>CM070690.1:5053687-5611187 GCA_036346265.1 Melocanna baccifera
GAGATGCTTTATTTTTGAGAATATCTTTTTTATGAGAACAGTAGACGGTACTTCATAAATTAAGAATGTTCAAACCGATAATATCAAAAATGAGAATAATCAAACTTCTGAACTTCCCATCATTTCTAAACCAATTTGTGATATTCCTTAGGAGGATAACAATCTCGTCACAGAAACTCCTTACAGAAGCAAGAGACAAAGAGTTGATAAAACCTTTGGTGATGACTTTATTGTGTACCTCGTGAATGACGTGCCAAAAACTTTTTTGGAGGCTTATGCATCTTTTGATACTGAGTATTGAAAAAAGGCAGTCCGTAGTGAGATGGTCTCTATAATGGTTAATGGGACTTCGGAGATCACTGATCATCCTATTGAGTGTAAACCTGTAGGATGTAAATGTGTCTTTAAAAGGAAACTGAAGCCTGATGGTACTATTAAGAAGTACAAGGCAAAACTTATGGCAAAGAGTTACACCCAGAAACAGAGAGAAGATTTCTTTAATACCTGTTCTCCTGTCACCGGATTAACCACCATTAAAGTGCTTCTTGCGTTAGCATCTTCCTATAGTCTATATATTCATCAAATGGATGTGAAGACAGCTTTCCTTAATGGAGAGCTGGAGGAAAAAAATCTATATGGATCAATCGGATAGTTTTGTGATTTTTGGATAAGAAAATAAGGTATGTAGATTATTAAAATCCTTGTATGTCCTAAAACAAGCACCTAAACAATTGCACAAGAAGTTTGACAAAACTTTGACATCCACTGGCTTCGTTGTGAATGAAGCTGATAAATATGTATATTACCATTATGGTGGAGGTCAAGGAGTGATCTTATATCTGTATGTATATGACATACTTATATTTGGCACAAATATTGTCGTAATTGACGAGGTTAAATCTTTCTTATCATGGCGTTTTGATATGAAAGACTCGGGAGAGGCAGATATCATTCTAAATATTAAATTGATCAAAAGCGAGAGTGGGATCACTTTGAATCAATTCCATTATAATTATAAAGTTTCTCCAATACACTATGACACAAGCATTAAGCTGCGAAAGAACCAGAGGTTAGAAAAAGATCAATTGAGATATTAAAAAATGATTGGGCCACTCATGTATTTAGCTGGTGTCATAAGACCAGATATTTCATTTGCCATAAGCAAATTAAGTCAGTTTACTTCCAACCTAGGAGATGATCACTAGGAGGTACTTGAAAGAGTGTTGCGTTACTTGAGGGGCACAATATCTTTTGGAATTTATTATACTGGATGCCCTTATGTATTAGAAGGATACAATTACTCTAATTGAATCTCTGATGCAGATGAGATCAAAGTTATAAGTGGTTATGTGTTTACTTTAGCTAGTGCTGCAGTTTCATGGAGGTCTTACAAATAGATTAAATTGATGAGGTCAATCATAGAAGCAGAACTTGTAGCACTTGACACAGCTATTGTTAAGACTGAATCGCTAAGAGAGCTTCTGATGAACTTGCCACTGGTTAAGAAACCAATACCAACAATCCTCTAGAGTGAGACCTGTGAACTATATTAACACTGAGAAAAATCTGGTAGACCCTTTTACAAAGGGTTAGCATAGAAAGCAATTTCTGTTGCTTCTATGGATATGGGAATAGGGCCCATCTAAGTTACATCACAATAGTAACATATACCTTCTTGATCGGAGATCCCGTGACTTAGACAATGAAAAAATAAATTGATGTTGTAACAAGAGAGTACATATTCATTCATTGTACCCGTATCCTAATAAACAAAGTACTTTCTACTATATAGATGGTTGGCATAAAGTCTTAATGTATTCTGTTGTCTAAATGAGAAAAATGTATTAGCCTACAGGATACCTAGAAAGAATACACCTACTTGAGCTTAACTGTGTGGTCGCAGTACGCGAGAACGAGGCATTCTCTAGAAAACTCATGAGCAGATAAAGAGAGCATGACCATATAATGCTCTGTTAAGATGTGGTTAATTGGTAGCCTATTTTCAATTTAGATTTCAAGTGAAATCTGATCATGGAAAGCTATGAATTTAAGATATAGTCCATTCATCAGTTGTAAGAAGATGAATCTTGTCATTCTAGGAGCATGTTCAACCCGTACGGAACTTACACTGAAAGTCTGGCTTATAAACAGTACTTTAGCACAATATTTTTGATATCTTTTTGTTTCTTGCTTTAGAATTGGTGGGGGATTGTTAGAAATAGGTCCAGTAGGCCCATTTTCTTAATTTCAAAGCATTCATAGTTTAGTACTATATTGCTAAGGAAAGGTGGAGAAAACTAATTTATAAGGTAGAGTCCATGTCACTTCTTGAATTATGGATAGGATGGCATGAAGAGGGCTTTGGCTAATCACACACATGTGCATGCACGCGCGCGCGATTTGCGTATTTTTGTTTGAAAATCACGTGACTTGTGACTTACGACGCGCGACCATGTCATGACGTGGTGCGCCACTTAGCAAACCAAGTGTACCTTTATTTTTGCTAAAACGTGCATCACTTTCTCTCTGTTTGAATAGATTCAAACGTTTGAATTTGGAGCTTTATTGGATTTGATGACAGGCAGTTACCAGTGGGTAAATGGCTGGTTAAATATATCAGTTACCGATGGATAAATGATTATTTTTAATCATGTTAGTTATCAGTCTGACTATATATATACCTAGAGATGTCTAGAGTATAGCCAAGAATCTCACTACCTCTATTCTCTTCCTCCTACGAACTGTGCTGTTGTGCTACGCCGCTTGAACCTCATCGACTCTTCTTCCCGGCGTACACCGTGCAAAAGGAGAGTGGTATCTCCGAGCCGTTGCTGCCGTGAAGATCTGCACGGGGGCGGCAATAAGGTTTCTGGTCAGCACACATCTGCGCAACCGTTCACTTCATTGCATCATCTACATTCTACACAGCATTGTGCCTGCGCTGTTTTCTATTCTTGATCAAGTCCAACAGTAAGTCATTAGTGTGTTCGATCGATTTTAATGCTGTATTTTCTTTGTGTATTTTTTGAAGTATAATAAGTAGTCTGCTATTAGTTATGAGTTTTACATCACTAGTTTTATATTATATTTGTCTTGTAGTAAAATTTAGAATTAAAATATTATCTATATTTTCAACAGGTAGTTGGGTGGTGGCGTACGTACGTACCAGAGGAGGAGCAAAGATAGGCTGCATAATTTTGTCAGTTTTTTTAAGAGTTTAAACTTGAGTAGGGCCAAATCTTGGTTACAGAAAGGCAGTAATAATGTCCCTCGTTAACTCGCCAGCTTCAGTTTTTTCGATTTCAATTGGGGCTTCTTTTCGTAGTAGAAGTTATACAATATTTTTTATCTAGTCATTACAAGTGACGCAAAATTTGATAAGAATATGTGCCTATGATAGGAAGCCAAAGTACTTAAAAATGTGTAGTGCGCCACAACTATAATAAGCAATTTCAATTTCTCTTCACAAAAACCCCCTAAAAACTGAACCTGGCGAGTTAACGAGGATATATATCCAGAAGTGATGTTCTTTGATTGAAGAAGGTAGGTGGTGCATCAACGTGGATCCTTTGCGTTGCTAAAAAGAACATCGAGAGACACGGTAATGATGCGTTACGTTAACATTTTTCCCTATTCTCAACACAAAATTGAGTGTTTCTTTAGAACTCGAGAATTTTAATTCTATAGCGAATTAGAAAAATTTCTGCATCCCAAATGTGCCCAAGATGCGTATCTTGCAAAAAAAAAAAAGTGAAACAAGTTGTTATGTTCGGGAGCACAAAATTTGATTATGTACTACTGTACTTGTGTGTGTTGAGGAACTCTCGCTGGCGACCAGTCCGAGCGATTCCTCTGCTTAGAATAAGAACGAATCAATCACAGAAACACAGAATAATAGATTGAACACAGAGAGGTAGAGAGAACTCCTGGTCTTTCTTTATTGCTTCATATTCATTGGGTACAAAATCAGCCATATAGCTCTCTATTTATAGGGGGTGGGATGAGGTGCCCATTATGGATAAGGACTCGTTTAAACGGAAAGGATCCGTTTAAACGGGGATCCTTATCTTTAGTTTCCCAATACTCCCCCTTGGGCACTCATCCGACATACTCATGCCTCATTAAAACTCCATAAAAACCCAGTGGGAAAAATTTGGAGAAAGAGTACATGATGTATGTTATGCTGCGATTGCACGAATTGCCTCATTAAAAACCTTGATCGAGAAACTTCAGGAAAACTCGTCAAGGGAAAAAGAGTACAATTCTCCCAACTTCATTTAGTCTTCAGGACTTTTATTCTTTGGGTACTTCATCTTCAGGATCAAGATTTACTAACGGACTTGAGAGAATTCTCCCCCTGAATTCTGCACTTCTCTAAGTCTCATCATACCGATCCCTCGCACGCACCTTTCAAAGCTAGATGCGGGGAGGGACTTTGTGAATAAATCTGCTAGATTTTCACAAGACTTAGTATGCAGTACTTTAATCTCGTCCATCTTTTGCAATTCATGAGCATAGAAGAACTTGGGATTGATATGCTTTGTGAGATGACTCTTCACATAGCCCGTTTGTACTTGTGCAACGCAAGCGGCATTATCTTCATAGATAATTGTGGGGTTTTGCACAATGTTCATTCCACATGATCGCTGGATGTGGTGAACCATTCGGCGTAGCTGCGCATTCACGTGCGGCTTCTTACGCGCTATTATTTACGAGTGGTTCGTCGAGGTAGCTATAAGGCTTTGCTTAGACGATTTCGAAATTGCGGTTCCACCACACGAAATACATAGCCTGTTTGTGACTTTGCGGTATGCGGGTCGACAGTACCCAAAGATCTGCATAGCCAATCAAGTTCAGATCTTGATTCTTTCGTAGAACAATCCAAGGTCCTTGCTTCCTTGGAGATATCGGAAGATGTCCTTTATGCCCCGCCAATGCCTTTTGGTGGGCTCGCACTATACCTTGCTAATAGGTTCACGGCAAAGGCAATATCCGGTCTAGTGCAGTTTGCTAAGTACATGAGTGCTCCAACTGCACTCAAGTATGGGAATTCGGTCCCAGGACTTCCTCCCCTCTTCCCTAGGTCGGAAAGGATCTTTTCTTGCTGCAAAGATCTCCGATCATCGGTACTTTGATGGGAATGCTTTCTCAAAGCCGAATCTTTCTAGCACCTTCCAGGTGTAGGTCGACGATGTACTAAGACTCCTCCGAGGACATGCTCAAGCTGCAGCCTAAAGCGTAACTTGGTCTTGCCCAAGTCCTTCATTTCAAACTCGACTCCAAGTAGGAGCTTGCTTCTTTTATATCATCCATTGTCCGATGATATTCGGATCATCTACATACACCGAGATTATACGTAATCCATTCAGGATCGCCGTATAAATACACAAGGATAGTCTTCATTGTTTGTGTAGCCTTTCTTGCAGAGAAAGTCGCTTAAGCGATTATACCACATTCTCGCAGATTGCTTCACCCATCACAGGACTTTCTAAGCTTCACACTGCATGATTTCTATTTGCTCTGTCTTGGTTCGGAGAGGAATTCCTTCAGGACTTTCATATAAATCTCGAATCCAAGTTACCATAAAGATATGCAATCACAACATCCATCAGTTTCATTTCTAAATTCAAGTTCACCGCTATTGAGATCAAGTATCTAAAGGTAATTCAACTCATGACCGGGAGTAGGTTTCTTCATAATCAACTCCGGACGTTGAGTGAAACCTTGTGCTACCAGCCTTGCTTTGTATCTCACTACTGTTTCTTTCATTTCTCTTTCGAACAAATACCCACTTGTGCCCTACAGGTGCACATGGGGAGGAGTGCGACATACGGGCCCAAACACTTCTCTTTGTTCAGAGATAGCAATCGGTTGCTATTGCCTTCTTCCAATCTTCCCAATCTGATCTTTTCTTACATTCAATGAGCGATGCGGGCTCGGGATCAAGATCAATGATTGTGGCAATTTTCTTTCGAAGTAGATATCGACATTGGCTGTTGTCCTGTTCAGGGACTCTCCCGTGTGCACATAATTTATAGCTATTTCTTCATGAGTTGCTTCTTCTGGAGCTTCATCTTGCGCATCGCTTCTTTCCATTGCGGTGGCAAGTCCCTTTAGTTTTTCGGCTCCGATGTGTGCGCACACATCCATGCCGATGGGGATATTCAGATCCGGTATGTCCTTTACAACAGGTGTCATACTTGTGCCAGGTCTCAACTGGCTCCCCTTCTCATTCAGGGGACTTGGTGATCGGTGTGATAAGTCCTTCTTATCCTTTTCGCCAGCGTCCCGGTTACTTTGGATTCGAGGAGCCGGAGTTCTCGTCCTCTTTTTTTTTTCGAGGCCTCTGGACGAGATTGGGGATACCTTCTGCTTTCTTTGGTATTTCAACCCTCTCCGGTGCAGTGCGTGCAGGCACATGCGACTTAGTCACGCTCTTCAAATCACTAAAGTGATTAGGCAGCTGATTCGCTAATGCTTACAAATCATTTGTCTTCTGGACTTCTATTGTCTTCTAGACTTCTCTTGTCTTCTGGACTTTTATTGTCTTCTGGACTTCTCTATTTGATTTACTAGTGCGTGGGTCATGTGCAGGAATTCCCGTGGCTTCCCACGTAATTTCTCGGCATTTTTCATGAAAGGGTTGATTTCCTCCCCCTAATGTCGGGAAATTATCCTCATCAAAATGCGATCGTGAGCGGCAAGATGCAAATCTCCGACATGGGTTCCAAATACCGATTATGGATGCGATCTCATAACCAACGTATATCCCGGTCTTACGGAGAGGACCCATTGCGATTCATTTGTGGAGGGTATAGGTACATATACCTTGCATCCAAACCTCCTGAGATGAGAAATTTTCGGTGGTGACCCTTGCGCTAGTTGCATAGGTGAATGGATGTTGTAGGCCGAAGGTCTAAAATTGATGAGATTCGCTGCATGTAGGACTGCGTGTCCCCAACATGTAGCTGGCAAATTACAATTCTGCAAGAGGGGTCGGGCAATAAATTTAATTCTCTTGATCAATGCCTCTGCCAAACCATTCGGGTATGGACATGTGGTACCGAATGCTCAATGCAATTCCCATCGCCATGCAATAATCATCAAATGCTTTTGAAGTAAATTCTCGGCATTGTCCATTCGATGGACTTGATGCGATGATCGGGAACACATTTCTGATGCGAATGATCTGCGAGATCAATTTGGCGAAAGCATGGTTTCTTGTGGATAATAAACCCACATATGACCACTTTGAGGAAGCATCAATGAGCACCATGAAATACCTAAATGGACCTGAGATGGGCTGGATAGGACCACAAATGTCTCCCTGGATGCGTTCAGAATGCGAGACTTCATCCTTCACTTTCAGAGTGGATGGTCTAGTGATTAATTTCCCGGTGGCACATGCAGGGCACACAAAATCTTCAGGATTCGGGAAATTCTTCACATTAATATTATGCCCGTGAGAATTGTTAATTATATTTCTCATCATCCTAAGACCTGGGTGGCCTAATCTGTCATGCCAGAGACAGAATAGTTCAGAGCTTCTGAATACTGTCTTCAGGACAGTGTACGCTGCAGGCGCCTTAATGTTGGTATAATATAGCCACACGTGTTCATGCCATTATAAACTGAATAAATGAATGAATTATTCCAAAATCATCCAACCATCGCGAGAAAATAAAACTAGAGTACCATCCATGCAAGTTCTAACTTGTCCATTTAATGCAAAATAAATGACAATTAACGTCTCATGCATTCTGTGCATCAGACGGAATCAACTAGAAAGTCATTGACTTCTTCGGCTATCTTTTCAGGAGTGATGTTCTCTTCGAGAGAAATCATGGAGGTGGCTGCCTCTAGGTCGTAAGGGGGTGCTGCTGCCGGAATGGACTCAACCTCCATCATTTCCGGCATCGGCTCATGATGCTCCCCCTCAACAAATGCAGTGAGCTTCAGTGCCCTTTGCCATTCCTCTTCTGGGCTTGGTGGGCATCAATTACATATTGCGGCGCTTTACAGATCCGCGACCAATGCCCCCACTTGCCACACTTGTAGCAAACTTGGTTCTGCTGGCCATAGGTTTTGCCACTCTCCTTAGCCCTTTTGTCATTTGGAGTATCGACTTGCCTTTACGGGCAACGGTCTTACCCTTCTTCCCCTTCTTTTCATCAAGGGCTTTGCACCTTATAGCTCCCAAAGCATTGGCTTCACGGCGGTGGAGCTCCCAATGGTCGAGTGGCGTAATTCTTGCGGAGAAGTTCGTCCCGAGCCTCCGCTACTGCATCATATCAATCAATTCGGCATATTTCTTGTAGCCGTCTTGGCGATAGTTGCGGGCGGATTGCACAAAGATTGGGGTGAAAGGTGGACAAGGACTTCTCAATCTTCTGCTCATCCGTGATCCGCTTGCCACGAGTTGAAGATTGGTACAAATCTGTGCAAGGCGGTGTACTCCCGACCGCCTTGAAATCGGCAAACCTCATCCGATCCACTCCTACTGCGCTCGAGGAAGAATGGTGTACTTTAGCCTCTCAAACCGCTTCTTGAGTGCGGTCGAGAGTGCTAGCGCTTTTCTCCGCCATATACTCATTCTTGAGAGTAATGCAGAGGTGGTGCACGAGGAAATGAAGTGCTGATCATTTTCTCAGTGTGGGTTTGGCGTCATGCTTTGTCCGCCAATCCCAATAGCTGCGCGAGCTTCACGGCTCCAAGTACTATCTTGACATCGGATGCCCACGTCGATAGTTCTTGCCATGTTTGAGCAAGCTCCTCGAACTCCGGTTCGTGATGCCAGTCATCTACATGTGATGAATGGGACATATAAGTTTACTTCAGGTAAACATGCATGGAATTATTTACTGCAGGTAAATAAATGGTACAATAAATTCTCGTAATGTTCCATAATTTTCTATGTATTTTTCATAATTTACTGCTAATTTTCAGTGATTAAAAGCAATTAAATAATTACAATTAATCAAAACAGTAAATAATTGCAGAAAATATATAAAATAATAGTGGCATAACGTGCGGGGCGCGGCCGTCGCGGGCGGCCGGCGGCGGCAAGAATGGAGCGCGCAGCGCGGAGGAGGCCGTCGGGGCGGCGGCCGTCGCGGGACTGCGCGGGGCGGCCATGCGGGCGGCGGCGTCGGCGGGCCCGCGCGGCGCGGCCATGCGGGCGGCGGCCGTCGCGGGGCAGCGGCGCGAGGCGGTGGCCCGAGGCCGATGCAGCGGCGGGCGGCCCACCGTGCGAGAGCGCGGCGCCGGCTGCCGGGCGCGGAGAAGCCGCTGCGGCGGCGGCGCGAGGCAGCGATGCCATGCGAGGCACGTCGCCGGGCGGCGGTGGCGCCATGTGGGCGCGGCGCGAGGAGGCCGGGCGCGGAGGCGGTGGCGGCGAGCGCGCGGCAGCGCGCGACGCGGGAGCCGAGGCCGATAGCGGCGAGCGTGCGCGCGAGGCGAGTGGTGAGCGCGCGCCGTTCGGGCGCGCGGCGTGGCGGCAGACGGCGGTGGAAGATGCGCCGTCGCGGGCACGCAACGGAGGGGCTGAGGTGTCATCGGCGTCGCGCGCATGCGGCGCGGGTGGAGGAGTCGAGGCGTCGGCGTCGGCGGCGCGCATGCAGCGCAGCGAGGAGCCGAGGTGCCGATGGCGCGCGCGCGTCGGGCGCGAAGCGAGAGGCCAGCGTGGCGGGCGCATGCGGCGCAGCGAGAAGCCGGGCGTCGACGGCGCAGCGCGCGCCGCGCGCGCGCGCGTCTTGTGAGGCCGGCGGTGGCGTGCCATGCGGGGCGTTGCGCGGGCTTCGGGCCGACGGCGGTGGCACCGTGGGGCGGAGTGGCGCGTCGTGCGGGGCGCGTGCGGCCGGGGTCGATGCGACGACTACGACAACGACGGCCCGTGCGGGGGCCGGCTGTTGGTGCACATGCGGGTGCGACGGCGACCGAGTGTTGCCTCATGCCGGGAGACGGTGCGCGATCTGGTAGCGGTGGCCATGCGGGGCGCCCTTGCGAATCTTTTCTTGTGCAATTATCGAACAGAAAAGATGTATAAAATTTTCGTTTCTAATCTACGATGCAATCAACATCTGCCCCTTTTCACAATCTACCGATCGACATTGTGTCGGCGACTTCGTGTCTGCTCGCGGTAGATTAGGGCGGATTTGCATCGTTTTCTACAGTGCAATCAACATCTACCCCGTTTCACAATCTACCGATCGACATTGTGCCGGCGACTTCAAGTCTGCTTGCGGTAGATTAGGGGGATTTGCACCGTAGAAAAACAATCTAGAACGCGAAGAAAAGCAAATTCAAAGCGATCTAGAAAAACCAATCTATTAAGTGCTTCGATGATTACCTTCGTTCACCGGAGCGATTCGTCTTGATAACGTGTTGAGGAACTCTCGTGGCGACGATCCGGCGATTCCTCCGCTTAGAATAAGAACGAATCAATCACAGAAACACAGAATAATAGATTGAACACAGAGAGGTAGAGAGAACTCCTGGTCTTTCTTTATTGCTTCATATTCATTGGGTACAAAATCAGCCATATGGCTCTCTATTTATAGGGGGTGGGATGAGGTGCCCATTATGGATAAGGACTCGTTTAAACGGAGAGGATCCGTTTAAACGGGGATCCTTATCTTTAGTTTCCCAATAGTGTGTTACAGTGGCATATGTACAAAACAAGGTCTGCGCATAGGACGACCCCAGTATTTCGGCGGGCGCGCGCTTCGAGTTGACAACAGCCACCGCACGATCGAAGACAGAAGGCCGCTATTCCCTGGGTCCCACACCCAGGTGCTCTTTGCAACCAATGGGAGGCAGCACGCAGGGGCATAGTCCAGCCTTTGTCAGTGGGGCCCCCCGCCCGCCGTGATGAGGAGAGGTGACTGACGGGAGTGTTGGTTGTCTCGTGATTGGACATGCCGCCATCAGACCGAGGCCAAATCTAGCACTATCCTCCCTCCCAAATCAAGTTTGGAGAAAAACCGATTTTTTTAAATAATTTATTTTTATTTTGAATTGCAGTATTATATATATATATATATATGTAGTTTTGACATATGTTGTCACACGGTTAGGCGACTTAGGCTAATAGCTCAACCATTGGGCGACTCACCGAACGATTGGGCGATAAGACCTTAGTCGCCCGATCTAGTTGAGCGATTAGTTCACGTCGCCTATTAGTTGAGTGATTTAAAATAATAATATAATTATTTTATTAATCCGATGAAAATAATTGTGAGAGAGTAAATGACTATTTTTTGTAGGTATTATATTTAATAAATTTTGTTTGTATGTTATTTTTTATTTCAAATAAAAGAGCAGATAGTATCGATTCATCCATTTGTGATTTTCGTAGATTCTGAAGGGTACGAAATTTGTTAGACTCGCAATAACATTATGTGATCGTCATATAATGTTGTAGTGCGATAAATTTCTAAACAATTTTGTGACGACAATTGAGCCAGCAACGATTCGTAAGTAGAAAGGTAAGTTATATTGTAACACAATAGGAAATTCATATACGAAGGAGAAGGAAGAACCACTACTCACCACCAGCTACACCACCTACAACACCTCCTTCATCATCGCCATGTCTCGCCCCCGGTCAGTGCCCCCCTCCCGTATGGCCCCACTTGGCCTTCCTCAATGCGGGGTGTCGGTGCCTTGACAGGGTGAGGCATTTAAGAGCCCTGTTGACCCGTGCTTCCAACACCTCGGGGGATGACTGCACCTGTGGCTACATGGTACTGAGGCACTGCTGAGTTGCGACCCGGAAAGAACCTTGGCGGGTGTAGGCTCACGTGCTCTCCTAACCTCCGTAGGTCGTCCACGAGAAAGTTGATCACGTCCCCCAGGAGATCGTTGTTGGGGGGGGGTAGCTGAACTCCTGGTTGGTGCGTTGTACCTGCAAGACATGTATTGTTTATTCCTTTAATATATCGACACGAAAAAACCTTGAGAGGCAAAACGTACTTTCCACGTGGGCCATGGCCTATAGCCAACTATCGTACCCGTCTTGGCCAAACAACATGTGTTGCTCTACTGATACCAGGTAGGGGTCCATGGACGATGACGACATCAGTGTGTAGGTATGTGCACACCTTGACCCACCGCCCTGGCCCGATGGCGACGGTGGCAGTACCCAGGGGTATGCACATGCCCACATTAACCCTCTAGTCTGATTAGGCACTGGTGAGGCACATGCATGTGGCCTTCTGGAGCCTCTTACCTGAGCAATAGGATTTGCTGGCCTTGGCATATGTGTCGACATGGGCCCCTCCGGGAGCATCCTACACTACGAGAGGGCGATGGCACACCTTGACGCAGCGTAGACCTGATGGACAATGTGCAGTAGCTCGTCGCGCATCACCTCAAAAAAGTGGACAACCCTATCCACCATCGACCCGGTGTCCGTTGTAATCTCGGCGGTTGTATTTGTCTGCAAGAAATACATGAAAGTGTCAAACTAGTAATTGTGGTAACCGTACTTAGAAACTTCAAAAGAAGAGAGTACCTGCTGCGAGAGCGAAGTTCCGTGCTAAGTACATGGGTTACACGTTGATCGGTGCTGGTACGTGAGCGGGGGGAGGGTCAACAATGCGCACCAGCCTGGTGCGTATCTGCTTTGCATACCAACATAGATATTCATCATTTACACTGGGGTCATACGTGGTGCCCTCGTACAAGAAGTCCTCGAGCGCCTCTGTCCACTTCAGTACCCATGGCGTCATCTTCGCGGCCTAGCTCGTCCCGCTACCACCCCTCCTATTGTGCCTGTGAAATATATAACTGCAATTAGAAGGCTATTAAGATAACTTATCTCTTATGGGTAAGTTGTACAACATCTACAGAGTGTAAAACTATTCGAATAGCCATACCTACGGTTAAGGGCAGGCAATATGTGCTTTTGCATGGTAGATCTTTGTTTTTTGGATTCAAAGTAAAGATTTTGGGAACTCGGAAGTGGACGGAACTCTTGAGAGTGTGTCCTGGCTGATGGAGCCAGTGAGGGTGGATGGAACCCGTAGTCTTGAACCTTGGCGGCTGGAGCCTATCTACTAGTGTTGGTGGTTAGAACCTTCACTAGAAAATTTATCTAGATTCAGTTATTGCAATTACTTTGATAAATTGATGCTTTCAAAAATATATAATTGTATTTTAAATAAAATATCGCTTTGTGCAAAAGAACCATATTATCCTTTCTTTGTTAAGCTCTGCATCTACTGCATTTTTCCAAGACTTGCAGAGTACTTTATGTACTCACATGGTGCATTCAAAATAATTCTCAAAGGATTATGAAGCCCAAGAAGAGAACTACGACTACTTCGTGTGTGGATTTGACGAAGGCTTCGTAGGGTATTATGTTGCACTTTTCCAGTCAATTGCCTATGGCGTATTGATGGGCCTTCGTCAAAGTTTATTTCTGCTTCTGCTGTGTCTTTGTTTGAGAGGTATTGTAACCTCAGTTGTAATAAAGTGGCCAGAAGACTTGTACTCTCTATTATTGTAATAAAGCGTTGTTAGTTATGTAATCAGCACTGTTTAACTGTGTGCACTAGCTTTGATCTGGGACTAGTGCGGTAGTACACAGAGGGTTCGGATTCAGAAATCCGGTCCCGACAGATGACGTAGTCTTTCCCGACATCAACATCGGAGGTTCTAGCAGATGACGTAGTCTTTCCCATTCCCGTTCCTGCTCCCGGTCACCTACTTTCAGTTGTAGCTGTTCCCATTCTCGCTCACCGGGCAACTGCACCAAGTGTGATGACGGTCATCACCACATGGATGATTCTGAGGAGGACCCAGAGGAGGATCCTAAGGGGCGCATCATCTTGGAGGATGAGTAGTTCGTTGAGTCAGTAGTATCCAAATAAATGCTCATGTCCTTAGAATGTTCTATACTATTTGCTGGTGTGCTAGATAGATTGTACCAAGCCTTTGTGTACTTGTGGTACAGCTATCCTTAAAATATTTTGATTTTAAGATATGTTTCTTCTAAGTTCGTGTTTGCTTTTCTCTTGTGTGTTTGTTTGGGATATTGTTTAATTATTCCCCGACCTCTTATCTATGCTACTTCCCTCTTACCATTTGTCAACCTTGGTTACCGCTTCAAATGGTGAACACAAGGAACAACGCTGGCAATAGCCGTGGCGCCAATGCTCAGCTAAGAAGCAATGCTCCAATCCCACCACCCCCAGCTCAAGTCCCCAACTTGGAGTAGATGATGGCTATGCAACTGCAACTTCTTCAAGCCCTTGCTCAAAACCAAGTCAACTAGGTTCAGCCAGCACCTATCCAAGCACCGCTGTCCAAGCTAGGAGAGTTTATGAGGACCAGACCACCATCCTTGCCAGTTCAGTTGACCCGTTAGAGGTTGATGATTGGCTCAAGGATGTGGAGAAAAAGCTTATTTTGGCTCAGTGAAATGACCATGAGAAGGTGTTGTACGCCGCACATCAACTAAAAAGAATAACTACTAATTGGTGGGAAAACTACTATTCTGTTCGCTAGGATGTGCAGACCATCACATGGGCTGAATTTATTGAAGCTTTTCGTACTGCACACATTCCTATGGGAATATTGGAGTTGAAGAAGAGGAAATTTTGCAAGCTGCAACAGGGAAACCTTAGTGTTTCGGAGTATCTGAATAGGTTCATTCCGCTATCGAGGTATGCACCAGAAGATGTTGCAATAGATGCAGCCAAGATTTGGTGCTTCATGGAAGGACTGGACGACAACCTCAAAGTGCAGTTAGTGTCAAATGATTTTTCAACATTCTAGCTCATGGTGAATAAGGCCCTTGTACAAGAAGATGCTCAACATCAACTATATGAGTCTCGGAAGAGGAAATTCCAAGCTCAGCATAGTGCCAATAGTTCTCATCATTGTCCTAATCCACATCGGTTTAGTAGGCCCTCAGTTCCAAGTGTGCTAAGGACACCATTTACTGGACCCTGCCCAGTTCCACAAGCACCTCGAGAAAGTAATGATGGTCAACCTCAATAGTTCAAGACTTCTATTGCAGGAGTATAATGCTTCAATTGTAAGAACATGGGACATTTTGCCAACAATTGTCCTCAAAGACGCCAAGCTGTGACCCTAGATCGTTTCAACCTAGGAACTACACCAGCGCGAGCTCCAACTGCAAATCAAGGCCGTGGGATGCCCCAAACTCCTAGGACTCCACAAGCAATAGGTAGAGGACATGTTAATCATGTTACTGCAGAAGCTGCTCAGGATGCCCCAGACGTAGTTTTGGGTAAGTTTCTTGTCAACTCAGTACTTGCAACAACATTATTCGATTCTAGAGCTTCACATTCTTTCGTATCAAAACATTTTGTTGAAAGATATAACTGGGATGCTTGTTTGCTAAAGAACCTTATGCTAGTCCAATCACCAGGAAAAGAAATGAGGACTAACATGGTTTGCCCTAGAGCAACCATAAATATAAATGGAGTTAAGTTCATAGCAAGCCTTATTATAATAGACTCCAATGGCATAGATATAATACTTGGTATGGATTGATTAACCAAGTATAAAGGGCTGATAGATTATGCCAATCGTGCCATTACTCTTACCAATTCTGAAGGAATTCGAGTAGAGTATAAGTCTAATGCACCTTCAAAGAGTGGATGTGTGTTGAACAACTTGAAGGGAATAACTTTGGAAGATGTGCCTGTAGTAAGGGAATAGCCAAATGTATTTCTTAAAGATTTGCCAAGAATGCCGCCGGACAGAGAGATTGAATTTGTTATTAACTTGGCACCTGGTATAGCTTTGATTTTCAAGAGACCCTATCGTATGTCAACAAATTATCTAGCTGAAGTTAAAAAGCAGATTCAGGAGTTGCAAGAGAAAGGTTTTGTTAGGCCAAGTTCTTCGCCTTGGGAGGCACTAGTACTTCTAGTGAAGAAGAAAGACAACAGTCTTCGCATGTGTGTGGACTACAGATCCTTGAATGATGTGACAATCAAGAACAAGTATCCTTTACCTAGGATCGATGATTTATTTGATTAGTTAAAGGGATCATGTGTCTTCTCCAAGATTGATCTTCGATCAGGTTACCATCAAGTGAAGATTAGACTAGAGGATATACCAAAAACAACATTCTTTACTCGGTATGGACTGTACGAGTTTACAGTGATGTCTTTTGGCCTGACTAATGCACCAGTGTATTTTATGAATCTGATGAATAAGGTGTTTATGAAATATCTGGATAAGTTTGTTGTTGTATTCATATACGACATTCTTATCTACTCTAAGAATAAAAAAGAACATGAAGAACATCTGAAGATAGTTTTGGAAAAGCTTAGAGAACACCGTTTGTATGCCAAGTTTAGCAAGTGTTTTTAGTTGAAGGAAGTAGCTTTCTTGGGCATGTGAAGAGGAGTGTCTATAGATCTAGAAAAAGTGAAAGATGTGTTCAATTGGGCACAACCCAAATCAGTATCAGAGATCATAATTTTTCTAGGTTTAGCAGGTTATTATCGTCGCTTCATTGAAGGTTTTTCCAAGCTCGCGAGACCTCTTACCCAGTTGCTAAAGAAGGAAAAGAAGTTTGAATGGACTAAAACTTATGAAGATAGCTACAAAGAAGATGGCTTGAGTTAATAAAGGATTATGATGTGGGAATTCATTATCATCCAGGGAAGGCTAATGTAGTAGACGATGCCTTAAGCAGGAAGAACTACTATAATAATCTGATGATTCAAGATAATCAGCTTGCAATTCTTGAAGAATTCCAACGATTCGATTTGGAAGTAGTAGCGGAAGGATTTCTAACTACTTTGGAGGTTCAACCAACTTTAGGGGACCAGATCAAGGCAGCTCAAAGAGAGGATAGATATGTTCAGGAAATCAAAGATAATATGAAAAAAAGTAAAGCACCCGGATTTTCAGAAGATGTAGAAGGTATCCTTTAGTTTGGAAAAAGAATTCTTGTACCCGAGCAGAAAGAAATAAAGGAGTTAATCCTGAAGGAAGCACATGAATCTAGATATTCAATTCATCTTGGAAGTACAAAGATGTACCAAGATATCAAAGAAAGATATTGGTGGTCAAATATGAAAAGGGAAATTACTGAATATGTAGCTATCAAGTATGAAAAGGGAAATTGTTGAATATGTAGTTATGTGTGATGTTTGTCAACGAGTTAAAGCTAAACACCAGAGACTTGCCAGCCTTTTGCAACCTTTGCAGATACCTGGGTGGAAATGGGAAGAAATTGATATGGATTTTATAACTGGATTTCCAAAGACAAGGTCAGGGTATGATTCAATTTGGGTTATAGTAGATCGTCTAACAAAAATCGCACATTGCATTCCAGTAAAGACCACTTACTTAAGAGATAGACTTGCAGAGCTATGTATGTCAAGGATCGTGTGTTTACATGGAGTTCCAAAGAAGATCATGTTAGATTGAGGATCTCAATTTACTTCAAGATTTTGGTAGAAGCTGCATGAAATTTTGGGCACAAATCTAAATTTCAGCACAGTATATCATCCACAGACAGATGATTAAACAGAAAGTAAACCAAATACTGGAAGACATGTTGAGAGTTTGTGTCTTGGCAAATAAAACTAGTTGGGATCAAAGTTTGCCCTATGCAGAATTCTCCTACAATAACAATTATTAATCTAGCTTGCAAATGTCTCCGTTTGAAGCTTTGTATGGCAGAAAATGCAGGACACCATTGTATTGGAAAGAAACCGAAGAAGGGCAAGTGTTTGGACCAGATGTGTTGAACCAGGCAGAAGAGCAAGTTCGCTTGATTTAGGACAGATTGAAAACAACACAAACAAGACAGAAAAGTTATGCGGACAATCACTGCAAGTTGTTGGAATTTATACCTGGAGATCATGTGTATCTGAAAGTTTTGCCACTCAAGGGTATGCATCATTTTAGAGTTAGTGGGAATCTTGCTCCTAGATTTATTGGACCATTTTCCATTCTAGCCAGAAGAGGAGAAGTCACTTACTAATTGAAGCTTCCACCGTAGTTTTCATATGTGCACGATGTCTTCCACGTGTCCCATTAAAAAAATATCTCGAAGTACCAGAAGAGCAGATGCCTCAAGATGAAGTCAAATTAAATAAGGACCTAACTTATTCAGAGCATCCAATCAAAATTTTGGACGAAGCAGAGCATCACACAAGAAACATGACCATCAAATTCTGTAAAGTGCAATGGAGCAACCATTCAGAATTATAAGCAACTTGGAAGTGCGAGGAAGATCTAAGAGTAGAGTTCCCTAGCCTTTTTCCTAGATCATCTGAATCTCGGGGGCGAGATTCTCTCTAAGGGGATAGGTTTGTAACATCCCAAAATTTGTTGTCTTTAAAAATTAATGGGCGAGCGCGTGGAGGCGAGAAGCTAGGGTTCGGTGGCGGCGACGAACGGCACGCGAACCGAGGTGGGCGGCGAGGTTTTAACATGCGAACCGAGGCCATCCCGATCGGATACGGCGACGGTTGCAACGCGGGCGAAGTTTGGACGGCTGGGATGCGAGCGCGAACGATCCGACGGTCACGGATGCACGCGGGTTAGGGTTAGGGTTAAGCGCAGGCGCGCGAAGCGGACGGCGGAGATCGAGCACGGGCGCGCGATCGGGCGGCTGAGGTAGCTGTGAGGCGCGGGCGGGCGAGCGGGCTGGTGCCGCCGTGTGTCAGCGCGGATGCGCGACAACGTGGCGGCGCGCGGATCGGGCGAGCGGCGCGCGGCGCGAGTGCTGTGCGGAAGGGGCGTCTGGCGCGCGCGCGCGCGGGATGCGCGACGCGTGGAGGGAGGGGAAGATCGGGCGGCGGGGAGATTTTCTAATTTCTTTTTTTTTCCAGAAATTCAAATAAACTTTAAGGAGCTCTAGAAAATAGCAAATAAATTCCAAAAATTCACCAAAAATGCCAGAAAATTCCTTGTGACCTGAAGAATCCAAATAAAATATTTTCAGCTTATGTTAATGTTTATTTTAATCATATTAAATCTTTGAAAATTCTAAAAATTCTTTTGAAACTTGAATTAAATTCAAAAAATTCCAGAAAATTCATTTTTAAAATCCTGACTTTAAAATTGACAGAAAAACAAGATGTTACACTCTTCTATATAACGGGAGATAAATCTCTGGGTCGCTCAATGTGGTTAGATTAAGAAAGTACATGATCATGTTGAATGTGATTGAAGAGTCGATCACAAACTAAGTAATTCACTGCAAATTTGAGCGAAAGATTGAGCTATCAGACTGAGTAATCTACTATAGATTCGAGTAAAGGATTAAGCTTTCAGAGGATAGCATACTTCTCGCCTTGAGTTCGATCTAGTATCATGAGAAAAACGGATCAGTACATAAACACTATATGCTTCGTCCGATGTAATCTTTATGTATATTTGAGAATCGCTATATAGACTGGAAAAGAGTTTTCAGGCCATGCCCGAATATAGACTGTACTACGTTGAACTGACTGCTTCAACTCTACTTTTGCTATACTACATGTCTAGTAGAAAATTTTAATTTACGTTAGCGTAGCCAACCCGTATTCTAACACCAGCAAAAAATGCAATTTTTTGACATAACAAAAAAGGAAAAACCCAGACGGGCTACGCGTCGCTGAATTTTGCAAGCGGCATTTTCAGTCGGACGTTGGGGCATCTAAATTCCAAGTGGCGGTCATTTCAGCAAGGAAAAACGTTTCTTATACTTTTGAGTAAAAAAAGGGATAACGGGCGCCCTTTTCAAGTTCTACGAGGAAATTATGTTGAGAGGACGTCAATGGAGACCACCACAATTCACAGTGACCCTTGGGATGGCATCACGTTTGCTCTTTTTTTTTAAAAAAAAAAAAGAAGGTATCCACAATTCTAACTGATTTGTTGTAAGTTGTAAGAAATATCCATTGTTTAACACAAGCTAGGCGTTTGATACTGGCAACTTTGTTGCCATGAGTGTGAGACCCAGCTGAAAAAGGTGAAAATATTTCAGTGGTACATATCATATCCACATGATGGACTTTATCGGGGACTATATGATTGTAACAGGCGGCTGCTTTAGGCAACATGGGCCCTGTCATGTAGAAATAGAACTGGGCTGTTTGGTGGGGCCAGTCCTTATCAGGTTAACCATGGTCCTGAACGGTGGGCACAGCTTTCTTTTGCATCCGGATTTACCCTCACGTGCTCAATATCACGCCTGAAAAAGCAAATGGAGGAGCCTCTCAAAGGAGAGGGGGGCTGCACGAATTTTTGACTTTTGAGCCGTCCAATCCCAACCGTTTCATAATAATATAACCAAGCCAAATATCATATCGCACGTGTGGTTTTTCTCAAAAGGGGGAAGACAGAAAAGGCCACATATATGGGTGTCCAACGCACCTCCAATGCACCACGTGCATCAGCACACACCATCAAAGTCCCTTTTACCTGGACCCGGTCAAACAGATGTCAGCTTGAGATACATACTATTGGTCCAGTCCAAATACGACAAGAATAAAAATTAGCAGTTTTAGTAACACGGCAGGCCGTTGTAAAATTGGCAGTTTTAGCAAGAATTTAGATTTAATTCTAGCATATAAAATTATAACAAAGTATATTTCTAGAAGCAAGTAAATGACAACATCAACATGAAATCATATAAATCTAATATGTCATTTAAACAGGATAATATACTTGAAACATAAATCATGAAAACAATTAAAACTAATAAGCTCAAGATTGTAATTGCTTTTAGATATAGAGTTGCTCAAGATTAAATCTTGGCCTTCTCAATAATATGTCTACACTCTTCACAAATTGAATTAACAATTAAATTTCAGATTTTGTGCTCTAGATTTACTGAGCTGTCAAAGAACTAAGCAAACAAAAGGAGACAATATATTGTCAGTTAACTGAGCATCAACAAAAGGAATGACCTCAAAAGTAGTACTACTAGCAACCTTAGATTAGAGGATCAACTGAAACAGAACAAGACCTCCTTCAACTAGGCAAAACACAAGTTACAAAGTATTGAATAATCCTATAGATCATAGGAATGAATATGAAACAACACAACCATCAATAAATTACCAGAACGCTAAGGACCAAGTGACAGCAGTAAGAATTACACTTAGAGCACAAATCTAAATTAGATAATCAAATCTACCTTAGTGTTAGACAAATTTCCTCACGGTGCGGTTAAGCCCACAACCACAATAATACTTTGAAATTTCTGTCAACAGAGATACCAAACATATTATGCAGTATGCAACCTGATAGGAAAAGGGAGATTGCAAAGTGATAGTTTTGGAATACCGAAATACTCACAAAACCGATGGCACTCAAAGCCACCGACAAGAAACCGGGCAAGGCACATCTATAAGGCACTGTCGCAGAAAACCAATCACCCCACTGTGTCACGAGGATAAGACGTGTTCTTTGGAGATACAATACCGCTCTTCACAATCGGGACACACCAAAAGTGAAGTTGAGGTATAGGAGATGTTGCACAAGAACACACAAGTGCATCGACCAGATACACTTCACCACCGAGCATCAATCAACAAGGCACTCTTCCCAATAATAGGCCACAAATTAACACAACGGAGCAGCAGCTCCAAAGACCCAAGATCGAAGCTAAACCATGGAGGAAGGAGAAGAATCAAGATTTGGGGAAAAACTCACTGAAAATTTCTCCGGGGATTGCTAAGGGAGAGGTCAGCCTCCTTAAGAAGGAGGAGGAAGAAGCGATGCGATGGCTACCAACAGCCGGTGCCGAAGCTACCAGGCTGCCAGTGCCTCCAGCGCCACCACTTGCTCCAAAGCCGTCGCCAACCCTAGGGTCCATAGCCACTGAATGAACCAGCTTGAGTTGGAGATCAAGTCTCCAACCTGATCTAATGAGGACATCCCACCGACAGGTAGGCCCTACTCCAATTCTTTTCCTTTTTGTATTTTCTTTTCTCTAATTGAGAAATTACCAAAATGCCTTCTAAAAACCAATATCCCGACATGGTACGAACAATAACTCTTCTATGGTAGTGCAGTAAAATTATTTATGTTTGGCAGTAAAATAACTTGTGTTAGGGTAACTGCACTCTTCTAAGCACGGACGGATAACTTGACAGTAAAATTACTTGTAACTGTTAGAAAAAATACTTATGATTCAGTGACTAATAGCAAAATTATTTGTGACTAGTAGTGAAATCAATGGACCATTGGTGGTCTGTTTGGTTAAGCATGCTCGGAACGGCCGAGCATGGTTTGGCCCCTCTTCGTGTTGTGCTTGGATCGAAGATCAGGCACGTGGGTCAGCATGATAACTTATCTAGGCCTATGCCGTGCTGAGCGGCCTATTTGGCTAGGTTTGCTTCACCTTTTTTTGAGAGGGTACAAGGCAGATGCACACACACTACACTCACACTGCTGACGCACTCCTTAAGTGATGAGTAACTAGAGAAGCTACCTGAGGATGACGTAGCTCTCCTATCCACTAAATTCATGAGCACATACAACAAAGTGAGAAACAAGATGAGAGGTGGTCATGCCACTTGGTTTTAGTGTGGTGAGCCAGCCAAATCACATTTGGGTCAAGTGCCCTAAACCACATTTGACTGTTGCAGATGTGCATTCGGCAACGAGTTGATCATACTTGAAGATGCTTCTACTAGTACCATGACAACCAAGGGCATAGTGCGCGTCAACAACAACTTCATACTCAAACACGTCACTTTGGTAAGTAAGCTAAAGTATAATCTGTTATCTATCTCCCAGCTTCTTGATTAGGGTCTAGAAGTGAGATTAAAGAGTGGTGAGTACAGAGTTTTAGACTCCTCAGGTACTCGTCTCTTTGGGATCTCTATGTTTGAAAGAATCTTTAGTGCTAATTTCAGTATCTCTTCTACCTTTAGCCCTAGGTGTCTTATGGCTTTTGACTCTTATGACTTAGTGTTGTGGCATCCGAGGTATAGACACACAAGTTTTGACCACTTGACTAGAGTTAGTAACATGAACCGGATTAGAGGATTGGCTATGCTTAAGAGTACTAGAGACCTATTGTGTACACCATGTAAATATGATAGGATGGTTTCTACTTCTTATTCACTTCTTACTTAGTGATGACTGATAGATCTGGATAGCTTCTTCACTTAGACACAATTGGTCCTTCTAAAATCCAGTCTATAGAAGAAAAGTGCTATGTGCTTGTCATTGTAGGTGACTACTCTAGTTATTCTTAGGTATATTTTCTGATTTCTAAAGATGAGGCCTTTGGCTGCTATAGAGAGTTGGCCCTTAAACTAGCAGTTGATCTCCTAGGAGCCTCGAAAGCCATCAGGAGTAACAATGGCACAGAATTTAAGAACTCATCCTTTACCACTTCCTACACTGAGAGAGGATTAGAGTACCTATTCTCCTCACATAGAGTTCCCCAGCAAAATGGAGTTGTTGAGAGAAAGTATAAAGCCCTTGTAGAGATAGCTAGGACCATGCTAGATAAGCATATCACTCTTGTGAGGTTTTAGATTGAGGTGATTTCTACCACTTGCTATATGTCTAATAGGATTTTCTTGAGATCGGCCATAGGTAAGACTTCTTTTGAGTTTAGCTTTAGTTCTAGGCTTATCATCTCTCATTTTAAGATTTTTGATTGCAAGTGTTTCATTCTTAAATGTAACAACTTAGATAAATTTGAATCAAGAGTTATAATGGCATTTTCCTTGGATACCCTGCTCATTCTCGTGGCTATCATATATTTAATTTGGATACTATCAAAATTATTGAGACTTATGAAGTCACTTTTGATCTGGCTAATCCTGGTACTAAACCCAACAATGCAGGTACATAGGTACACGGTGATAGAGAGAGTATCTTCATCGACGATGACTCTGACACAGATGATGAGGACCTAATCCATCCTCTAGTCATTCCTGAGTTGGTTGGAGAGCCTACTTCTATTTCTTCAGCTTCCGCAGAGCAGCCTCCTCCCACCTTCACCAACGCTTCGAGTGGCTCTGCTCTAATCTCCATAGCCTATGAGATAGAGGCTATGTCTGCACTAGGACCACCTCTTCATATTCAATGATGACACCCTACAGAGTAGATGATTGGGAATATCCACAAGCGAGTTACAGCTCTAGGTTTATCTCTCCATATTCTAATGCTCATTCTGCCTTTTGCTGCGTCTTTTGAACCCTGAGATATCACCCATGCTTTATCAGATTTCTTTTGAGTCAGTGCCATGTATGAAGAATTTGAAAGAAAGGACCTTCATTCATCAAAGTAAGTATACAAAGTACCTTCCTCGATGCTTCGATATGGGAAGCAGCAAGCCAATGTCTACTCCCATTGCCACTTCTACCATGTTGGATCCTAATGAGGATAGAGAGCCCGTGGACCAGAAGGAGTACTATAGCATTTCGGCTCTCTCCACTATCTCACGATGTCGAGGCCAGACAAACAGTTTGATGAGTGTTCGTGCGCTCGATTTTAGTCTTTTTCTTGTGCCTCTTATCATCAAGTAGTACGTCGCATATTCAAGTACCTTCAAAGCACTCTTGTCTTTGGACTCTGGTATTCTTCTCATTATGCACTCTCCATTTGAGCTTTTTCTGATGCTGATTTTATAGGGTGTAGATCAGATAGGAAGAGTACTTCTAGCACTTATCATTTCTTAAACACATCTCTTATTTCTTGGTCATCTAGGAAGCAGTCCTCTATTGCACAGTCCACTGCTAAGGCAAAGTATGTAGCTACTGCTAGTAGCTCTTCCTAGGTTCTCTGGATCCTATCTACTCTACAGGACTATGAGTTGGCTTTAGATAGTATTTCTCTCTTCTATGATAACACTAGTGCCACAAACATTGCTAAAAACCTAATGTAGCACTCTAGAACCAAGCACATTGATATTAGAGACCATTTCCTTAGAGACCATGTAGAGAAGAGTGGTGTTATGCTTCACTTTGTAAGATTTGACTCATTTTGCTTCTTTGCAGGGAAAGTTAGGAGTTATTAGTCCTTTTGGCCTATTTTGAGGGGGAGTTTGACTCTTTTACACCCATTATATCATATTGCATTTTAAATTCAATAACATGCATTATAATATAAATACATGGAACTTTTATTATTATCCCTATGTGACATGATATCTTACTTTACATTGTACCATGTCTTATGCTAGTTTACCAGATTTATCATGTACTTCTATGTGTAGCTTAGTTTTTATTATACTAGCTTTATTAAATGTGAACAGCTTGAAGTAAATCATGTCTTGTTAGATCATGTGACTAGTTTTATTCTAGTAATCCTCTCATGATTCATATCATCTCAAATTGGCTAAGATAAGTGTTGAACCTAAATTGAGCTTTACATTGAGCAATGCTCATTCTTTATTGAACTATAAATTAGTATTAGCTCCTTGTTCTTTAACTAAGTCAAAAAATGATATCTTTTGTGCGAAAAACTGATCTTACTAATTCTTTCTCACAAGATGGATTGACATTGCATTATGCTTGAAGGGGGAGTTTTGAATAACCTAGACCTCTCTTAAGTTTATTGCTTGGGATGATCATACCACGGCTTTTGATCTAGCACATAGCTAAGAAAACAAAAATTATGAAAAATAATAGTTGAAGCTTAGGAAACAGTTGTGGATAGCTTTTAATCCAGAACTTTCTTTGCTAAGATAAAATCAAAAATAAAATTTAGCAGGTGCTAAATTTACTTGATTCTAAGTACTTGAATAAAATTATTCAATATTGAACTTATAGAACTCTAAATTGACTCAATTGTAACTTCTTAGTTCCATTTAATTTCATTTTTTGACTCGGTTTTAGGATACCTTTGGCTAAACTATGATCTTGAACAACTTGACATAGCTTGACTCATTTTTTAGATACCTTTGGCTAAACTATGATCTTGAGCAACTTGACATGCAAAAAATATATTTAATTTTAGATTGTTGCTCATTTGGCTGTACCTTTGCTATATACAATTTACCATGATCTAGAATAGCTACTTCACTAAATATGATTTGGTGTAATACTTGTAGTCACTTTGTATAAAATATAATTACTTTATTCTATTCATGCTCTATCTTCTTCCAAGCATCTTGATGATTCCATTGCCAAAGTGAGAGAAAGATTGGTAAAAATGCATACCTAACACATGATTTGGTATTTTTGTGCAAGATCTTTGTTAAGTTAGAGCTTTAATGTTTTGCTATGATTCTCTTGATTTTTAGATATCTTCTCATCATCACCAAGGTCAAATATAATAATTGTTCTTTATATAGACCTAGTGTGAGATTTCCCGACTCAATTGGTGGATTTGAAGCTTTTCATGAAAAACTTGCCATTTTTAGTAGCCTCAATCCATTTCTGGCTCATATGGTCATTTTCAGTCTTTACATTCCTCTTGTGACCATTTTGAGCTTTATTTGCAAAATTTTCTCTCTAAATTCTAAAACCACTCTCTACTTGTATTTCAGAGAAATTGCTAATGGGTTCATCAAGGGGGAGATCAAAGACCATATAAGAAGGTTCATGATTTTGTTGTGATGAACCATTGTCATTTTGAAAAAGTGAAAATTTAAAATTTGTAGTTTTGCATATTATTCTAATGTGGGTCAAGTTGTAAAGAACTTGTGTTCGAAAATAATTTCTTTGTCTTTTGATGTGTAGGGTGGCTTGGAGTCAAGCATAATCAATAGCGAGAATCGGGGCTATGCTCATGAAGAATCTGAAGCCTAGAACGATCAAAAATGCAGGTGAGATAGTGAGCTTAAGTATGGCACAAAAAAGACGGGAAATGTTGAAGGAAAATTCAAATAGCAGGTTTGCACCATGTGGTTTTGTTAGTCCAAGTGAGGCGTGGTTCAATAGAATCAAAATAGGAGAGACTTGCCGATGTATGGCAAGCTAATGGTGTACTTATACGTGGTAAGCATAGTGATTGCTTGCAATAGAAGATAATGATCGGGGCAAGGACATATATTTTGGTAGTTTAACAAAAATATCAAAACTACCTTGAAGCAAAACCGTGGTGCTTGGGAGAGTGGTTTAGGTCCAAGAGAAGCTGAGAAGATCAAGTTGGATTAAGGATAAGGACTTCGTGGATTTGAGCTTATACACTTTGAAAAGCGTGTATAAGTATAGTATGAGTTAAAAATCATGTGTGTAAAGTTATCGAGTTTCTCCCATTGTGATAAATAGATAGTATCTACTAAGTGTTAAATGTGGTTGGCTAGTTCGTCTATTTAAGTGGTTGGGATGGAGACTTATGGTTAACTATCCAACCATCCTCTCTTGAGACCAAGTTTTCATGAGTTCTAAGGTTAGGGTTTATGAGAAGTTAAGCGTTGTGGTGTGCTCTCTTATCCTTCAAATGGAGTGGCCGTAAAATATTCATCCTGAAGCAACAACACATGAATGTTTGTTCATCACCATAAATCTTTTTTGGGTTGATTGATTTGATCTTGATATAGTTGGTTTTTTCTCTTCTCTCTCCCCGTATTGATCTTATTGTGCTAAGGACGTGCAACAGATGGAGATAACCTCTAGAAATAAATCTCCACATATCTAGGCATTTAGATGGCAAGTTCATGAAAAAGCACAATTTTTACTCTTTTTGGCCTCTCCAAGTGATTTATTAATCTAGCTATTTCTACCTTGATTTCTTTGATATTCTTACTTGTTGAGACATGTGAGAACACATCTAAAACCATCTTGGCTATCATTCACCCACGAGTAAGACATATTCATCGTTTGTGTTTTTTGACCTATTTTTGGTGCAATATACTTTCAAACAAAAAATTATTAGACTTTTGGTAACAATTTTCTTGATCGTTGATTTGAATAAGTTACCGAATTTTTAGTGATTTGGAGTTTTGTTTGAGAGTTTTAGCCTGGTTTTATTGCAGCAAAGTTTCACAAACTAAAAGATCCTAATTCTCTCAAATTCTTTCAAGTTTTTTTGGTTTAGATAGGTTCTTAATATCATGAACTAGATTTGGTTCAAGTTTCAAGTCTTTTGGATCGATGGATCAGAAGTTTCTTGGTTTTTGATTTGAAATAGTGCTATTTTTTACTTTTCACAGGCTGAAATCACTCTAACACCGAGAATTTTTGGATTTTGGTTTCTTGATCTTTATAGATTTTCATAGCTATTGAAGTAAAAATTAAAGGAATACTTAGGGGAGATTGAAAGCACCATTTACCTCTCTCTATTACTATATATCAGTCCTACAATTATACCACCATTTGCACATGCACACTGACTAGTTTACTGTTTTCGTACATCAAGAGAAGAATTTCAATTGAACAAAATTATATTTGAAAAGAAAGCAAGAAAGAATTTTTTTTTTGCTTGACAATGATTGTCTATCAGTGTATGCAAGCGTCAGGTGCCAAAAGTCCAAAACAGAAAGAGATGGTCAAGTATAGTGTTATCTTTTTTTTTTTGAGAACACGTCAAGATTGTGTCCTCACAACTCTTCACGTCACATATATAACACTGTGCTGAGAAAATCCCATTGGCAACTCTAATCTATATATGGATATTTTGTTTTATTTCCTCAAATTAATACCCAAGTTTGGCTGTGATCAGTTACAAGATGCAATTAGAGGCATAAGAAGAAAGCTGCTTTTGTCTGACAAACTCCATGTCTTTTTACAGCCCAGAGATATGGAAGGTAAATAACTAAATATAATTTGTTATGAATATTATATATGTATTCATAAGGTCCAATGTGCAGTATATATAGCGAGTACAACGGAATATACTCTACACAAATAAGAAAATACAAACAAATAAAAGGAATATGCTTGCCTATGCTAACACCCCTCTCAAACTCATGTTCGATCACACACACTAAGTTTGAAGAGAAAATATAAATATTGCACTCTAGTCTGTAGCTTCATAAAGAAGTTAGCAATCTATAATTCTGAGGGCACAAACTATAAAGCAAGTACTCCCACCTACATCTATGAGCGAATGTATGAAGCATCCAGACCAATGTACTTGGTGAGCTCATACTTCACTGAGTCTCCGGCAATGCTAATTGCACCTATATTATCAGACAAAAGAGTCGTATATCCCATCACAGCTATTTCAAAATCTGCAAGTAGCTACCTCAACCAGTCACCTCTATTGTCATTACTGCCATAGCTCTTAACTCATCCTCTACACTCGAATGGGAAACTACAGTCTACTTCTCTGTCTTCCAATATCCTACCACAAGGTGAGACATAGGCAATAATAGCAGTATCATGGGAGCTGACAGTGAAACTGACAATGGTAAACACTGAGGTAAAAGACGCAAATCAGGCATGAGGAGTTTGTTTAAAACCATAAAGAGCACAACGAAGATGACAAACGTGCCCATCTAGAATAGAATATTCAGGTGGTGGCTGCATGTAGATCTCATCATACAAAACACTATTAGGAAAGGCATTTTTAATATCCAGCTGAAAGATAGACTACCAATGAACAGAAGCAACCACAACAAGAGTGCAAACAATGGCCATATAGGTAACAGGAGCAAAGATCTCATCGTAGTCACGAACAAACTCCTACTAGAAGCCTTGATCTACAAGATGAGCCTTGTACACCCACTTGCACATGATAGGGCGAGCATGCATAGGAGCAGATACAATGTCCCAAGTTTATGTACGTCGAAGAGTATCAAACTCCTCTGTCATATCAAACTGCCACTCAAAATAAGGAGCAGCCTCATGATAAGAACTATGCTCAGTAACAGAAAGCATGAGCTATTGAAGCAAAACCAAAATGATCTGGAGGCCGAAGGGATGTACGGTTTTGAAGGGCATAACGAGGAGCATCATCAAAAGAATCATATGTTGGTATCGGTAAGATACCAAGAGAGGAGACTGGTAAAGGACAAAAATGTCTGGAGTGGTTAACCCCTGAGAAACAAGATGGTGGTGCTACAGAAACAAGAGACAGTGCTGTAGGAGGCAACACAGGAGGTGGTAGTATGGAAGGAACCACTGGAGATAGACCAGGGGAAGACTTGCGATAGTGGAGAAATGGGTGAAGAGTCAAAAAGTGACAACCATGAGATTGTCTCATCGGCGGAAGTAGGATAAGAGTGGAATCTCAATAAAAGAAAGGTCGAGATTTGTCAAAGATAACATCTAATGAGATTCTGATCCATCGAGTAGAAAGATCATAGCAACAATAATCCTTATACTCAGAACTATTACCAAGAAACACACACTTAACTGACTAATCTGATAGTTTGGTACTGGAGGGCTCTAGAGTACAGATGCTCTAACTGATATCTTTAAGAGCAGTAGATGGCTACCTATTGATAAGATATGCAGCCGTAGAAACAACCTCAGCCTAGAACTGCAGTGGAACATGAGATGCAAGGAGAAGAGTACAGGTTGTCTCAATCAGATGACGATGTTTACACTCAGCAGCCCCATTCTGAGCAAGGGCACCATAGCAAGAAGACTAGTAAAGAGTGTCCTGCTCAGAAAGAAATTATCTAAAAGCACTAGAATAGTACCCACCAGTAGAATCACAGTGAAAAGTACGAATAACGGACTCAAACTAACTATGAATCATCATTGCAAAGCTTTGATAGATCATAAAAACCTAACCATAATTAGATATAGGAAAAGCCATGAAAAGTTAGAATAACCATCAATAAAAATCATATAGAATTTATGCCCATCTTTAGAGATAATTGGTGCGGGTCTCTACATATCTGAATGAACTAAATCAAAAGGGCAAGAAGACAAAGACTCACTAGAATGATAATAAAGTTGTAGCTGCTTGTCTAGCTTACAACTCTGACAAAATATAGTCGTATCAACAACAACACATCTAAGTACACCTTAACGAACTAATGAAGAAAGGCAAGACCCACATAAGTGACCTAAACTATAATGCCCCTGCGCAAAAGCTCTAGAGGTGGTGGAGCAGTGTTAGTGGATGTTGACATAGAGGTGATAGGAACAACTGAGTTGGACAAAAGGTGGAGACGGTCAAGGATGTAGAGTCCCTGACGATCTCTACAACCTTGGCTAGCTCTAAGTACCATCTCTATCTGTCAATCCTGAATAAAACAAGCGTGAGAGTCAAACCAACCCAATAGCCGAGATCGGTGAGCTAACCCACTGAGAGAAGCTGAGGAACATGTGAAACAGCTAGAACAAAAAGTCAGTGGACAAAAGAGTGCCCTAACCAACAAACAGATAGAGGAGTACCATCAACTATTTGAACATAGATAGAAGAAATAGGAGGTCCTACTAAAGTAAAAGATGTGAAGTTTGATATCATGTGGAAAGAGCCACTAGAGTCTAGAACCCAAGAGATACCTAGAGGAGACATGTAAGTTAGATTGACAGAACCTATTGAGCTATAAGATAGCTACTGAAGAAGGGCTTGACAGATCTGTTGAATAGAGTCACCTCGCTGAGAACCTGACGAGCTAGTCTGTACTCCTATAGATGAAGGGCCTCCCTGCCCCTTGGATCGTCTACCTCCACGCGTCTTGTTTCACTTTTTCTGCACTGCATAACTCTAGTAATTATGATCGAAGTTCTTGCAGTAGTTGCACTGAACTCTAGTTAGTGCAAAAATAGGAGCGAAAACAGGCGCCTAGGGAGGGACTATAGTCGAAGCACAAGGGGCAACAAGCTTAGCTAGAACAAACTATACTGCTAACCTACGGTGAAGCTCCTTAGTATGAAGTGTCAAAAGGGTCTCAAGTTGGTCATGGCAAGCGGTTTAGCAATTGAGCCTTAACAGGCTTAAACTCTGGGCGAAGATAGTAGACAAAGTCATAAATGCGGAGATGGTCATAATATGCATTCAGCACATTATGACACTCCTGGCAAAATGGAGAGGCCATCTCATCCAACTAGTACCAAAGATTGGTCAGGACTTGGTAGAAGTCATTGACAAAGGAGTCCTCCTTATGAATTGTCTCCAGCTCACATTGTAGTGAAAAGAACTATGCATCACTATTCTGCTGGTATCACTCGTGCAAGTATTCCCATATCTGATGAGTAGAACGTATACCAACAATGGCAGGCTGGATGGAGTCATTATCGCTGACCATCAAGATGGCTCGAACACGAGCCTCATCAACATACCAGTGCTCGAAAGTATCAATAGCATACTGAAAGGCCTCATCAGCAGTAGTAATAGTCTATGTCTCCTTCTTAGTAATCTCATCTTCTACAGGAGGTGTAGAAGTAGGCTACCTAGAAAGGAAGCTAGACCAGTGATAGTAGACAAGGTCGTACACCAGTGACATTCCAAGAGACAGTCCATCAAGCGTGATTTCCATGAATGAAGACCTCAACATCTAGTTTGTCTCATGGAGCTTTGTTTCTGATAATAGGATCGCAGCTGATAGAATGAAAGATATCGATAGACAGCACTAGACAGTGCCACGACTGAGGCAATGAAGTCTAACAGGTGGCGCTAGACGACGCGGCGATTAGATCGATGTAATCTTTTCTTTTTCTTTTTTTTTTGAAACTAGCTCTTCATATAGAAACCCGATTGGTTTCTAAAAAAGGGGCAGTCAATCCGACGGAGCACGAGGAGATATGGGTGTCAATGGTGGCAGAGGCTATGACAGAGGCGAGGGTGGCGGTGGCCGACGCACGGAAGACCTTGACGACGGCCTAGGCGGCGACCGGCGATCCATGCAGGGGGTGACCGAGGAGAAGGCAATCTAAGCAGCGATGATGGCCTGTGCGGTGGTGGTCGGCGTGTGGAAGACCTCGGCGGCAGCAACAGGATTGCAACAGAAAGAGCTAGGTTAATGGCCTAGCTCTAATACCATGTTATGAATATTGTATGTATATTTATAAGACTGAATGGGCAGTATATAGAAATATTATAAGAGAATATGCCCTACACAGATAAGGAAATACAAATGAATAAAATGAATATGTCTACCTATTCTAACATATCTGACAGCGAAACAACCAATGAAGTGCTTACACTCTGAAAAACTGCTAACCTCACAAAATCTTGAAGTCTGAAGTATGGAACTGATACAAAGAATGAACAAGGGAGAAACCTCAAGAATGCAAAACAAATGATTAGGATGATAAGAGCAATTCAGCATCATGTGCCCCATAACGACAGAAGAGAAAAAATTGTTCTGTGTTTGCCACTAAACGGCGGCCTTTTCTGAGACAACAGAAAGTTTGCAAAGAACAACACACTGAAGAAGTGCAAGCTAGCTCGAATGAATGGTAAGGGTAAAGGTTAGTACACTATACTATTATACATGATTGTACATTTCACACAATAAAGTTTTAAGTACTTTATTCAAGAAACATCTTCTATAAATTCCCCATCAAGAACTGGCAAAAATACACATCCAGACAGATGGGTCAGCATCACATGACTTCTAGGCTACTTGTTTATCAGTTAATGAAGGATGATGTCCTTCTTGATGATCTAGAACCTAACCTTGATGCCTTCAGTGCCTCGGCAAATTTATGGATCTCAACATCTTCAGGAATCGTGATCTCACCTCTACCAAGGTAAGAACCATGACCAAGTTTTAATTCACTCAATCTCCCTTCTCCAAAAGCTGCATTTTGTACCCCAGGATGCTCGTTTCTTCCATCATCGCGTTCCGTGTGAAGATGACTAGATCTTTGGCTGTCAAAAGAATGCCTACTACAGCTATGATCATCGTGTTTGTTGAAAAGGATCTTATTCATACCATGTCCATGTAGGACACTTCGTCGCTATATGGACACTTCGTCGCTTTACGCCAGACGTGGTATGATAGGTGCATACACATATTGTATTAGACATGGTATCAATCTATAACAACAGACTCTGATTCGGTTTCCTCTCCATGTAAGACTCGGTTCAATCACCCTATATTGTACCCCAGTAGTCCATAGGAAGAGCAAGTGCTCTATTGTAATCTCTCATCATTATAGTGATTTGCCTTCGAGCGTCCATGGTTTTACCTGTAAAGGTTTTTCACGTAAAAATTTGTGTCTCTTATCTCTTATTTCTCTATGCATTATTTGCAACAAGTGTTATCAGAGCACAGGAGATTAACATTTAAGAGATTCACGAGAGAAAAAAATTTTGTCAGATCCAAACCGGCGTCGCCTTCTCACGTAGTGCGTCTTTGACTCAAAGTCTCGCGCACATCTCTAAAGCCAAGTCATGCGATGTCGCAGCATGTTCATCTGATAAAAGGCGTCTCTGATTTGCAGCGCAGAAGCAGGCCATCATTCTGTTGCACATGAGATGCGGCGTCAATTCGCCTTTCGGTCTGCCGGTCCAATCGCGAATCACCGCGCAAATGCCTTCGTCCGGGCAGAGGAGAGCGCCACGTCTTTGTCAAGCGGTCAGAGGGATCGAAGACCAAAACAAAAGAATAGCAAGCAAACAAATGTGTGTTCACGTGAAGGAAAGAAAAAACAGCATAGTTTTTTTTAGTCCAGAGGCTCTTGCCAACGAAAAGCTAGTGCAGGAGATCAAGCAAACAAAAAAACGCATAGAACCTAAAGCAAGGCAAGGCAAAGAAAGAAGTGGTTGTCGCTGATAAGAATTTTTTGGGTTTGATTCCTCGATGAAAATTGCTACGTGCATCTAGAAGTGTACCAGAGATTCTGTTTATGAGTTTTTTTTTGCTAGATTTCATACCAGCAAAATTTAGTTTTCTTCCGTATGGCGACTCTGATGTATAATCTTCCACAATTGGACCGCGACACGATATTTTCTCTATGGTAAGTTAAGATGCGAGTTATTTTATCACAGCTTGATTTGGATGATGCAATTTTGGGGATCGACAAGATGCCAGCCATATTATCCACTAATGACAAGCAACGTAAAAATAGTAAGGTCTTATCTCAAATTCATCTTCATACATCAAATAATATTTTACAGGAGGCTATGAAGGAGACATCCGTCATCGCTATATAGTTGAAACCGAAGCAAATTTGCATGACCAAGGATCTGACTAGCAAAATGCATTTGAAGCAGAGGATTTATTCACACAAGATGGCAAAGGGAGTCTCATTGTTGAACCACCTAACAACTTTTAAAAAAGTTGTTGCAGACCATCAGTCTATAGAAGTAAAGTATGATGATGAAGATTTGGATCTTATTTTGCTATACTCTCTACCTAGTTTATATTTTATTTTTAGAGATACTATTCTGTATAGCCGATATACTCTTACTCTTAGTGAGTTTATGGTGTTCTGTATGCTAAAGAAAAGATGAAACTTATGGTTCTCGGTGAAAGTTCCAATACGCATGCAGAAAGTTTGTCTATCTGCGGTAAGCAATACGAGAAGGATTCAAATGATAATTCAAGCGGTAGAAACAAAAGCAGATATAGAGACAGATCCAAATCTAAGAACAGAAAGTCATGCAGGTATTGTAAGAAGAATGGGCATGACATATCCGAATGTTGGAAGTTGCAGAACAAGAAGAGGAATAACAATTTCAAGAAGGATCAACAAAAGGATGAACCTAGAACCATCGTTGTCACCAAAGAAGGTTCTGATGGAGATGTTTTGGTTGTCTTTGTCCAGTGACGGATCTAGAATTTTATCAAAGGGTATGCCGTACCAAAATTTTTATAAGCAATTCGGTAAAACCATTTGCCAGTTCGGTAAATAATTGTAAATTTTACACCGTGATTCGGTGTACAGGCACTAAATAATATGATAAGTCTTAAATTCAAAGATTAAGTTAAAAATTTGCACAAATTACAATATAAATAGTTCAAACACCATACTAATAGTCTCAAATATATATAAAAGAGACTGTTGTCAAGCTGACACTGTTGTCTGAGCTTTGCGGGACTTCTGTTGTTCAATGCAAATCATAGCAAAGAAGTAAAGACCAGCAGAACTCTCCTAAAAAACACTAAAGAGTCTAAGACAGCAAAAGACATGCCTATGAAGTTAAAAGGAACTGACCAGTAACCACTAACCTTCTTCAGACAAAACATCACAAAAGATGAAATGGGTCAAATGGCATGTCAATCTCATGGCTTGGCTCTAGTAAATGGACAATGAGTTAATCCACGCTTATCATCCAAGAGCCATCCTTACTAAAAAACTACACAGGACCCAGATTTCACGCTTGCCGTCAACTATGAGTAAATGTCATGCAAGAGAGATTAGCGCACGCTCCTGTGCACAGTAGAGTGCAGGTAAAAGGATAGGTAGATAAGAATATTCAAAATCTAATCCAATTTGGTTTAGTTGTTTACTATCTGAGCTCTGAAAAGGCAGGTTAATCCAGCTTCACTCATAATGTTTAAACCATCGCATGCTGAAAGGTTATCATTGCTTTTAAAATATGTTTCATGAATCTCTTAGCTTCATAAAGTTGAGATAAATAGAAATATGAACAAATAAAAGTTCACTACAGTATACATTGCAAAATTGTTTTGAGATTACAGTACAGTAAACTTGTTTTCTACTTTACATGAAAAAGATACTCCAAGTGGTCTCACAAAAAAAACAATCAGACCAATCATTATCAACTCCAGAAAATATAAGGAAGTCTGAACTAATACAAGAAAATTAATTCATTTGCAACTAAAGGTGGGCTATGATTGAAGTTTCTGTTTTCTTAACATAGTGAATTAATGATTAAGTGATGTGCAGATAGTACTCAAATAAAAAAGATTTGGCTATGTCATTGTTCTAATTAACATGGGGGGTTATAAATTTAGACAGAGTGCTTCTAGTAGTATTGCATAATGCAAAGACTACATTATCAGTGAACAATCCAAGCAAACAGTACATTTGTACGGTAATTAGTAAGGTAGCAACATTAGTAATTCCGCAATTGCAGACAGTACAGAGGGTGGCTGCACCAAAATTTTGGGTGTGTCATGACTAGAAAAATGCGATAACCGGACGCTGTACAAAATTTCCACTGTCAGACGTTACGTACCTGCTCCTCTACTTTCAAGTGTTTAGTGAACTAATCAAATCGCCGACACAATTACGCCTGCCAGGTTCGTGATGGCGTTCGATAGTGCCAGCGCCGACGAGACGCCTTTCCCGGTGCCGGACATGTCCTCTCCCAGCAGGAGCTTCGCAAACCTCTCCTTCCTCACGTCCAAATCTAACAAGGAAAGCCAGACCAAATAATTAATAATCGCATCAAACATGCAAAGAAGAGGAAATCAAGAACCAAATGGATCAACCAAAATGTGATGTACCTGAAGGCGGCCCGTCGCGGGCGAGGCGGGAGCGTGGCGGCCCACCGGCCGCTCTGCCGTTGGGCAGCGGTGGAGTGCCGCGATCGCCATTGCCAAGGGACTCGTGCATCTCCGTGTCGCTGCCGCTGCTACTACTCTCCAGGGAGAGGCGCATCTTGGCGGCGCGCTCGAAGCTGCGGAGGAGGAACTCGAGCCGACGGCATTGCGGGCCCAGGGTATGCCGTGGCCCACCCGGCATACCCTGTGGCTCTGCCCCTGTCTTTGTCGGTAATTGCAAAATCAACAATAAATGGATTCTTGATTTAACCTGTACTTTTCACATGAGCACGAACCGCGAGTGATTCATTTCCTATGAAGCTACGCCGAGTGGATTCATGTTGATAGGTGATAATACACTATACAATGTTGCAGGTATTGGCTCTATCTAGATCAAGATATTTGATGTTACTATTTTCTCTTTGTCGTATGTTTGTCATATTCTAAATTTAAAAATAAATCTTATCTCTTTGAGTACTCTTGATGCTAAATGGTACATGTATTTAGGTGGAGGTGGAGTTTTGAAAGTCACAAAACGTTCTATTGTTGTGATGAAGGGTGATATGAAGGCTACCAACTTATATCATCTGCAAAGCACTACAATTTCAGGTAATGTTATTGTTGTCTCAAATAAATCATTCGATCGTAATGCTACTAATCTTTGGCATATGCGTCTCGGTATATGAGAGAAGCTGGAATGATGTAATTATACAAAAGAGGATTTCTTGATGGTTAAAGCATCAACAAGTTGAAGTTCTATGAACTTTGTATTTTTGGCAAGTAAAAAAAGGTGAAATTCAGTACTATGACTCACTGTATAAAAAATATATTAGATTATGTTCACTCCAATTTGTGAAACGAATCTCGCGTTCTGTCACTTGGAGGTGCAAGCTACATATTGACCATTATTGATGATTACTCAAGAAGAGTTTAGGCATATTTCGTTAAACACAAATTGGATGTATTCAAGACATTCAAGGAGTGAAATATTATGATTAAGAGACAAACTGGTAAATATGTTAATAAGCTTTGTACTGACAATGGTTTGGAGTTTTGTTCAGGAGAATTTGAAGCTTTATGCAAGTCAGAAGGTATTGTGAGATATTTTGCCATTCCAAGCACTCCTCAACAAAACGGTGTGGTCAAACACATGAACAGAACTATAATAGAGAAGGTACATTGCATTTTATCAAATTTTGGATTATCTAAGAATTATTGGGCTGAAACTGCTTTTACTATTTGTTATTTGATTAATCAGTCAACAGTCACCCAATTTGGTTATTGATAAGAAGACTCCAATTAAGGTATGGTTTGGCTTTCTAGCAGATTATACAAACTTGAGAATATTCGGTTGTCCTACTTATGCTCATGTTAACAACGGTAAATTAGAGCCTAGAGCAGTTAAGTACATTTTTGTTGGTTATAAAACTGGTGTGAAAAAAATATAAATTATAAAATCTTGAAACTAGAAAGGTGGTTATTAGTAGAGATATTACTTTTGATGAGTCTGCTATGTTATATGACAAACCATCTATTGATGTCCCCGTTGAGAAGCAATCAAGTGTGCAAGTGGAGCATATTATTGATTCAGAATCTTCACCAGAAATCAATAAAATATTCCAGAAGTTCCTATTGTTGCGTCACCAACACAATATTCTATTGCAGTTAATAGATAAAGGAGGAACATTCAGTCTCCTAAGAGATTGATTAAAGAAGCCAATATTTTGGCTTATTATTTAAATATAGCAGAAGAAATTAAAGGTATTGCAGAACCTTCATCTTATTCAGAGAAAATCTCTTCTTATGATTCAGAAAGATAAATGGTTACCATGCATGATGAGATAGAATCTCTTGACAAGAATGGCACTTGGAAACTAGTCAAGTTGCCAATAGAGAAGAATCCTTTTCGCTGCAAATGGATCTTCAAAAAAAAAGAAAGTGTTTCACCAACCAAAAAGGTTAAGTATAAAACAAGACTAGTTGTTAAAGGATATAGCCAAATTCCAAGTATTGATTTCACAGATGTGTTTTCCGCTATTATGAAGTACAGTTCTATTCGCACTTTACTCAGCATTATGGCTATACATGATTATGAGTTTTAATAATTGAATGTAAAAATCATATTCTTACATGAAGAATTGGAAGAAGATATTTATATGGAGCAACCAGAAGGTTTTGTTATTTCAGAATAGAGAATTTTGTTTGAAAATTGAAGAAATCTCTTTATGGTTTGAATCAGTCACCTAAACAATGGTACAATAGATTTGACTCATTTATAATATCTCAAGATTTTAAAAGATCTAATTATAATAACTATGTTTATTTGAAGACTATTCATGGTTCAGTTATTTATTTGCTCCTATATGTTGATAATATGTTGATTGTTGTAAAAGACAAAGCTGAAATTTCAAAGTTGAAGGTACAATTAAGCAATAAATTTGATATGAAAGATCTCGATGCAGAAAAGAAGATTCTTGGTATAGAAATCATTAGAGATAGACAGTTTGGCAAATTATACCTAAGTCAAGAGGGATATATTGATAAAGTTCTTCGTCGTTTCAACATGCCTAAGATCAAAGCTGTGAATACTCAGCTACACATTTCAGACTTTCTTCCACGTCATGTCCACAATCAAATGGTAAAATTGATTACATGTCTAAAGTCTTATATGCGAGTACAGTTGGTTCGCTTATGTATGTCATGCTATATTCTCACCCCGATTTATCTCAATCATTAAGTGTGATTAGTAGATATATGGCTAATCCTAGAAAAGTGCATTGGAAAGCAGTTCATTGGATTTTCAGATATTTGCAGGGCATATCTAATACTTTTACAGTTTGGGAAGCCTAGAGGTGGATTTGTTGGTTATGTGAATTCTGATTTTGCTAGAGATTTGGATAGAAGATCTCTCACTGATTATATGTTCACTATTGGAGGGTGTGTCATTAGCTGAAAAGCAAATTTACAAGCTACCATTGCCTTGTCTACTACAGAAGCTGAATATATGGCTATTTCTGAAGCTTGCAAAGAAGTTATTTGGCTAAGAAATTTATTTACTAAGTTTTATGGGAGTACATCTTGTATTACAATATTTTGTGATAGTCAGAGTACTATTTACCTTACAAAGAGATCAAATGACTTGCAAAGAAATTATTTGGCTAAGAAATTTATTCACTAAGTTTTATGGGAGTACATCTTGTACTACAATATTTTGTGATAGTCAGAGTGCTATTTACCTTACAAAAAGATCAAATGTTCAATAAGAGAACAAAGCACATTGATATCAGGTATCACTATATTTGAAGTATCATTACTTAAGGTGGTATTAAAGTCAGCAAGATAAGTACTCATAATAATACAGCTGATATGTTGACAAAGCTAGTTACTGCATCTAAGAGTTGGTATTACTCACTAGTCCTCTGGACTTTCAGAACTCAAAGTGTACATGCTGATTTTATTGAAAGAGTTTATCACATTCTTCTACTGGAAGAAATTCGGTTCACTAGTACTCTGAACTTTTGGCGCTCAAGGTGTACATGCTGATTTTATTGAAAGAGTTTATCTCATTCTTCGACTACTGGAGGAAATTCAGTTCAAAGTGGAGATTATTAAAAAGGTAATCCAAATTTATACCGTGTTTGTGTAGAATACTTCGTCATCTTATACCAAACGTGACATGATAGGTATATGCACAGATTGTATTAGACGTAGTATCAACATGTAACAATTAACTCTAACTCGGTTTCCTCTCTGTGTGGGACTCGGTTCACTCATCCTATTTATGTACTTCAGTAGCCCATAGAAAAAGCAAGCGCTATATTGTAATCTCTCTTCATTATAATGATTTGCCTATGAGTTTCTGTAGTTTTTTCTGTTAAAATTTTTCATATAAAAATTTATGTCTCTTACCTCTTTTTTTGTGCATTATTTACAACAATGTTGTTGATTGGCAGATACAGCTGCTTCCGTCATGAATGAAGAATGGCTTTCACTTGCCTCTCTTCCATTAAGTCATCAAAGGAACAGCTTGGAATAGATACTCTCCTCTCCAAAGTAGGAGCATTGTGGCTTTCCTCATCTTTCCCCAGTACCAATTTCCGAAGCTTAGACAAGAGCCTTCTCTTCTTTGGGTTTCTGTGCTTTGTCATCAATGAGATATCGATTGATGCGTCATCAAGTTCACCTGATGATGCCCGTGAGGAAGAGCACTCTGAATCAAATTCTACAGGGGCTAAACTTCTCTCGTCCGCACCAACATTGGCATACTCCAGTATCAGTTGCTTGGCCTTCTGTTCAGACTTGGGGCTTAGGGTCTTACTCAGATCCCGTGCAACAGTTTTCCCCGAGGGAGCTTCCTGATTCCTCAGCTCATACCGCAGGCAGGCATTGATCCATTTCAGATATACCAACTCCTCAACATCTGCAAACCTGTCAGTCTGCAGTTGTTCCATCTCTTTTGCCAGCTTGTCATTTTCTTGCCTCAGTCGATCAGCTTCCTCCGATGCTTTTACCTGAAACCATTTTTACTTGTTCAGTTCCTGACAGAGCAACAAAAGATCAAGAACACAATGGCATAATGAACTTCAAAATTAACACACATGGAAGCAATTGATTTTTGATTGAATTATGTGATTTCTCTTCTTTTTAAAAAACAAATATCAAGAGCTGCTCCTCTTTAGGAATAACACCTCCATTTGATAATTAAAATTATTTATTAAGTGCCAGCTGTAGTCCAAGAACTGTAAAGATTCACCTCCATGCAATTGTGGGACTTGGTTACAGGGGGTAGACGTGTGAGCTCCAATCGCCTAATAAGATGCGAGTTCTCCTGCTGCAGCCTTGAATTCGCAGCTCTAAGCTCCCTTGCCTCATTTTCCAATTCCTCTAGCCTCTTTAATTTCTTCTCAACCTCAGCGTTGACTTTTCCCTCAATAGTCTCTTTATACTGCAAAGAATCGAACATTTGCTGAAGGGAAGTGATTTTCTCCTTTGCTTGTTCCACATCCAGCCTCAACTTCTTCAACAGCTTGCAGTTTGCTCTTGTCGCCTCAAGCTCAGAGACTGACTTTGAGCTTTCTGACAACTGTGTCTGCAGCCTCTGATTTTCAGAGTGCAAAGATTCGATCTTCAACGAGTATAGCTTTGATTCAACATTGTTAATCTTGAGCTGGTTCTCAAGCTCCCTAACTGCAGCATCTTGCTCCTGCAAACCGTAAAACTCCAAAAGTTGTAGCTCCAGGGTCTTCTCCCTTTCTTGCAGTGATCTCACCATATCTCTAAGCTTGCAAACTTGATGGTCCTTTGATGCATCTTCCCTTACTCTCGGTGCAGGTGAGGTTGTGGTATTGCCTACATCTCTGCCAAATTCTTTGAGAACCATTTCATTGAATTCTGGAAGGAGAAATCCTTCATCATCAGCAAGGCTTCTGCATTTCGGGGGCAGTGGCACCAAGGCAGTGGTGGTGGTAGTTGTAGTGGTAGTGGATGTGTGCACAGAGTTTCCATTGATGATTTTTGCCTTGGTGTCTTCCTTCAAATATCACGAACAGAAACCAAAGTTCAGATGTCAATAGGGGCATCTTTCGATTTTCTATCAATTCATTGGAGAAGAATATGGAACAGAAAGCAAGAATTGAATTTGAAGATAGTTCTATTTTGTCAGGAAAGCACTGGAAGAAAAACTACCAATGAAATGTTCAAAGTGGAAAAAAAAAAAGGGTCAGCTTTTTAGTACAACCTTAAGATAAAAGTGGTACGACAAATTAGAGAATTTAACACAATACATGAAAATCTATCTGAAAAGATCACCTTCTTCTCATCTTCCATTCAATCAATAAATTGACTTGCCTACCATTAGGGCCTTTTACGAATAATCTTCTATAACCCAAAAATCTAAAAAAAAAAGGACTCTATTCCCTAAAAAAAGGATGAAAGACCACCTATCCAAAATATAAACATTGTAAGCATAAAAATTTTAAAGTATGAACTTCCAATCACGATTCATAAACGCTCAGCATGACCATTCCTAGGCATATTTAACCTATTAGCATGAAAATTGCATCAATTATGATTATGCGCAAACCAGATTCTTACATTCTTGAGGATCCTTAGCTCCTCCTTGAGCCCTCCGCCGCCGCCCTTCATGTCACGGGCATCATCCGACTCTACAAGCACACATAAAAAAACCATCACCATCACCAAATTTTCATGCAGCACAGCACAAGACAAAGCTAGCACACCATCTTAACAAGTAGATATCTGCTCATGGTTGGTACCTGAGGGAGGAGGGAGCAGGAGCTGCCGGGGGCGCTGCGACCGCAGCCGCGAGAAGAACAGACCGGCGACGGAGAGCGTGATGGCAGCACCCACTCTGAGGAAAAGAAGAGGCAAATCCTTGGCGTCCCCACTCCTCCGGCCACCGCCACTGCTGCTGCAATCTCCAGCCTTGGGCATCTACCCCTAGCTACCTTGCCAACAACATCTGAATTCTTCCACATGCATGCGGCAGCGACAAGGGGAACCCAATCAATAACCCAAGTATCCCAGGATCGCTAAAAAGGTGATCAAAATCCAATCTTGGGGCAACAAAATACGATCTTTTCCGCCGTGATCAAAAATACAATTTTTGGGCCTCTAGACCGCAAGATTGTGGCCAAGAATCTTCTGTTCTTGGGGGTCTGAAACTTGCAGAAGCCGTGTCAAGTAACACGAACTCCAGCCCCTGCAGCTTGCCGCTTATTATCGAACAGACCGGTAGGAGTAACCCAACCCAGCCTAACAATCGAACCTGTCACTTAACTTGGGCTGGGGATTTGTTCTGGGATAATCTCCTATTTGGACAAAGAACGGATAAAATTAGGGTGGTAGGCTCCTGATTTAGCTCACAGCCAACAAAAACCCAAGAAAGCGAAACAACTGAGCTAAAGGAAGCACAACAAAATTAGCCTCCAATCTCTCTCTCTCTCAAACTCTCTCAGTTTGTTCCGTTTCTGTTTTGGCTTGTTCTTGTTCCCAAGGTAGGACAAAATTCCAACCGCCGGAATCTATAGATTTCTAGGCTTGTTCCTTTGTGAGACACTTGTGTTGTGCTGCCTCTCCCATTCTTTTCTTGCTGATTTGAATTGCAAAGTAAAAGTTCCATGCTAGTTCAGTGGCAATATTTATTCATGTCAATTTCAACTTGCTTTTGCACTTGGGAGAGGTATGGAGGTACCGTTGGCAGGAGGGTATATTGATGACTGAAACTTGGTGGGCGTTCGACGTATCTTTCATGATTTCGTCACGGCATGCGAAGCTCGCACTGCCAAAACCCGTATTTTGTATTTTTGCTGTAGCGGTAGCTGACTTTCACGTGCAGAAGGCCATCTAAGGGACTTCTACGGTGTTTAGCGGCTGGATAGCTTCTAAAGCCGGAACCAGACAGCCTATAAATCTATCTTAATTTTTCCCAAAGTATAGAGGTCACTTAGAATTGAATATTGGTTGTGCAAAAGATCGTCAATTTTTAGTCTTTCTTGAAGCGGGACGATCTGACCGATTTAGAGAACCGGTCAGACCATTGTGCATGGGTGGTTTGACCGTTCTGTAGAGCCAATCAGACCAGCCTGGTTGGCCTTGTGCTAAAATTGTACAGACCGATTTAACCAGCACGGGGAGTGCGGTCAAACCGGCCGAAGTGCTTTCTATGGAATTCTTGGGATTCTAGACCAAACTAATGAATGGTTAGTTTGGTAATGAGTTTGTACTAGGTTTATCTGCAAATAGAGTTATGAGGCAAACTAGATAGAGGGCGGGTTCAGGAGTACTTCCGCTTATAGTTTATGTCATTTGCTATAGTAACTCACTTTTAAACGGTGTATTTTTTGAAGGAGTCTACAGATAAATTGTAGTACAAATTTGCACCGAGTTCAGCTATATCAGTCAAAATTATATACGACTATTTCCCTTTACGTACTGCCTCCGCGGACAGCACAGAATTCAAGAGGTTAGCCATAAACTATAAGCCACAACATAAAAGAACCCACCCAGAGTTTTACAAAAAAAAGTCCAAATAGGGTCTTCTGGAGGACTTAAATATTTGGCTGGGGCGATTGACCGGCCACACCATGGCGGTCAGACTGGTGCGGTCTCCGGCAGTGAATTGATGATATGAAGTTTGGGTGATTTTGAGATATTTGATCTTGGATTGATCTTGGTTCTTTGATCATGATTGCATTGCATTTCATGATGCATTGGTTTGGCGTGAACCAAGTGCATAGAACTTGAGCTCGGTATGGTTGCTTAGTCTTTGGATATGTAGATAGCTTGAAGGATGTAACAGTTGGCAGTAATGGACCAGGACTAGATGGAGGAGTTGGCGTCCAGAGTGGTCATGTAAGTATGGATAAGGCTATTTGGTTCAAGTGGGAGCACAGAGAAGATATGAATCGTGGTGAGGTAAGTAGGTACATAAGGTGCGCCAAGTGATGAAGCCGATGCACGTAAAGATGGTTTGGGTGAGACCGGATGCATGAAGGCATAACGGCTAGTCATTGGGTAATACAGGCGACGTGCCAAAGCATGCGAGATGCTTTGAGGTGAAGGTAACGATGGAGCCAAGGGAAGGTGCCTGCAAGCTTCGTCGGGGGTATTTTAGTAGTTGGCCACATACCAGATGTGTGACTTGATCAAAACCGCAACGCAAAGGAGAAGTGGATTTAGGTCAAGGAGAGCTAGAATTGCAAGTGAATCAATCCCTAAGGTGTTAGCAAGTTGAGTTTTGTAAGTACTTTGAAAAGCGTGTGTGAGTGTGTAAAACCTGTGTTAGTTGGGATTAACGAGTTCCTTGATTTTCTCATTGGGTTGGACCCATTAGGGTTGTGTGTACTAGTTATTTAGTGGGAGGAGAGGAGGTGGCTATAACAAGGATTCTGGGGTTAGGGTTTCATCTTCTACCTTATATCCTTCCATGATTGCAAGAGAAAAAGTTTGAGAGAGGGAAAGAGTAGTATTGTGGATACACTTTGTAAACATCCACGAGCTTGTAAACATCTTCCTCTACTGAATCAATCAAAGCTTTAACTCAATCATGTTCTTATTTATGTTTCTGCTTGTTCTTGAGCTTCATTGGTAATTCTGTATTCGTAGTTCTTCTAGCAAAATCTTTTGCTTGATTTATCTTGCTATGATATATGAAAATAGATTTGGAAGTTCTCATGCCCTAAATCCTCACGAGCAGGTAGTACTTTGTGATTTAGGGTTTGTGGTGTTCTTGTGGCCTAGATTCGATTCTCTTCAATTTAGTGTACTTGAGCCTAAGAACCTGGTGATTCTTATTTAGTTTAGGTTCCTGATGGCTTGAATAAGTTTCATACAAAATTTAAAAGTGTTTAGATGAGATTTAGGAAAGTTCTTCAGATTTGACCTTTTGTCCCGAGAGGTTTTAAGACAGGAAACAAGTGACAAGTCAGACCGGCCCTGATCCAACGGTCAGACCGGCTTCATACCGGTGGTCAAACTAGTTGACTTTGGTTAGACTAGTCCAAGACATGCGGTCTGACTGGCCTCGGCTGAGGAGTGTCGATTTGTTCGGTTTGGGTTTCTTGCTTTGTCTTGCTAAGTCTAAGTGATGTAATCCAAACTTTGTGACTGTTATAGTCATTGAGTAAAAATTTGAATATCGAAGGGGGAAAAGTTTCAGGAATCATTCACTACTCTTATTGCCAACATTGGTCCTATAGAGAGGATGAGGATGCAACGATCTTGTGGAGTGTTGAGCATGGTATTACATGTGGCTGAAGGATCTAGATCCATCATTATGAATTAATGACATATTTTGGTAACTAATGACAATTGAATTGTAGGACTAATATTTTCATTAAGATGGATGGATAGGATGTATTCCACAGTGATGGATGACTTGAGAAGCTATACGTGGGTAATCATTCTCAAGTACAAAAAAAGATGTTATGTGATGATGAATAAAGTCAAGGACCTGAACTTGAAGCTTATATGTATGTAATCAAGCTTCAAGAGAATGCGCAAGGTAAAGGTATGTCTAGTTAGAGCTAAGGATTTATTTATAGTCTTTTATCAATCTTGTTGTTTGGTTAGAAGACCAAATTGCTAGTATAGGATGTCGTACTATTAAGAGAGGTTGCGACTGGTTGCTTGAACGTATCATATGTTGATGGCGCATTTACTTTCTTTAACTCTGTCTGTGGCATGCTGCTGATATTTTTTAATGTATTTTGAAAAATGGTTTTAGCTCATGTATAAGTTCCTTATGATATGTGATTTGAAGTTTGCGAATGCGTTTTGCAAATTATTGGAGTCCATGCTTTTTCCCTCCTTGTGGTATGATTCCAAAAGGTTGGTGGATGCTTTCCATGACCTACTGAGAATCTCATACCAACCTTGAGTGCCCAAATATTCAATCTGCAATCTTGTTGTGAAAATTCCTCAAAGGAAGATGCACTTCTATGTGATGTTTGGAAAACCGGTCTGACCAGCATTAGAGTTGCACAAGACCAGCCTAGAGGTCTAACTAGGCATACACAGTCAGACTACTATGGTGGTCAGATCGGCGTTATGGTGACGGTCAGACCAACATTTTGGCTGCAGTCAGATTGGCTCAGAGACTAACATGGTCAAAGACCAATATGGTCGAAACAACGTGGTCAAAGATCTGCATAGTCGAAGACCAATGTGGTCAAAGACCAATGTGATCAAAACCAGTGAAGCAGTTGGACCAGCATTATAAGTGTGGTCAGACCGGTCCCCAATCAAACCGGCTCACAAGTTGCGGTCAGACCGATCTCCAGTATAACCGCTTGTGTAGCGGTATGTTTTTTCAGAGAGTTGATTTCTTGAAAATCTCAGCTGGTTGTCTGACCAGGGCTTTTGCGGTCAGACCAGACCTAGCGGTCATACCGGTCCCTATGTGGGAGGTTTGACTGGTGGCCCGAGTAATGGCTAGTTTTGTAGCCGTTAGGAAGGATGTGGTAGTACCGGCCATGTGTTGGCGATAGTACCGGTCCTAGGGCTCTTTGGAGTAGTTTTCTTGTGTGAGGTATATATATACCTCCTTGTGGCTTGTTAGAATAGGCTGTTGGTTCCATGCTTTCATCCATTGAGCTAAAAGCAAGTAATTTATATTCATTGAATTAAATAGAGTGTTTATCATCCTATAATTTCTTATCTTGAGTTAAAACTATATTGCTCGTGCACTTAGTTGAATTTAGATAATTTAGACGTTACTTGTGTAAAAACCAATTTAATTACATTTTTTATTGTTAAATTTAGTTATAAACTAAAAAAATATTTTAAAACTATCTATTCGCCTCTTCTGGCCGGCCTCCATCTCACAACGGCGAAGGATGAGCACTACGAGTGACTTGTGGTTGTCGACAGCGACCAAGTGTAGGAGCGTGTTGCTTTCGATGTTGGTGACAGTCTCGAGTTGGGGTTGACCAAGTCTGCAAGGTGCACCTCCACAAGCCATCGCTTGTCATCACTGCGTGCCACGCAGATCATTGTAGGGCTCATGGTTGGCACAGCTACCATCGAGGGATTGGACAAGGTGCAGTGTTCTAGGTGAATAGTGGCAAGGTCCCCACCTCTGTCAAGGCCGTCGTCTATGTGCCTTGGGATGAGGGGGAGGTGAGTGGACAGAGGAAGAGAAAGGGCAAGGATAGGAGAAATGACCAACTTGCCCCTTAGGAATTATTAAAATGATACAAAAATGGGAAGTCATGAATATTTGATTTAAAGAGTGGCATATAATGTACTACGTTAGGAGAGGTGACGTATCCTGTACTCCCGAACTAAAGAATGTCATATAGAGACGATCAACTGGATATAGTAAGTTATATCATGAGTACATCTTTATTTTTAAATATAATGGCATATACTATCTGTCTACACAATTGCATGGGATTTTCATGTTGTTACTATATGATTAAGAGTTTAAGACAATGTTACAGGAGGAACACTTTGCATTTTGGTTTATTGAAATTTCTACATTAGTCACAAGAAAAGAAAAATCACTGATTTGTGGACACTCGGCAACATATATAAATCTAAAACCATTAGCGCATCCACAGTCTTGTGTTTCTTTGGCCTCTAAGAAGAGAGAGAAAAGGCATAGCTACGATGCCATACACTGGAACTTTGGCTTGCCAAGCAAATTTGCTTGGCATTGCCTCCAGGCATAGAGGTGGCCTCCACCCAACAAAAAATTTCATGTCCCCACCTGTCAAATGGTGCGAGATGGTGGTGAAGTTGTCGTGCCTCATCCTATACGCCTTCCACCGTGAGTTGCCACTGTTCGTCGGTTGACCAAAGTTGGGGAAGCCAAATTTGGTCACGCCGGAGTTGGGGAAGGTAGATCCAGCGTCGTCTTCAAGGTTGTCCATTGAGTGCACCTACACCGCCGGCTAGCCGCTTGCTGCCGCCGCTTAAACCTGACTCTACTGTCGCCACTTTAGTCATTTAGTGCCAACACCGCTTGACTTTAACACCATTATTGCTCGACCAAGCCACCGCCACCGCGTCGACTATCCAATGCCACTGCCACTAGCCTCGAGCTCACCTTCATTAGGTCAGAAAAGATAGAGAGGGAGGGAAGGCAGTGAATCAGCTGCCATCCACCGTGAATCGACTAGCGATGATGGTAGAGAGAGAAGGGGGATCGGGATGAGAAGATGACTAGATGAGGATGGATTCAAGATGGCTAGTAGATGAAGATGCTCTACTGTACAAGAAGAAATGGGTGGTGACTAATGACAGGGGAGTGAGGATTGGGAATTTGATGGATGGATGGATGGCAGTTAGATTTTTGTATTTTTAATTATAGATGAGGGTTCTAGCTTAGAGGCTTAGGGAGTGCTTATTAGAACTTATAAGCTTTGGTTGTGGGCTTATTTGGCAGTGTAGAGGCACTTTTTTTTGCACTACAACTATTGTTAGTTTTTTCAGTGTAATTAAATTTAAAAACAAAGAAAAAAGGGCTATATCATTACGGACAAAGCAAAAGGAATAAGACAAAAAAAGCCCTAAAAACTAGAAAAAGACGAAATTAAAAAACTAGAAGCCCGATGCTAGAAGATAAAAGCTAAAGCTCAGCTATGCTCCAATGGGCTTCAAGCTTAAGCTTTTAGCTTCTAACTTCTTAGGGCATGTTCTTTTCAGCTTCTCAAAACGGCTTTTGGCTTTTGCTACAGTACTTAACTTTCAAACGGAGTATTTTTTTAAAATGAAGTCTACAAGTTAATTATAGTACACGTTAAAAGCCCAACATCTGTATCATCCAAAATCGCAAGCGAGTATCTCTCTCTCCGTAATCTCTGTCGCAAACAGTTAAAATTCAAAAATTTCAGCCAAAAGCCATAAGCCACAGCCAAAAAGAACATGCCCTTAATTTCATCTTTTTCTCTTTTTTTCTATTCCTTTGTATTGTCCGTAATTACATAATTTTTTTCCTTTTTACATTTTTAAATTTTAATTACGCTGAAAAAATTCACACTAGTTACAATGCAAAAATAAACCTTAAACACTGCCAAAACTGTGACAGACAGCGAAAATAAACTTAAGCTAGAAGTTCAATGAAGCACAGCCCAAATATACTAATTGTTTATCACATATTGACCAATGGCATTTTACATGATCTCTCACTCTCGACGCTTCGGGTGCTCTCTTTCTTTCAACCAAAACACAAATTTCTAGCCTCTTTCTTCCGACTAAAATGGAAATTTCTAGCCTTTTGAGCGAAAGTTTAGCCTCCGATTAGCCCGGTTTTACAATATACCATGTTGGATCCCGGAATTTTTTCCTTGTCAAACCGAAGCTCTTTTTTTATTCCTAGCAACTAGCATCTCCGGACTATCCGGAATGATATAATCGGTATTTGAACTCCGAGGTATACATATACAGGTGCATAATGGCGAAGCAACAGTAGAAATGGCCATTTTTCTTGTGCCATTACCAAAAAATAGCACCATCAGAACAATATTTGCAAAAATAGCACTTCTTCTGATGATGACTGTGCAGCACTCCATTTCAAATCGACACGTGGCGATGCCGTACGATCACTGTGCGACACTCAGCCCTGAGTCGACATGTAGCTAATGTCGCATGGTGACCATGCGGCACTCCACCATATGTCGACGCGGGCCTAACTGCCACACAGTGATCGTATGACATTGCCACGTGTCAGCCTGAGGTGGAGTGCCACACGGTGACCGTGCGATAGAAGTGCAATTTTTATAAATACCACTCCAAACATGCTATTTTTACTAATACCATATGAAATTGACCATTTCTATCAAAAACTTGCGTAATGGCATCTTGAATATTTACGGTCAGGATGGTGTTACAGCGAGATCCACCGTGTTACGAAATTTAGAAGGTTATGATGTGGGCAAATATTGAAAACGCCATGAGGGGTTTAGACTATAAATAGTAAAGCCCATGCACAATAGGAATAGATCTGAAATTAATAAAGACTACGTTCTGATGTTCTCTCTCAATTGTGTCTCCTGGTGATTAGCCTATTGCGTTCTTGGTGATTGATTGCGTTGATTGCATTGCCATTCATCTATTCTTCAACTATTTATTAATACATTATCAGCACGAATCGCTCTATAAGGTGCAAGGTATGCAAATCAAACTAACCTATTATGCATTGCAATCTTGTAGATCAATCTAGATCAAAAATTTATTTAATGCAATGCCATGATTACATTAGATGCATTCTAGTTTATTATAGTCTCAGATTAATCTATATTTTGTATGTATGATTATTCAACTCTCTAATTGTCGGACCCAGATTGGACATCTAGAATCCTCTGTGATTCCTTCGTACTATTCTCTGAATCAGTAGATAGTGCTCACAGTACATTGTTGAATCAACCCATACATAACGGCTGAATCAATATAATTTACATCAGAGTTTTACAAAAAGCCACGTCGGATGACTGTTTTACATAACGGCCTCCCAAGCCAAATACTTACAACCAAAAATATAGCACTAGAAAAGCGAGAATAACCGTGGGGCCAATAGCCACAAGCAGACGACTGGGGGTAAATGTGTGCATCTATATTGCCTAGCCCTAGGTAATATAGGCGCACACCCTTACGGCAAGTCTACATGCTTAGGACTAGGCTTATAGAAAATCCACCCTAGTTACCATCGTCGGCTCTCTAGCTTGGTGCATCCTCGTAGGCATAATGATCTTGCCCTCCTGTTTCTGGATATAATTATACGAGGGTGAGCACACTAACCACCATGCTTAGCGAGCCAATCCAAAGAATGCAATTATATAACATGCATGACTTGACAAAAGATAGGCTCGGGTTATTTTATTTTGCCAGAAATTGCATTTTAAAAGACTTAAGATATATGTCGCCCAATTTGGTGTTGTGACCACTGGTGTTGTCTTGCTGGCCAGTGTAGATGGCCTGCAGAAGTTGGGTCTGTTGTGCCATCACTTGGGCCAGTGTGGGGTGTTCCAGTGGGGGTGGTTGTCGAGACCCGAATATGCAAACTCGGTCTCTCTGTGTAAACTGCACTAGTCCAGGATCACGCTAGTGCACACAGTCAAACATAGATGTTATCACAGTCATACACGCGATAATAATAAAGAAAAACTCGAATATCGATAAAATATCAAAGGTACGACCTTATGGCCAAGCTTACAATATCTCTAGCCTGAAGGGCTTAACAAAATAGCAGCAGAAATCCAAAATAAAGCGTAGGCGCCCAATCGACAAGCCACAAAGCATCGAGTGGAGAACGGCCTAATCCGTGAAGTCGCCGTAGTACTCTCCTTCCGCACCTCCTGCCGATAGTACTCCTCTCCTCAATCGAGCAACATAGGCGTAAAGCCGTGAGTACATTGGTACTCAGCAAGTCGTTTGTAACAATGAATGCAATATAATATGCAAGGCTTACCAATGGAAGGCTGAAAGGTTAATTTGCATAAAGGCATTTATTGATGAAATACATTAAATAATCTTGAAAGCGAAAGTTAACTAGAAATAGTAATAAGGAATAATCAAAGGAATAAACATAAACCACTTGTGAACACCAATCCACAAGTTAAACCAACAATGGACTACCTGTCCACTACCAACATAAACCACCCAGTTATAAATGAAACACTAACCCTCGTGTGAAATCCCCGAGCACTGTCCATGACCGTGGACGCGGCTATTCGAATAGTTTTACACTCTGCAGAGGTTGCACAACTGTACCCACACGATGTGATTAGCCTCGATATCAGGAAATCACAACAAGGCCTTTACAATGCTCTACCTCAACACAATCCTGCCCGCTAGGATTTCGCATCACACCCCCCCTTGCGCCACATGGAAATCAGCAACCATGTCCATCACAATGGCAGAATCGAATTGAGATATTACAAATTAATCAGCTAGGTCCATCCCATAATAGACATGTGGTTTGCACGATTAAGCTCAGATCAATGGCGCACAAAGTTAAGTCCTTAACATTACCCGGACGAGGCTACCACATCCCCGAAGTGCAACTGCACCTCCCCCTTTACTGCACGATCACTCGCCCGAGTGAAAGCCAATTTGTATAACCAAGCCAACGTCACACCAATGACGTGGCACAAATTTTAATACACGTGGCACCAACCACAGTTCCATATGTCATTAAGTCAAATTAATAATTAATGTGTGCCGAGATCAATCGTAAATATAAGCCAACTAAGCAGTCTAATCGTAACCACCCATGTGACAAATAATCTAGCATCACTAAATAATTACCCAACCTATGGTGACAATGGCATCATGGTATTCCAAAGTATCAAGGAGGTATAATCTCAATTGGACGATAACTACCAGTGCAAAGGTTTGAATAAAAATAGCAATGCAATGTAATTTAAAACAAAATAATTAAATAATAGTTTGAAAAATTGGGTTCAACATGATCAAGGGATCTTTGTGAACCCGTCCACCATGAACCCGCAAGACGGAACGATGCGCGAGGGGCGGCGTGCCGACGCTGGGGCGCGGCGTGACGTGCAAAGAAGATGTGCTGCCACGTGTCACCCGGCTGACGTGGCAGCTGACGTGGTTGCCACGTGGCTCGGGGGACGGCTCGGTGCTGACGTGGCGCTGACGTGGCGGCGACACGTGGCATGCCACGTCAGCTAGGGCTGACGTGGCGCGCCGACGCGCACGGCGCGGCGCGGCGGCGGCGATCCGACGGTCGCGAGGGCGACACGGCGAGATCCGATCTCGATCCAGATCCGGGCGACGGCGAGATGCAGCGGCGGTGCGCGCGGCGACGGCGGATGTCGCTGCGTGGCGCGCTCTGCGCCGCGCGCGCGGCGCGCGCGGCGGGAGTGCGTCGGCGAATCCGACGCGCGAGGGGGCAGTGGCGTGCGTTGGTGCCTCGCGCGCCTCGATCTGGGACGGACGGCGCGGATGCGCCAGCGCGAGGCGGGAAGCGGTGATTGCCGACGCAGTGGCGGCACGCCGCGCGCGCGTCGTGGCGCGCGCGCGCGCGCGGGGTGCGCAGGTCCGCGCGCGCATCGAGGGCGAGCGCGGGCGAGGCGTCCGGCGACGCGGAGGCGACGCAGGCGACGCGGAGAAGAGACCGACGGGGCTCATCGGCGGGTCTCGGCGATGGCGACTGCTCTGGCGACCTCGGCGACGGCGGAGACGCGGCACGGGCGGCGGCGGGCAACTCCGCCGGCGGCACGGCGAGGAGCGGCGGCGGCGGAGCTCGGGTGTCGGCACGCGAACCGAGGACGAACGGCGGGTTTTATCACGCGAACCGAGGCGTCCAATCCGGATACGGCGACGGTCGCAACGCGGACGGGTTAGACGGCTAGGATGCGGCCACGCGGCAAGATCGGACAGCGAGCGATTAGGGTTAGGGTTAGGTTCGCGCGCGCGGAGCGACGGCCGAGATCGCGCGGCGGATCGGGCGGCGGCGCGAGCGGAAACGAGTACGGCGGCGGCGCGCGCGCGGATGGCCGACGCGTGGAGGAGAGAGGAGATCGGGCGCGGGTTTAATTCTTTTCTTTTCTTTTTCCGTAAATTCAAATAAACTTCTAAAAGCTCTAGAAAATAGCAAATAAATCCCAAAAATTCACCAAAAATACCAGAAAATTCCTTGAGACCTGAAGAACACAAATAAAATATTTCCAGCTTATGTTAATGTTTATTTTATTCATATTAATTCATTTAAAACTTTAAAAATTCATTTGAAGCTTCAATTAAATTCAGAAAATTCCAGAAAATTCATTTTTAAAATCCAGGCTTTAAAAATCTCAGAAAAACAGGATGTTACAGTGGTGGTGGAGGATTTGCTTCCTGGCCTTGGCCTCTGCCTTGGCCCATCTGTGGGGTCTCCTGACTTGCAGTAGCTTCGGCCTGCGCGCCTGGTGCAGCGCTAGCCTGGGCTCTTATAACGCATTGGGTTACCATCTGCAGATATCAACTGTACCTTCAACACATGCACAAGAATGCGGGCTTTTGGCCCAAACCAACTCATGCAAAAACCAGCAAAAAGAAGATAAATGAATTTTAAAGGTTCACACAGCTCAACATAGCACTTAGGCTGTGAGCAATTAATTACAACCACGAACTAAACCTTAACATACATCTAGCTACTACAGGGACACATGCTCGCCATACCATATCAAGCACTACACAAAAGATCCACTCCCCCATGAGCAATTAATTACAACCACGAACTAAACCTTAACATACATCTAGCTACTACAGGGACACGTGCTCGCCATACCACATCGAGCACTACACAAAAGATCCCTCGGGAGCGAATACGGACATGAACAGGCCCACCCAGGGTGACTGTATCCCTCGGTCCCGAAGGTCGCACGCTCTTTCGGGCAGTGAGTCGAGTGCGGGGCCCGTTAGCCTGTGGCTGTGGTGGTGCAGGAGTCGGGCTGACTACTGGCAACGTAGCAGGAGCTGGGGCGAGGATTGCCGTGGATACTACAGTCCTCTGTAGCTCGGCGAGGGCAGTGGCCTTCTCCTTCTCCACCTCCGCAAGTGCCTTCTCGCACTTGGTGAGCTGATCCCGGAGTGTTTGCTCACGGCTGTAGCTAGAGAGCAGAAGCTGACGTAGATTGGTGATCTCCTCCAGTGCAGCAACATAGGTGGCTCCCATGGCCCGAGTAAGGTGTATCGGATGGCAGAGCATGGGGTTGTCCTCTGCCTCCGGAATGAAGGTCTCACAATAGGTTGCCCCCTCCTAGCAAGATGGGTAGTAGAAGAACGGTGACATCAGCAATGTTGGGCCATGGATGTCACACAGCCTAGCAGTGGCTAAGCGAGCAGCATCCTGGAGGGCGGTGGAAGCGGTACTCCTCCTGTGCAAGCTCCGAAAAATGTGGGGTGGTGCAGTCTCATCCAAAGTGTAGAGAAAGATCTCCATGAGCCACGACTCTCTGGGCCCCTCGGTGGTCTTGCGTCCTCAGTAGATGGGTTGCTCCTTGTACTCCAAATAGTGTGTCGGGACCCGGAACAACAATTCCAAGTCCCTCTATGTAAATCGCACTATCCCAGGAAAAGCTAGTACACACAGGGTCAACAGCGATACATATCATGCATAACAACCACAAAATATTATTAAGCAAAGGTACGAGCCTTATGGCCAAGTTTTACAATAAAAGGACACATGACCAACTGAAATAAAAGCAGCGAAAATAATAGCAGAAGAACAGCCCATCCTACCTACCCACAGGTGAATGATTGTAAGACGCAGCCTATTCGTCAAAATCCTCACCGAAGTCATTGGAGTCGTACTCTGACAATAGATTTAAGCAAGGTGACCACTTTAAAGTACTCAACAGGTTACACCAGGGAATATAACAGAATAAATGCATGCATAAAGAATTTCAAAGGAAGGCTTAATATGGTTATTTGTACGTAAAAGCGATACTGAATTTAAATAAAACATAGTACAAAAGCTGAATTTTAATACATCGTAAGAAACAATATTTTAACAGAGTATTATCGTTAGTGTAGGCTCTAACCTACACTAACCTACCCACGGGCATCCCACCCGGACCATCAAAACTGTTGTTTGTCTATAAACCAAGTTTTATGAAAATCAAGTCTAATCTGTGAAAACTCTACTCAGCATATCCATGACCGTAGACATGGCTATCTAGGATAGATTAAAACTCTGCAGAGGTGTACAACTTTACCCACAAGACGTGTCCTCCCGTTTGAACCACACGATTAACACACTGCCTTAGGTGTGCGGCGGGGAATTCACGATAAGACCGTTACAATGCTCCATAGCCAAAATAGTCACACCGCCACTAAGATTTCACCACAACTCAAATCCACGAGTTGGAGCCCCTCTTGTGCCATGTGAGACTTCTCGCGGCCTACGCCACGCTCATATTCAGCCTATAGCGTATCTATGTTTGGAATGTTACAAATTACTTAGCCAGGTCTGTCCCATACCGGACTTGTGGTAGTATGAGATGACTTTGTAAAATAGTTCACAGAAACGGTCCTTAACTTGACTTAGGCTCAACCACATACCCACGTGCTCGACAATCAATTGCGTGTCACCAAACACGTAGCATGCCGGCACCTCACCACCTAACCAATAGCTTAAGTCCAAACCAAAGTTTTCTATTTTTATTTTCAAATTATTTTATAAACTATCCTTGACTCACCGAAGTCAAGAATGTATTTTCAAGATTCATCATTTCATGTGAAATAGTTGATCCTACTTAAATTTTTCTAAGCATGGCTAAGCAATTTTACTAAAACTTTTCTAGTTAATACTATTGTACTAACTAGTTTGCAGCTAGGTTACAAGGTATGTGAAATCGAGGTCAAATTGGCTATACACAAAGGAACATGGGGCGTAACTAAAGTTTAATTTGTCTTTAAATTACATTTGAATCAAAATTACATATTCATATACAGTAAAATAATATAAATAATTTTACAATAATAGGAACAACATGGTCAAGGGTGTAACTTGCCTTACTCGAAGTTCTGCTGCGAATCGTCGTTGAAATCGAACTCTCCCGAATCGTCAAAGTCTATACACGAAGAACCAATTCAAATTCAAAAACAAAATTCAAAAAGAGGCCAGGAATGGATAGTTCATGATTTTAAAAAAATTTAGAAATTTGAACGGGTCAAATCGGAGTTAAAATGAAGAAGTCGTGGCTTCTGGAAGTTTAAATACAAGAAAAAGATCATTTTCTGAAATTATTTCTATACTGAAAAAGCATTTATGACGTCAGCAGGCAATTTACCGAATTAATTTTCTAAAGAAAAACTGAGATTATGACGTCAGCACAAAAATTAATTTTTGATTGAATTATTTTTATACGGGAAAAACAGATTAATGATGCCAGCATGACGTCAGCCCTAGATTTTAAATATTCGGCCAGAGACTGACATGTGAGCCCAGTTTACGATGGACTAGGTCCATGGACCGGTGAACTACTGAGGTGGCACACGGCTCGCGGGGAAAACGGGTGGCGCTGGCGTGGCATGCCTGGGCGCACGTCGCGTCCATATGGCAACCACGTTTGCTGCCACGTCGGCCCGATCAGCTGACGTGGCATGGCCGGCGGCGACGTCGCTCAGGTACTAAGGGTCGCCGGTGTTCCCATGGGCGGCGGCGATCAGCAAGGGTACCAAAAGGATGAGGGGGTCAAGGGGAGTGCCAAGGTACCTTCAGTGGAACCTGAGAGGGGTCGGAGGGTGCTGGCGGCGGCGAGTAGCGGCGACGAAGAAAGGTCATCGGTGGCAGGAGCGTTCCGGCGGCGAAGAGGCTTGGGAAGGGGTGGAGGAGATGCGCACGGCCTCGGCGAAGACGTGGGCGGTGGCAGCGGGGTTCGAGGGGGACCAAGGCGGTGGCGATTCCTCGCCGGAGTCCCGTCGGTGAATATCAAGGCGAAGCTACGGTGCGACGGCGAGGAGGGCGAACCGAGTGAAATTGAAGTGGGGGGAAAGGTGCGGTGTGACGAGGAGGCTCTCGGGGAAGGATTTTTATAGGCGGCGAGGTAGTAACGGTCGTGTAATGGCTCGCCGGACTGAAACGGGCGTAGAATTCAAATGCGACGATGAATGGGGGTTTAAAGAGGAAGGAAACCATCAATTTGGGTGCAGTGGACACGAGGGAGTAAATGCGCATAAGCGCGGGAGAGCAAAAGGAAGAAATTGAAGCTTTTAAAGCTTCGGTTTTTCAGCGCTATGGCGGCAGCGGCGGCGGCGATGGTGCGGGGAGGAAGGAAAGGAGTAGGGGGATGACCTGGCTAGCGGGCCCCACTATCGGCGAGAGAGAAAAGGGAGAGAAGAAGAAGGTGGCAGTTGGATGCTTGACAAGTGGCAAAGGAGAGAGATCGGGACCATTGCGTCTGGAGTGAAACGGTAAGTGGCCAAGAACGGTGGAGATTAACTTGGGCGAGAGAGGATTGAACCTGGCCACTAGATCTCAGGCAAAGGAGTAAGTGAACGGGAGAGGCCGAGATTGATCGGGAGTGGAAAGGTGAGATCTGATCCGTCGGGTGCATTAAGTGGTAGGGTGCGGTCGAGATCGAATCGGGCAAGAGTGGATTGAACCGGATGGTGACACTTGGCAGCCCGAGAGAGAAGGAAGGTGGGGAAGGGGTTAAGTGAGAGTGGACGGCTCGGATTAGACCAGTGGGCGGGGATTTAATTCAGGGGCGACAAGTGTTCGCGCGAGAGAAAAGGGAGGCGGGTGAAGGGGTAAGTGGGAAATAGTGGTGGAGATTAAATCGGGCTGCGGTGGGATGGTCCGATACATGACACATGTCAGCCTGAGGTTTAATTGGGGTTCTAATTTCTTTTTGAATTTCAGAAAAGCTAGGAGACTTTAAAATACTCAGAAAAATACCAAATAAATTTCAAAAATTTTAGAAAAATTCAGATAACCTTCTGGAACTATTCTACACTTAATAAAAATATTTTTAACTTATAACAATATTTAGTTTTTTTTGTAAAAACACAAATTAATTTTAAAAAGTGAGTTTTTAATTTCTAGAAAATCCTGAAAAATTAAATTAATTATAAAATCACTTAGGGAATATATTTCTAACTTATTTTGATATTTGGTTTTCACAATAAAATACTCTTTAACTTTTGAAATATTTTTTTACTTAAATTACTTTTCACCAGAAAAACCCTTTTTAAAAGTAGAAAATCAGGCAATTAAACTCTTAAAAGCTTAAATAACCAAAAGTAAATATTTTATTTTAAAATTAAAGTACATATGTATATATATATATATATTTTTAATTTTTAAAATAAACTGTTGGGCTGTTACGTAGTGTAGCAGCTTGCGTAGAATGCAAGTAAACTCTCCCTCTATCTGTCCATGGGAGAAATTGTCCCAACCACCATCCGCACCTCCAGCCATCTGTCAAGTAAGGTACTAAAGTTAGTATGTCTTTAAAAACAAAAGAAGAGAGACAAGATCAGATCTAAGAGGGGTAAGAGAACAAATAATACACTATACTTTTCTAAAACCCCTTTTTATAGGCTTATAAAATTAAGTCCTTAGACCTAGTAGCCTTCCTAAGGTTCTACCCTACAATCGTATGCTTTGATACCAGCGCTGTCGGACCCGGATTGGACATCCAGAATTCTCTGTGATTCTTTCGTATTATTCCCTGGATCAGTAGGTTGTGCTCACAGCACAATACTGAATCAACCCATACATCGCATGATGATCATACAGTCAAAATATAATTTACATCAGAGTTTTAAAATAAGCCATGTCGGGTGACTATTTTACATAACGGCCTCTCAGGCCAAATACTTATAACCAAAAGTATAGCAGCGAAAAAGTGAGAATAACCATGGGGCTAATAGCCACAAGCAGGTGACGGGGGGTAAATGTGTGCATCTATATTACCTAGTCTTAAGTAATATAGGCGCACACCCTTACGGCAAGTTTACATGCTTAGGACTAGGCTTATAGAAAATTCACCCTAGTTGCCATCGTCGGCTCTCTGGCTTGGTGCATCCTCGTAGATATAATGATCTTGCCCTCCTGCTTCTCGATATGATTATACGAGAGTGAGCACACTAACCACCGTGCTCAGTGAGCCAATACGAAGAATGCAATTATATAACATGCATGGCTTGACAAAGGATAGGCTCAAGTTATTTTATTTTGCCAAAAATTGCATTTTAAAAGACTTAAGATATACGTATAAGAATTTCCTAGACCTAGCCATTTGGACTAAAATCATAATGCCTTTGAATAAAAGTTTTATGATGATAGTATTAGTACAGATTACATCCACCGTTACATGTTACCTGCACCATATATCCATTTTTCAACGTTATAGCCGCTTAACTTATCTCTAGGATGACACCCAGGACAACACAAATCAGGACAGTCCATCATCCTTTATTCTTTATTTCCAAGTCCCAACCATGCAAAACTGTTTTTGAAATAGAACTATATCAGAGTTAAGTTCTCATGTTCGCCCTTAACCGTGAGCACGGCTATTCGAATAGTTTTGACTCTATAGAGTTTGTACATTTTTACCACAAGAGACAATCTGCTTGTTACCACGCATGATTCCTTAGTCATGCAGTTGAATAGACCGTCACAGTAACTTTTCAAAATACCTAGACTCGGGGTCTCATCTCACCCTATGGGCCGTTTCCACTTACGGTGGGTCCCATACGTTGGGCGGGATGTTAATCACTATTACTAGCACCTCTAGGCTCCCCTCCCCATAGTGCTAGTAAGAAAGAGAAACAAATCACCCTTCCTGTTAGTGTCCCTTTAGCCACAATAGGCCCTAGCATTCCGGCACTTCTTTTCCCAACCTGTGAGATGAGTCCGAGGTTCGATAAGTTTACTCAATCCAGTTGCATTTTGCAGACTTGTGGCTATACTGTTTTATAAAGGGAGGTCATGACCCGATTAGGTCCTTAGGTTATCTGGGTGGTTCTACCACAATCCACACACTTGTGCACTCCAATGCACCATGCCCCCAAACCAGCCACCCAGATGTAAAAGCTTCAAAAAAGGATCATTTTAAAATACACGACCATTTCCAACTACGACTTTCCCCAAACTTGCTTTTTGCACTCGCATATAAAGGTGAGGTATTTGAATACCCCTGGTAACTAAGCAATGCTAAGTGTATTGTATATACTTACTTTATTTTTGGAAAGCTTATCATAAGTATTATTCCTGGGGAGATAACTGTTCAGTGTGCCAGAAGGGTATAATAATAGCACCTTACATAGAGGGATAGCTAGCTAAACATTAAAAACAACATAGAATACTCATAAAATAATAGCATGCATTTGCTAATTTGAATGTAAATACTTTGCAAAAATAGATATTCAAATGATCAAAGTATTGACTCGCCTGGGTCACAGGGGGTTTTGTCTTGCTGATTTTGGCCTGCGTCTACCTCAGATTCTTCCTCCTGAGCCTCGTACGGTAATTTTTCGTCGATCGTATATTTAAAAAGAAATAAAAATAATTAACATAACCAATCAAATCCTCATCAAAAATTCAAACAAGCTCAAAAATTCATGATTTTGGTTCCATTGGAAAGAGGGTGAATTTAGATGAATTTAGCAATAATTTTTCTCACTAAATTAGGAGTTCAAATGAATTAGTTATGAATTTTTAACGTTCTCAACCGATTTAATTCAGAAAATAAAATCAAAATCATTATTTAATCCTGAGGAGAGAGAGTACATCAGACTGACAGGTGGGGTCTACTGGTTATTTTATTTTTATTTTTCTTACACTGATAGGTGGGACTCACTAGCTTTTTATAAATTCTTCAATGTTTCTGAGACTGACACGTGGGGCCCACTGGGGTTTTAAATTTCTTAACGCACCCGAGGCTGACACGTGGGACCCAATACGGTTATTAATTCTTTCCTCTATGTTACTGATAGGTGGGGCCTACAGGATTTATTAATTAATCTAAGGCTGACACATGGGACTGGGTAATGGTTTAAACTAATTCGGTCCCACATGCTAGAGACACATTATACTAATTACTGGTCATTAGCATTAATTATCATGTGCTAATTAAACGCCCGAGATGAACAATGTCATATCCTTCCCCCCCGATTCCGATGAAGCTCACTGCCGGCGTAGGAGGCGGCGGCCGGCCATGAAAATTTGAAAAATGGGTTTCTTGATCTAGCGCCCACCTCTGTGCCAACTCTCGTCGGCTAATTTGGGCGAGGCCCTGATCGGCGGCGAGCCGAGGCGGCGGCGGAACAAGACAAGGTGGTTTAGGGCAATAGGGGACGTTAACATTCAATTGGAAGCTAGGGGAGTACCTCTGGATGGTCACGAGGCGAAAACCTAGGTCGACGAGGTTCGGGGAGGGCTGAAGAAGGCTGTCGGCGTGCGGCGACGGAGCTCCGAAAGGGGTGTACGGCGAGGGTGTTCCTTAGGCGACGGGAACTTCGGAGAATGCTCGGAACAGCTTCGCCGAGCACTGGAGATGCTCCTAGCCCGAGGAATTGGACATGGAGGGGCTCGATCGGTGGCGAGCCCGATGCATAGTCAGGGAAGAGGACGACACCGATGAGCTACAGGGCACAACGATTCATTTGGGCTCAGTGGGAGTGAGAGGGGAATGTGAGGAACCGATTAGGGAACTCGGCGGGCTTTTATAGTCGCGGGGGCGAGCTGCCCGTGTGGAGATGGCATGGCGGCCATGGCGGTGACGAAGGGAGTGGCATAGCCACAGTGCGCAGGAGTGGGACCTTCACTGGCGAAGGGACGGGGTTGGAGAGCACAGGGAATGGCCATCGCACAGGCGGGGTGTCACAGTGGTGTGGGCGCTGGTGTGCGGACGTAGGGAAAGGCTCGCCGGTGTGGGCTCTCCCGATCAGTCGCGCTCGGAGGGAGATGGAGGAGTTGTTGGCGTGCTACGGCGAGTACGAGGAGGCGGCATGGGGTGAGGGACGCGCTGCTAACCTCTGGTCCGAGGGGAGAATAGGAGTGGGGCTGCTGGCATAGGATTTCAGGGGAGCAGGTGGAGCGGTCGAGCGTGCACGAGTGAAGAGGCAGAGGGAGCGAGCGACAGAGAGAGGGGGAGCGAAGGGAGGAGGGGAGGGAGCTGGCCGGGCTGGTTGGGTCGACTGGTTTTCCCTCCTCTCTTTCCTTATTATTATTATTGTTATTTGATTTAATTTTTATTTTAAATACTATTTGTATTTTGAAGCTTGGGTGTGCACATATTTTCTCCTATATTTTATGCATAAATTCTCAAAATGTTATTTCAGCATTCCCTAATTTTGTTTTTATAGTCCCTACATTTTTCAGGTCTCTTCTTGAATTCAACTAATTTTGGCATTATGGAAGTGTGGAAGATTTCACATATGTTTGCTAAACTTATGAATTTTTGAGGTAACGATTTGGATCATCTTTTCATATTCGTATATTTAAATTCAAAATTTCCTTTTATAAATATCTTCTTTCTTTTTAAGTGTCCCTTTTTCAATTGTTTTTCTTTAACATTTATTTACATTAGTCCTTATGTTTTTGAGAACCTCAATCAAAAATCAAGAAAAAGAAGAAAATGCCAAAATTTCAAAAAGGCTACAAATTGCACACACTTTTTTTTAATGTCCAAAATTTGGAATGTTACACTAATATAGTAGATTAGATACCTAGAATCGAGATGTTTTGCATAGATAGTTGAAATCGGAGAACACAAAAAAGTACAAGACAACCAAGATCTAAGAAGAAGAAAACAGCTGCTGCCATGGGGAGCATCTTGTTCATGCTGCTTGCTACTATTTGCTCTGCCATCTTCTCTAGCTTGTTCATATCAAGATTGCTTTGTTTGCTCGTTCCAATCCCGCTGCATGATTTGTTTCCGTCATTGCCATGCCACGGAGTGGTTACATTGGTCGCCCAAAGAATGTGGCTATTGGCATCAGACATGACAAGATTAGATGTGTTGGTGAGGGCAAGCGAAGGCGTGGAGGAGGAGACGATTGGCGTTGCCCAGTTGGAAACCCACACCACGGTGAGCCGTGGGATGTTGTTGTAACATACACCGAGGTACAATTTTCTTTTTCAGAGTGGATTTGGAGGGGGGAGAAGAATCTTAGGGCACCACCGTTGGATATGACATTTGTGCCGGGCCCATGCCTGAGGCCACCTCCCGCCACAGCGCCCGAAGTCACGCCCAACCGCCCTGCGCCAGGCCGCATCCACGCCTAGCCGCCACCTTCGCGCCAACACCCGAGGACAGCGATGCTGACCTTGGCCTTCACCCTGCAAGGAGCCTCTGCACTCGCACCCGAGCCGCCTGCCATGCCCGAGAACCGCCACCTCCACTCATTGACCGCCGACGTACCCAAGGCCGTCCACCATCGCCAACGTGCCCGAATCCCCTGCCACCTCCGCGCCAGACCGCCTCCCTGCCGGAAGCCGCTGGCACCGTCGTGCTAAGCAGCCATCGACCGTGCGATCGCATTCGTGCGCCGCGCCTGAATTCGATGCCGCCCGACCACCTCGCGCTCGACCGCCGATGCACCCGCAGCCATCACCACTACGGCCACCTCTGTGCTCGGCCAAACGACCGACTCCGCGCTCGGCCACCGATATGCCCAAAGACGTCATGCCCATGCCCGAAGCCCGAGGCTACCGCCGGGAGGCGCTGCTACCTCCGCTCTCTCCTCTGCCCGCCACCATTTTTTGATTAAGCCCCAAAAGTTTGAGTAAATTAAGAAAATTTGCTGAAAATATGCTATAAATTTGACCTCGAAGTTTGTCAAAATGGCAAATAAGTCTAGCAGACCAAATTTCTTTCTAAAGAAATTAATTTTTGGATTATATATTTTTATTATAATCCTATTAGCACTTGATATTATCAAGTTTTCTAGATTTATTTTCTATAGTATTTTGTTTCTGCTTATTAGTAATATCAAAAATTGCTTATTAATTAGCAAACATTTATTAAAAATTACCAGAAAATTCTAAAATATCCTAAAAACATGGTCTTAGGTACATAAGCGTCTATAAATTTATGAAACATTAGACTTAGTATACTTTGGAAGTATCATATTTCTTTTATAATTTATTTCCTTGTATTGTGTGTTTGGGAATTTATTTAATGGGGTAGTAATTCTAAAAATTGCTGAAATACCTTAATAATTATTACAAAATCCCAAAGATTGCTAAGAAAAATCTGAGAAATATTAAATTATCTACTGAATAGATAAAAATAAATCTTCCTCATGTAGAGAACCTCTTATCTTTTGCTTTAGGCTAAAATTGTGCATTAGATAATTATTTTTTCAGATGCCATAAATATATTTGGTCTAAATTATTCTATTAAAGTGTTACCCTTGCACTACTACAAAACATGCTATACTGGACGGGTAAATCACAGACGGTTCATACGGAACCGTCTGTGCCTAACTATCACAGACGGCTCATACTGTCACCCGGCTTGTGATACTATCACGACGATTATTAACACGACCGCCCGCGATAATAGAGACATCAATGACGATTCGTGTTAATAACCGTCGTGATAGTTCACGACGGTTTGTTATACGAACCGTCTGTGATAGTAGAAGCATCACAGACGGTTAGTGTTAATAACCGTCTATGAAGTGTCACAGATGGTTATTAACAATAACCGTCTGTGATGTCTCTACTATCACAGACGGTTCGTATAACAAACCGTCTTTGATACAAATTTTCACAGACGGTACGTGTTAATAACCGTCTGTGATAATTGCCCTATTAATACTTGGACTTGGACGGTGTCGACAGATCTGTTTTTTTATTGCATGCGCTGCGTCGGTGGAGCAAGGCGGTCGGCTTTTGGGAGTTCGGGGGTGAAAATATATCGCCATCTTCTTAGTGATCTAATCAGAGGTTAGTACTCAATTACTTTTAATTATGCATATATGTTTTTGTAATGGATGGCTTAGAGATGATAATGGATCTTCTTAGTTGCGGTAATAATCATTTTTGGCAACCATTTGTTACTTGTGTAGCTAGCGGAAATGGATCGAAGCTGGATGTACATTGAGAACCGTGTGAGTGAAGAGTACATTATTGGCGTGTCTGTTTTTAGAAGAGCGGCCGAGCTGGATATGTTAAAGAAGGGGATAAAATATATGTACTGTCCATGTATTGACTGTGATAATCTCAAGATGTTTAGCAACTCAGCGCAGATCGAAGCTCACTTGATTCGAAGGGGTTTCAGAAAAGGGTACGAATGTTGGACCAGTCACGGTGAAGAGAAGTGTACACAAGAAGCTGGTAGTTATGACATAGTCGATGGGGACAACGATATGCCAGTTGTGGACTGTGCTTTTGATCATGAGACCGCGGATGGATCGCAGGATGACAATCTGGATCAGATGTTACGTGATGCAGAAGGGAACTACAGTGAGAGAGATTTTGGTAAATTCGAGGGCTTGATGGAGGACTCGGAGAAACCTTTGTTCTCGGGATGCAAGCCGCAATACACGAGGTTGTCATCAGTTCTAGAACTACTGAATTTGAAGGCAAGCAATGGTTGGTCCGACAAGAGTTTCACGGCATTGTTATGTCTCCTAGCGGACATGTTTTCAGAGGAAAATGTGTTGCCTAGAACCACCTACCAAGCCAAGAAGATTCTTTGTCCATTAGGAATGGAAGTAGAAAGAATACATGCATATCCGAATGATTGTATCCTGTACCGTAAAGAGTATGCTAGCTTAAATGTTTGTCCGGTGTGCAAAGCATCCCGATACAAGCGTAAAAATGACTCTGATGATGGAAAGGGCATCGAGGTGAAGTAAGGACCTCCTGCTAAGGTGTTGTGGTATCTTCCTGTAATCCCCCGTTTGAAGCGTTTATTTGCAAACCGCAAGGATGCAAGATTGATGCGTTGGCACTTGGAGCAGCGTAAGAAAGACGGAATGATAAGACATGTTGCTGATTCTGCCCAATGGAGGAACATCGATAGGATGTTTGTAGATTTCGGTGTGGAACCGAGAAATATAAGGTTTGGATTGAGTACAGATGGAATGAATCCTTTTGGTAACATGAGAAGCCGACATAGCACCTGGTCCGTGACTCTATGCATGTATAACCTTCCTCCTTAGCTGTGTATGAAGCGGAAGTATATTTTGATGTCACTACTTATCCAAGGGCCGACGCAACCTGGCAACGATATTGATGTGTTCCTAGCACCATTGGTAGAAGATCTTGCAATACTGTGGAACGAAGGGGTACATGTATGGGATGCGGACAAACGAGAGAACTTTACTCTACGCGCTATGTTGTTCTGCACCATTAATGATTTTCCTGCCCTTGGTAACCTGTCAGGGTTGAGCACAAAAGGAGCCAAAGCGTGTCCGCACTGCTTAGACAATACCGAGAGTGTGTGGTTGAACAACTCGCGTAAAACTGTGTACATGCGTCACCGTAGGTTCCTTCCAAAGTATCACCCATACCGCAAGATGAAAAAACAATTTGATAGAAAAAAAGAAGATGACTCAGTACCAAGACCTTTTAGTGGGAAAGAGGTGTATGATATGGTCAATGATATAAACGTTGTGCTTGGAAAGAGGCGTAAATTGAGGAAGAACATGTGGAAAAAAAAGGTCAATATTTTGGGACTTGCCTTATTGAGAGCACTTAGAAATTCGCAATTGCGTCGATGTCATGCACGTAGAGAAGAATGTATGTGACAGTTTGATTGGTCTCTTATTGAACATTCCTGATAAAACTAAGGATGGTGTTAACGCAAGATGTGACTTGGTCGCTATGAACATCAGGACCGAGTTAGCACCGATAGAGACCGATAAAGGCCGGACATACCTTCCCCCAGCTTGCTACACTCTGTCTTAGTCCGAGAGAACTGAACTGTGCCAATCCTTACATGGTGTCAAAGTTCCACCCGGTCACTCCACCAACACAAAGAAAATTATTTCCATGGAACATTTGAAATTAATTGGAATGAAGTCCCACGACTGCCATGTGCTAATGACACAAATGCTACCTGTTGCAATTAGAAGTATTTTGCCGAACAAGGTTCGAGTGACAATCATAAGGCTGTGTTATTTCTTTAACGCAATTGCTCAGAAGGTCATTGATCCCGATGGACTTGATGCTCTGCAAACCGAGGTGGTGACAACTCTATGTCATCTAGAGATGTATTTCCCTCCATCATTTTTTGATATCATGGTCCATCTCATTGTCCACCTTGTGAAAGAGATAAAAATATGCGGCCCCGTGTTTCTACATCATATGTACCCTTTCGAGAGGTATATGGGAATTCTCAAGTCCTATGTACGCAATCGATCTCGACCGGAGGGTAGCATCATCAAAGGTTATACAACAGAAGAGGTCATTGAATTCTGCATCGGCTACATGGCTTAGGTTGATCCGATAGGTGTACCTGTATCTCGTCACGAGGGGAGGTTAGAGGGTATCGGGACAATCGGAATGAAAGCAATAACTCCGGATCAAAATACGTACGCTCAAGCCCATTTCACAGTTTTACAACACATGACTGAAGTGACCCCATATATTGAAGAGCACAAGGACATGCTACATCAAGAGAATGCAGGCCAGTCAGAAGTTTGGATCACGAGACAACACAATCGTCAGTTCAACGAATGGTTGAAGGCGCAATTGACTAGGAGGTCGTCAAGTGAAACACTACAATGGTTGGCAAAAGGGCCAAAATTTACAATTGTGATATGGCAAGGATACGACATTAATGGCTACACATTTTATACAACGGTCAGATAAAAGAGCATCGTGCGTAACTCGGTGTCCGCATAGATGCCTATAATGCGCACGCCGATGCCGCGGCCCAAGCTCGTACTACGGGCTTATAGAGGAGATTTGGGAGCTTGACTACGTAATTTTCAAGATTCCTCTATTTCGGTGCCGTTGGGTCCATCTCCCACGGGGTGTAAAAGTCGACAAGTACGTGTCACTACCGTGGACATCGAATGTGTAGGATACAAAGACGAACCATTCGTATTCGCACGGCAAGTTGTTCAAATATTTTATGTAACCGACCCGGCAAATAAGAAGCGCCATGTAGTTCTTCAGGGAAAAAGAAGGATTGTCGGAGTTGAGAATGTTGTGGATGAGGAAGAGTACAATCAATTTGATGATTTGCCTCCATTCGGCGACGTCATCAGGCTCGAGGAAGAACAAGGCGATTAAACAAGCTACATACGTGTCGATCATCGTGAAGGACTTTATTTAAAATAAAATAGCTATGTGTAATAAATGTAACTATATATGTTTTATTGCAATTGTAAAATGACTCAGGAACTGTATTTGTGAATTTGCATGCTGGTAGGAGTAGTTATATTCATTACACTCTGTGACAGGTCTTATTGAATGTTGGTAGTGTAGTTACAACAGCCAGCCGGCAAAGGTTTATTACAGATCGACAAGCAGTGGGCAAAGGATTATTACAAACGGTTATGCACTTAGAACCGTCTGTGATAGTTATCACAGACGGTTCTCCACTTATAACCGTCTGTGATATTATATTATCACAGACGATTATAAGGTAAGAACCGTCTGTGATAGTAATACTATCACAGACGGTTATAAATGGAGAACCGTCAGGATAGGCATACTATCACGAGCGGTTCTCCATTTATAACCGTCAGTGATAGTAGCATATCATAGACGGTTTATTTCTAGAACCGTCTGTGATAGTGTTCCTTATAAATACCCCCAACTAGGGCACAGATTCCGCACTCTCGCACTCTAGATCTCTAGCGCCCCTGATATCTCGCGCCGCCCTACCCTCCCGACGCCGACGACGCCGCCGGTCGCTCCCGGTGCCACGCCCTCCCGCCGACGCTCCCTCCCGACGCCGCGCCCTCCCGCCGACGCTCCCTCCCGACGCCGCCGCCGCCGCCGGTCGCTCCCGACGCCGCGCCCTCCCGCCGACGCCCCCTCCCGACGCCGACGCTCCTTCCTGACGTAGCTCCCTCCCCCGACTCCGGTGCCCTCCTTCCCCGACGCCGCTCCCTCCCCCAGGCCCGGCTCCCGCCCCCGACTCTAGCTCCCTCCTCCCCCGCGAGCCCGGCGCCCTCCTCCCCCGACTCCGGTGCCCTCCTCCCAGACTCTAGCTAGGTTTTAGATTTGTTTCATGTAGCTACTAGTTGTTTCATGTTTCATATAGAATAATGAAGATACGTTATTCATGTTTCATGTTTCATATATTGATATATATGCTACATTGTCATAGTGATATATATGCTACATTGTCATGTTGATATATATGCTACATTGTCATATTGATATATATATATGCTACATTGTCATATTGATATATATGCTTGCCGAATTTACACATGCTGGAAATTTGTATTGATACATTGTCATATTGATACATTGTCATATATGCTACATTGTCATAGTGATATATATGCTACATTGTCATATTGATATATATGCTACATTGTCATATTGATATATATGCAACATTGTCATATTGATATATATGCTGGCCGAATTTACACATGCTGAAAATTTGTATTGATACATTGTCATATTGATATATTGTCATATTGATACATTATCATATATGCTACATTGTCATATTGATACATTGTCATATTGATTACATACATGTTATGACATTTGTATTTCGATTGATGTCATCTTTGTGCTCACATAATCATACTAGAATTATATTGCTATATATGAATTATTAGCAGCTAGCTATAGCTAGAGATATACCACATAGACCTTCAAAGGGCATGAAGCTAGTGACACACTCTAGTGTATCGGTTTCAATGAACTCGATACACTAGTTTGTGTCATTTGCTTCATAGAACTTTGTTTAGGCCCACACCTCACAGGCTAGTGACACACTGCAGTTATTTTTTTCTTAGAAGAGAGATGGCATCCTCACAGGCTTCGTCGTCGTCATCTGGGTCTCATGCTCCCAAGATTGGGAAAATTAAGCGTAGCCAAGGAGTATCGAAAAGGCCAGATGGCCGAATGACCATCACGGTGGTCTCTCCGGATGGGGTCCCTCTACAACCGAAGAAAGCAATTGCATCATTTCGGAGTACCTGCGGGATAATTGGAAGGGAACGGGTCCCCATCACCATAGCAAGCTGGAGAGATTTGTCAAACGATCAGAAAAATCAGCTATAGGAGGAAGTTACACATTTGTTCGAGATCCCAGCAGAAGTACAGGGACTTGTGCGACGGCACGCGCTCCTCGCAATGGGAAAAGTATGGAAGAATTTTAAGAGCACTCTTGTGACGCGGTACGTGGCCATGGATCTTACGCCCTTCATAAAGTATCCTTTCGTGTCGCCGGAAGCATGGGAGGCCTTTGTGCAGATGAAGACAACGGCTGAATTTGAACAACAAAGTGCGGCGCACAAGGCTATCCAATTACAAAACACTCACCCCCACAGACTCGGCACCGCTGGGTACGCAGGTAAAATTCCACAGTGGAGGATGCAGGACGAGGTCGCACTCCGATCGGAGGCTTCCCCGCCATTTGCCGGGATCGCAAACGAGCGTGCTCGAAACTGGTTAAGAGCGAGGTCATCAACCACATCTTCGGGTGTCTTTCAAAAACCTCGCAGATGAGGAAGTGTCCCAACGCCTGGTAAGATAAGTTAAACTATATAGTTGTTAACACCTCTTGAACTTAATGGGTTCAAAAATAACATGATTAATTGCCTCTTGCAGCAATCATTGACTACCGAATATTCTCGTGGAACCTTTCAAGAATACAGGGAGAGAGATTTACTATCACAGACCCTGGGAAACAAGGAGCACGCAGGTCGCACACGAGGCTTGGGGGTTTACGTATCTTGGAAGCACGGATTTCCAGATTACTCTAAGACATATAGAAGTAGGAAGATATCCAAGGCGTACCGCAACGACCAAATGAAACAGGAGCTTCGTGCTCAACTTCAGGAACAACTATCTGCCTCACTTCAAGAGTAGACTGCCTCACTTCGTGGAGAGATAGATTCATTGAGGGAAGAACTGAGACAAGTCCGCAACCAATCGCAACCCACCCCTACTACTCCTACTACTGCGGTACCGGTCCCCTCAACGTCACACGATGGCGTGCGTCCCACACCAAATCTGAACATAGCAACGCCACTTACCTATCGATGACATTCGGTAATGCACCTCTTTAGAATGCTGTATAGATCTCTCTGGTGGGCCTTAACTCATCTTGTGTCGTTATATAGGTGCCCATGCCTTGCATCCTCGAGTCGCTTATTGGCTCTATTCCGTTGACACCGGGCGGGGATGGTGTATCCATTCTTTGTCAAATCTGTTGGTGCACGGTGTACAAGTAGAGACTGTTTCATAAAGGTCAGTGGACATGATTAATGATATTTTTAACACCATCCCTCTTGAGAAGCCCCCAAACGAAGAGATTAAGACATTAGGGGATGCTGTCCACACATTCGTTCGATGGCCCAAGAGGACATTGCCTCGACTTGTGCGTGCCACAATCTCCACCTCCGGTGTCCCAAGAGGACATCGCCTGACTGTCACATCGGCTCCGGTGGCTCCACCTCCAGCTCCGGTTCGGAAGCCTATTGCATCGACTCCCGCCGAGACGCCACCGAGAACGTATCGTAAGCGAGGCTATAAGACTTAAGGGAAGAAAAATAAGCCTCCCGTGCCATGGAAGTTCACTCTAGGAGTGTCGTTGGTCCCTGAGTCACAATTACCCAGGCTTGGCATGATTTGCAATACATTGCATGCACGGTACATGGAGAAGTCCAACATGAAGCCAAACCGTGATCGCATTCATCGTGAAATATACGAGCAGCATTTCCTCCACGACACGAGCTACATCATCGTGACATTCGATGACTTATTTTACTATTCAATCTCGGCGAACTCGACGCCGCTTCTACGCTCTTTGGACAACGTAAGCGTCTTCTTGTACAATGAAGTTCTACATTCACGTTATACCGATAAATGTCATTACTCTTTCCTTATGTATAGATGCATGATCCAAGGAGTCCGACGATCGCGACAACCGGTGGGTTTCCTCGACCCTCACTTGGTCTCCGATCCAGTTATCAAAGATAACGAATCCTTCGTGCAAGATTACATAACGAAGGGATTGCTTACTCACATCGACAAGGAGTACATCATGTTTCCTTTCAACCAAGGGTAAGTGCTTCACTAGTTGCCACATATGTTTTATTTGTACTTTACATGCAGCATGAAATTAGAATTAATCACTATGGTGTGTACATGACTAGGCAACACTGGATTCTGATTGTGATTATACCAAAGTGGAGCAAGGTAATATACCTTGATTCCCTACTTAGGAGTAACCACGACTTCAGTCGTGTGCAAGAAGTACTTAACAAGTAAATTCATTTCCTCCATACATAACTTTATTGTAATATTTCCTTCGTTTACAACCGCCGAGGCTAACTTTTTTGAATCACGTAGGTCGTTTGCCGCTTATGTTGCCCAGGGAGGAAGACACGACAAATCTAGTGACACGCTGCGACACAACACGCGATTTCCGGTACCCGCTACAACACAACAATCCTATATCACACTTTGTTATAATGCCTCTAGAATTGACAATACCTATGTACGTAATGCAATTTTTGCAGTGTCACCAGCAACTACAGGGCAACGTATGTGGATTCTACGTTTGCCGCCATATGAAGGAAATCGTGGATAGTAAGATCGATGATCTAGAGGTTTGTCATATTCTTGCAATAATTATTATTTTTTGATTATATATGTATGTATATACACACATATGCTAATTAATGACTTATTGCTCCTAGCGACAGCGGGTGGACTTCGACGTAAGTACATATGATCTTGAACAACTCGTCGAAATTCGTGCAACACTCTCCGGGTTCTTACTAGCATAGTGTATAAAAAAGGCTGGAGAGTTCTACCCCAGCAATGGTGATCATTAGATGTTGAAACATTAGATGCAATTGTACAAATCACTCAGTTGTGTGCTTAATCAAACATTAGTCAGAACAGTGTGACGATTTTCATTCTATATTTGTATGTCATCTGTTGGACGTTTGTTACATTTGTAATTCACTGATCAGTTGCAATTAACTTATCTGTGTAACTTTTAGTTGCAAAATTGTATGTGATTCTTTTGTCAAATATGTGTATCTGCAATGTATGTGATCTTGTTACACAGTGTATATATATGTTGTAATCTTCATATCCTGAGGCTAGCCAAAAAACGACACAAACCGTCTGTGATGTTGCCTGTATCACAGACGGTGCGAAACAGGAACCGTCTGTGATATAGTGTCTATCACAGACGGTTGTTGTGTGTAACCGTCTGTGAAAGTCGACTATCACAGACGGTTGTTTGCAAAAACCGTCTGTAATATGAGTTATCACAGACGGCTCGAGAGCCGTCTGTGATAACCACCTATTATCACTGACACATAAAAACAGACGGTTCGAAAACCGTCTGTGATGACGGTTCCGAACCATCTGTGATAGGCCTGTCTGTAGCAGTGTTGCTAAAAAGTTGGTTAATAGAACACATTGTCAGTAGCATATCTTACCTACAGTAAAATAATTAATCATGCATGGAATAAAATTTGCAAATATTATACTTGATTTTTGAAAGGAATGATATGCCTTAGTTCACTAGTTTGTTGTGCATTATTGCCCAGATGGCCATAGGAAAATTATCCTTCTTGAAGACATAAGGAATCTGGTCAAATGTTAAATCTCAAAAGGATCACCTCAACTAGAAAACGTTATGAATCCCAAAGACTTGAAGTCTATATATAACCCCTATCTTCCATCTTACAAAGTATATATCAGTTTCATGCCAATAAAATTTTACTTTTGAGGTAGTATAATAGCAATTTATTGCTAAAACTCTTGGTTAATTCAAAACAAAAGCTAGAAGCAAGCGCTCTATCTCGGAATTTTACGGTTAGCGTAAAAAAGGGAGGAATTTGGGCATATGAGGAATATTGAACAATTAAGGCATAAGAGAATATTGAAAATAAGAGTCAAGACAAGCATAGTGGCATATCGTAGGTTAAATCCAGAAGCAAATAAGTTTGAAGTTATAAATAATCTAGTTTATTTGAGAGAATTAAAACTGCTATCTATACTGTTGGCAAACGAAAATCATTGCAATCTTCGAAGGGTAATTGATTTGCCTCCAGTAATATATTAGTCGATAGATGTAATCACATACATGAGTATTATATGGTAGCATGAAGCTACCGCACATATGCTAACTTGGTACACATTGGAGTATACTATACCCATCTGAAATTACTCATGCATATTAGCAAATGCAGTCTGCAACTGTAATGCCACTAGAAGCTATAGCTATTTTCTCGAAGAAAATATAGCTCTCAAAATACTAGATGACCTATTAGATTTTAGTGATTCTGAAAGATCTAAATCTGTCACACCTATTTCACATCATAAATTATAACAATTATATAAATTACCTCCTAATTAATCATATATATTCCTAGCAAATAATTATTCCATCTGGGAGGTTAAACTAGAATTATTCCTATGTACTCTATTCCATGTAGATAATTGATGATCATGTTTTATGTGTTATTGTTATATTTATGCTCTTGACTAGGTCAAAAAAAATGTTGCATTAACGTAAAACTTGAAGTTTGAGTTATTCAAATTTTAAATCAGAGTGTGAGTAATTAGATCATAATATTGTGCAATATATAAGAAGCTAAAATATTTCTATTGTCGCAGATTAATAACCCACCAGACGTTTGGGATTATCTATTAGTAGTAGAGATGTGCAGTTTTCATGCCACTATATTTCTAGCTCACTGCATTAAATAAAAAAGAAAACCCCCCAAATCAAGGATTAGTATGCATTAGAAGAACCAATCATTTCTCATATAATATCACCACTGTATCATACACCATTTTCGATCACTACCAGTAGCTGGGATAAAATTGGATCTAAAATTTCATCTATCATGTGTCCATACTAAGGGGATTTTAAAGTATGCTATTAAGCAAGATCAAATCTCAGCATCAGGGGGAGAAAAATGCCTAAAATCTTTGAATGCTGTGATATTTTCCTGGAGAAAAATCTTTAGCATAAGTTCACGTACTAAACAAGCTAAATTTAAGTTTAGTATATACTCCTATACGCTAGAAGCGGAGAGACTGCCAAATTTCTTTTTCTATTACATGGAGGAGTTATACAGTATTTACTTGAAGTAAATATGTCGTTAAATTTGGAATACCCCGGGTTGAATAGTACATCCATTTTTGTGATATTGACTTATTAGTCAGTGATCTAAATTCTATGGGGACGTCTATGGATCTAAGGTCTAGTAACAATAGTCAAAATAATTGTTAAACTCTCCTTACATACTCTAGAAGAGAAATCACCTTGAATGTGAAATACCTCATTAAGAGGCTCATCATGAAGATAAAAATCCCAGAAATTGGACGCACGCATATTGCAATGCTGGGAACATAGAATGACCAATAATCTTTCGTTTGGGAAATGACGAAAATTTGGTTAACACTAAAAGACACTCAATTATGAGAATATTTAGAAAAAAGTTGTCGACAACTAGTTTTCCTCTAAAACTGGTAAAGTTTCTCGTATGAAAATATAAATCTAGAACCAAAATCTATGACGAGCACTTGAAGTGTTCATATCGAGTAAAAATAAAAGGAAATAATTAGGGCCGAACCATAATTGCAAATGAAAGCCTTGATGATCACTACCTTGAATGTTTTTCCACCTATCGATATAAGTCCAATCGATAGACATAATAAAGGTCTTGAAGATCATAATAAATCCCGAAGACAGTTTATAAACTCTGAAGATAAGTGGTGTACTCTTTTTCCCTTAGTTTTTTCTATTGGATTTTCTTACTTCAAGGTTTTTAATGAGGCAACAACTGCAATACAATTTAACGTATATTGTGTACTCTGTTCTCCATTCCTTTTTTCCACTGGATTTTTAGATCAAGTTTTTAATGAGGCATATGTATATCATGGTATGAAGCCTCACAAGAATGTGCTTGACTCAGACGATTAATTAGCCACATCAAAAAGTCATGTGGCATAATCACCTTTGATGACCCCTACTATTATCTACGGAGATAATACAACTTGTGTAACACATGCAAATGGACTATATTAAAAATAATATCACAAAGCATATTGCTTTAAGTTCTTTTATCCTCGCGAGCTCCAGAAGAATGAAGAGATAAAGATGTTGAAAACTAGATCTTGTGATAATCTGACAGATTTATTTACAAAATCTCTCCCCACCTCTAGCATCCAGAAGTGCATACGAGGTATAGAGATGAGGTGACTTAGAAAATTATAAGGTTCAAAGAACGTAAATCTCTGAATCATAGCCCTTATTTAAGACTGAAAGATCTATATAGTCCTAGAGATCTAATGTTGTACTATTTTTCCCTTTGTAAGTTTTTCTAAAGTTTTCTCACGTAAAAGCTTTTAATGAGGCAATAAGTGCGACACAAGAAACAGATGCATGTACTCTTTTCTCTATCTTTTTTCCACTAGGTTTTTGGAAGGGATTTTTAATGAGGCATGTATATATCGTGGTATTCGCCCAAGGGAGAGTGTTACGAAATCTAGAAGATTACGATATGGGCAAATAACAAAAACAATTCTGAGGGGTTTAGACTATAAATAAAGAATCCTATGGGTCTGTTCTTTTCAGTTTCTCAAAACGGTTTTTGGCTTTTGCTACAATACCTAACTTTTAAACGGAGTATTTTTTTAAGATGGAGTCTACAAATTAATTATAGTAGACATTAAAAGCCCAACATCTGCACCATCTAAAATCGCAAGTAAGTATCTCTCTTCGTAATCTCTGTCGCAAACAGCTAAAATTTAAAAGTTTCAACTAAAAATCATAAGCTGCAGCAAAAAAAAAGAACAAACCCTATACTATAAGAATAGATCTAAAATTAATAAATACTACGTTCTAATGTTCTCTCTCAATTGTGTCTAGTGATTGATCTATTGTATTCTTAATAATTAATTATGTGAATTGTATTACCATTTATCTATTTTTTAACTATTTCTTAACACGCCGGATGTGTTGCTGTTGTTACCATTTTTTTAATGCTATTCCCTAAAAAATCGTTTAATGCTAGGAGGCCTTGAGGTGGCCCCATGTTAACAAAAATGAAAACCCCGCCCTGCCCCGCCCCACCCCACCCCGACTCAGCACTTCGCCATGGTGCTCCTGTCCCTCTCGCGACACTCTCTCACCCACGATTAGGGCTGTAAATGGGCCAAGCTCAAGCGAGCTCAGCCTGTCAGGCTCGAGTTCGATAGAAGCTCGAGCCGAGCTCGAGCGAGCCCAAGATGCTGGTCAAGCTTTGAGCTGAGCACAAGCTCGGCTCGGACGAAGCTCGAGCTCGGCTCGAGCAAGCTCGTCGAGGCTCGTTAAAATCTCAGGTTGAGGAGTGGGCAGGTTAGTCATCTTACTGATGCCCAGGAGACTTGCTGTGTTTCATCAGAGCACCGTTCATACAGACTTTCGTGCCTATATAACCTTTGCATAGATTTCACTGCGCAAATTTTGTTTTAAGCCAAGTTTTGCATCGAAACGATGAGGAGGAGGTGCAAGGATACATAACCTTGCCGGAGATGATGAGCCAGCAATCCTTCCGATCTATGTGCTTCCGCGCCTCCTCAAACGAGTACACCTTTCCTCCTGCCATCGCAACCAGCTTCTCTTCTTTCCCAAGATCGGTCGAACAACTGAAGAAATTAAGAGGCTATGAGCTCAAGATCGATCGATTTCATCCATCGATTTAAATGTGCATGGAAGAATGGATTTGCGGTTCTTACCTTTATTCTTCTTTGCCTCTATGGCTGGCTTGGAATCACAACATCGCAGAAGTCACACCTGCAAAAGGCAACCAACCCTAGTGCTTATACTAATTCCAAATCGATGTTCAAGAAATGTGACTTCTCTAGAGGGCGGAAAATTTGGAATCGATTTTGTGATTCCAAACCATCGGCCAGATTTTGCAGTGTGAGAAGGCGGAATGTTCCTCAATGGTTTTGCGGGGAGAGGCGCGGCGCGGCGTGGGGCGAGAGGGCGGGGGGCGAAGGAGGCGGCGGGGCGGGCGGGCGGGGCGAGGAGGAGGCGGGGAGGGGCGGGAGAGGAGGAGGGCGGCGGGGAACGGAGGCGGTGGGCGAGGAGGGGCGGCGGGGGGAGAGAAGGGGGACGAGGGGCGAGGAGGGGTGGGGGAGGGGGCGAGGAGGGGCAGCGGCGGGGGGGGCAAGGAGCTGAGGAGGGGAGGGGCGGTGGGGCGGGCGAGGAGACTGGAGAGGCCAGAGGCAGGTAGGATTTGGGAGTGGGGTGGTCGGTCGGACAGAGGGAGTGGGGTGGGATTTGGGAGTAGGGGCGGGAGTGGGAGTGTGGGACGGAGGGAAATGGGCTGGGGCGGTGGGGTCTTGGGCGGGGCCGGGAGTGCGGGACGAAGGGCAGGGAAATGGGCTGGCGCGGTGGGGTCCGGGGTTAGGGTTAAAGAAAATCTCAAGTTCACGAGCTACTCGAGCTCAGCTTGATGAAGCTCGCGAGTTTGAGATGAAGCTCGAATTCGGTTCATTTGGAGTTCGAGTCAAACTCGAATCGAGTTTAGAACAAGTCAAGCTTGAGCAGTTCGCGAGCCTCGAGCTTTTTTTACAGGCCTACCCACGATGCTCCCTCTCCCGTCGCTCCCTCCACCAGGGTGCCGCTCTCTCTCGTCGCTCTTCCTTCTAGCTACAATTCCGCTGTCGGTCCGATGGAGGAAGCCGTCGAGGACACCATCTCTATCCTTCTCACGGCAGGAGCGGCGGCCACCGTCGACACCGTATTTCCCGGTCTCCCCACGCCTGGATCTGGAGGCAGCACCCCTTCCCTGGCGTCCCAATCAAGAGGCGGTGTCCCTTCCCCAGCATTTCGATGCAGATCCGTCGATGGCCGCCGTCGACGTCGCGTTACTCCGAACTTCGCATGCCCGCATCTGAAGGCGGCAACCGTTCCCCGGCGTCCCTATGCCCGGATCCAACAGCGACGGATAGCAAGGGCACCTTCCCCGGTGAATCCTAGGGCACAACATCAACTACCCGGTGAGAGGAGAGAGACGCAATTTTTTTTATTGCTTAAGACCTACCCGTAAGCTTGAGGTCAAGCTCGAGTTTTGCGGCATGCTTGAGTTGGACCTCAAGCTTATCACGTAGGCCTTATGACCGACTTTTTCAGCGCGCTGAGAATACCCTAACTATTGGACCTGTTATATTGACTGTGATCGATGGATTTTAGCCGAAAAATAAATAGCAACAGCCGGAAATATAATTTTTTAAAAAAGAGAACAAACTGTAAAGAAAGTAAAAGTAGAGATGTATGCATAAGATAGAAGCGAAAAGGGTGAAAAGTAGAATACGGTTGTGACCCTTTGTCAGCCAGAGAAAGACTGGAGCATAAGTAGAGAAATCACTTTGAGAAACCAAATGCTTATATTAACTTAGCACAAACCAGTATGATTAGTCCGTATATCCTATAACTATGGGAATTACGACAAGTATTTTATTGAACACAAACCAAACATCTACAGGGCAGCCAAACCAGCCCTGCAAGGTTTGCGACTAATGGCATGCATCAGCCTGCTACATGCTAAAACACACATCAGCATGTTAATATTTGTCTTAATCAATCTGGAGTATGAACATCACAAATTCATATTTGATGCCTCGCCCTTTTCCAGCTCATCATCAAGGCAAAAGACTGACAAAAAGTTAAAAACAAAAACATATTTCCCCACTCTCTCGGTGATTAGCTCAGGTAAGTTTGTAATTCTATGGTGTCTAAACCCTACAAAGAATGGATCAATTAAACATTTTTATGTACAAGAAAAACAAAGTTGCGACTGCACAAAATTAACAATGAACTATAAGAATGCATCTGTAAGCATTTCATTGTACTTTGTACTTGCTTCTCCTGCCTGGTCGAAAAGGAATGGACTTCCTAGCCTTCCTTTTATGAACTCCCAAAAACTCGACTTGCAAAAAGATCCCATGAGCACTCTAGTGATCCAAATGCCATCACTGCCAAAATATGGTTGGGTCATTGCTATATACAGCACGATCCTGGATCTCTAAAATAGAGACGTGCCAATCGACAAGCCTTGCTTGGATGCATTTACACAACACAAGTCCAGTTGGGAATAACCACCAGCTAGTTTCATCCCTGCAATGAATCAATGGCATTAGTTCTCAAGTAACGCTTCTTAGCAGACGGCAAAGATGCTTACCCGCCCAAATTCCATGGCTGCATGCTTGGATGCCTTTTGGTTGAAGACTTATAATGCACAAGTCCACATACGAAGGCCACTACCTGCGAGTGACGAGCCAAGGGCGAATAGGTCATAAAGACCCAGAAAAAAGAAGTGAGCCTGCTATTAGAATAGCAAGCAGTAAAACATGATAATGATAGTATAGCTGTTGCGAAGTCACTAGGCATCCTTGTATATGAAAAGGTACAACCCAAGCATCCAATACAGCTACTGTTGTTATGAGGAAACGCTCAAAATAACACCAACATGATCCCACATGCCACTCAGACAAACCAATAAAAAAAGAACAATATTGCCTAGTTTTGCATTTAAAACTAGGGTAGGAGGAAGGTTCTCTGTGTTTGTGCTCCTTGTGCCTGTGGATGCATATGAATATGTGCATGTGTGAACTCTTCATGATAATATAGAACGTAAGAAACCAATGAAGTATCCCAGCAGAAAGTAGTGATAATGGCTTAACCCTGACTACAAAATTCCCCAAGATTGTGAACCTAAAACATTTGAAATGAACTTGTAATAGCAAAATACAGATACAGGCAAAGATGAGTACTTACAACATTAACCAGCGATGTAATGTTCCACAACGCATACACACGAGCAAGGCCTGCTGACCGCCTGGGTCCATGACTAAAAAGAGCGTTTATCCCAGCAGAAAATGGCGCCAGTATCCCAAGAGGAAGAAGAAACAAGACTAACAAAACGTCAACCATAGAATAAGAATATAGCTGGAGAAAAGTAAGCAACACTAAGCTGAAATCTGCAAGAAGCAATATTGAGATGACCAAACCAACAAGATCCTGCAGTTAAGAAAGCAAAAGAACCATGATGAGTGCAAGATGCTTGAAATCCCATCATAACCACACCATGAAAGTGATGTTAGGATAGCTGTGCAAGATCACACAGTCACCTGATGTCCAACTGGTTTAGTATTGTGCAAGATAAGAGAGAGAGGGTAAAACAAATCTCTCTTGTCTTTGAGCATCCTTAAGTTGTCAACATTGAGAATTCTGTCGGTTATCCTTTTACGCAAAAGAGCATCACTGTTCCTTGAGTGGCCTAGTTGAGAATCAGCATGTGTATTCTGGTTTCTGTACAACATACTAGGGATTATTAGGGATAAATTATGATAGAGAGGAAAATGAAGAATGCTCAGAGCTAGTAACAACTCACAGTGAATGTTGATCAATTTTTATTCTAGAGCCACCTTGAAGTTCAGCAGCCACTGCCTCTCCCACAGCATGAATAACAAGACCAAACTGACAGTACCCTAATACTGTAGCTTGGAACCATGCAAGGTCAACACGCACACGGTATGTGTTCAAGGCAGGATTTGCATGAGTGTCAAGCCATTTGAGCACAGGAAGAAATGTTGCTTTTAGATTTCCACGACGAACCAAACGCAACTGGGCATTCAATCCAGCAACAAGACGGTGCCATATTGATGATGGTACAGCCTATAAAAGATATTAATGAGGTTAAGAGAATAAAAGGTGTTTTTCAGTGGTTCAGCACAGCTTCAAATGTTTCAGTATAAACCTGGCTTATAAGACTTGTAACAACACTATCACTGTGAAGTGAAAATGGAGCCATGTAACTTCCATCGCCTCCAAAGATCAATGGCATTGGAAACCTTTGATGAAGATGAGGGGGGAGATCAGGCCTTTTCTCATCCCCACCAAGGAAGAAATCTAAATAACCCAGCATTAAATCTGGAGTAGCAGCCACCTATAAATTGGAAAACTAGAAATCATCCTCAATACAAAATATGATCAGATTGCCAGTTGTGTGACAATTGGTAATTGTAAGTACAATCCACACTCTGGTACTACTATCTATCTGCAACTCAAATCACTGCAGCCTTTTAACAGTGTGGATACCATCTATCTGGTTACCTTGGATGTCCCCTGATGCTGTTTACCAGTTACTGGACAGTAGATACTCTTACAAGTTACAACGCAATTGAACGGTTGAATAAAAAGCTTAAATCAAGCAGAGAACACTAAAAGACATATTGGTTCTCTGAGAAAGCTATGCCAAACAACACAATTCCAAGACTGCTGATGAAATGGATTATACTTAAGCTCAAAACACATCACTAAAGTTCATATCAAGCATTTGTTACTGGAAAGACATACCTTAAGCCCTTCATAAAGTGCACGTGAACGGCAGGACCGTAAGCATGAATGATCATATTCGGATCGAACAAATTCACGTAGTGTTTGTAATTTCTTTCTTCTGCACCACTGTTGCCAGGACCATGCCAAGGGGTATAAAAGTATACACAGGATACTGTAAATTGATCCCTCCCACCACTGATACGCTGCAAGAGCATTTATCTCATCGACAAATTTGTTAAATGCATCCTCATACCTGACAATTAAGAAAACAAACAGCACAATTACAGTCAATTGTGTATTTCTACAGGACATCCAAGGGCTAGGTAAAATTTGGGGCCAAAAAGCAAATCAGTAAAGATTGGAAAAATATATAACAAAACAGCCAAGAGGCTGAAGGCAATCTGTTTAAACATAATACTGATCTACTTGAGGATGGGCATACAGCCATACATACACAATCTCTGTAATCTGCTCAGGCGGGGTGTGCGGGAGATGCCAAGGTTCACTGAATGTGTTTGGGCCCATGAAAAACATCCTGTGCACATGGCGGTGAGATTCTTCAGCCCTGTTGGTTTCCAATACCTGCCACAGTAGCAGAAAATTCAATCAACACCCAGAATGATCACATCTCAATGTATGGAGTCAGGACAGCAGAATGTGTTCCACTACCTCATTCAGTGATTCTAGGAAGGGAAAAGAGTGATCAATTTGGGAGCCATGTTGAGTTGGTGCTGGCCCAGGCAACTCATCAGTGCCAACAAACTTCATCCGAGCAATACTTAAAACAAGAGCTAATAAAATAAGAAGGCCTGAAAGAAGCAGGCCAAATAACCAAGGTCCACCAAAAGTGTATATTAACTCTTCAAGAGCAGTAAAACAGTGAGGCATACGATATCTATCAGACACACATATGTACGGGCATGGGGTTTCAGCAACACCTCCTGTCAAAAACATTATCTAAGCTTAGAACATTCAGGTAACTGACAGAAACATGTCATTGTCAACACAACAAGTCTGAAACTACAAATTTTGGAATAGAGCTTAACATCAAAAGAAAACAGATGAAGAACTTCATATCACCATCACACAACAAAAAATTATAAGAACTTTGTACCCTCACAAAACAACAAAAATTGTATACAATTGCAATCCAGTCTAATCTGTACTTTTTAACGTAACACAATCAGTTAAAAGCAAAGCGCTCAGTGGCCGAGCCACATAGAAACCTGTGGCATCTATATACCCCACAGGTTTTCTTGCAAACAAGCCCATTAGATATAGAAATTTATATAAAAAGTCCATCATTATAGAAAATTTAGAATAATAGACCCCATGAGATATGTATTTGTATATTAGACACCACAGGTCTGAAGTTCCGGCTCCGCTACTGAATGTGTTTGATCTTCACATTAGATGCATATTTCTCGCACAAAAAAGAAACACAGCAAAAACTACCTCGGATGCTGATGTATATAGAACGGTGAGGGAGCTCATTTGAAGGGCATGGCGAACACAACGACTTAGAAGATCCAGTAATGTTCTTGTATGTTCCTACAGGACACTCCTGCATTTTGCCACAGAAACCATTGCAACAATGTTAAGTACTAAAAGCAGTAATAGCTAGTTGAGCTAAAAAAAAATCCAAGGTATGACTGTGGCATCCTGCTATGTTGATAAGGGTATGTTTATGTTATCTGATTTAAACATAGAAACAATAAATACAAAAAAAAATTCACCAATATTTGAAAATAGCAAAGCAAAGCACAAACTTTTGCTACTAGAGAAGGCATTATGCGCCTCAAGAAATCATAACAGATAGAAAAGCTACAGTGGGCAGCCAACCTTCTGTCCATAACATACTAAATAATGAGACACAAAGGAGCGAAGGTGGCACATTTCACATTTCAACAAGTTACCTTGCAAAATGTACCATAAAGACCTTTTGGGCAATCTCTTCCTGTGACTGTTCCATTCTCACCAGGAAAACCTTGGCCTTCACCAAATCCTCCTCTGTAATAACACAGAATCAGCATAGTGGATTAGCAATCTTCTGTGCATTTAAGAAATCTTTAGTTGTCCAACAACAAATAAGATGACAGTACAGACACAAAGGTCATAGAAACCATAAAATTGTAATTCTGCTTTCTGCCTTTTCCCCCTCCTTTTTTCATGATCTGATAACTACTAGAACTGCATTAAACATGTCGTAGATAAGAAAAGGCCAGCCAAAATCCTTTGTGCTATTCCAGGATTCAATTAAGGAACTGTAAAGCCATATATTCTGAAATCATCGGCACAAAATGTCATAACATTAAACCATGAACATAATAATACAGATATGAAGCACACCAAGGACTGCCCTGCAACTTTATGAAAAAAAAACTAGCAAGTAAAACAAAAGGGAAAAAGCAAACAGAGAAAGCATCAGAATTCAGAATGCACCTTGCAAGTATTGATCCTTTAATAGTTGCAAAAGGAACATAATCATCTCCAGTGGGAATGTCGGACCAGTGGAAGTGAATCCGACCACCCCCACCTCCACCACTATCATTGCTTCCAATCCCACCAACACTAGAAAGTAGAGAGTCCTTCTCTAGGAATAAATTCCGCACAAACAGAAGAATTGTACCCCCAGAACCACCACCAGGTCCTCCATTTGCAACATGAGCCACCACATCAGTAAAACTGCCACCATTTGCCTCTACTGAACCAGAGAGGGAAAGAATTGGCAGAGATTGCTCCAAAGAACCCATCACTGGAAATGTGCAGATGAAAAAGCAGTAAGAGGTCAGTGCTGTTAAGAGCAACGATGATTGAATAAAGGGTGATAATGGCCCATATACACCAGCGCTGTTACCTATTATACCACCACCAGCCGTTGAAGATGTTGTACTGACATTACCACTGCCACTGCCAAGTTCACAAGGTAAATTAGCACTACCATATGCAGCTCCACCCCCTGCATGACTGCCACTGTAAAAACCGTCCCCACCTTTACCACCGTGCCCACCCCCACCACTAAGGCCACTGCTTAACATTCCTCCTCGTCCAATTCCACCTCGGCAGCCTGCAATCAGAAGAAACAAAAAAATAAATTATAAAATAGTTAGCAGAAGGCAAGTGATTAAAAAAATAGATATCAAAAGAAGCTTTAGGGCCTGTTCTTTTCAGCTTCTCAAAATGGATTTTGGCTTTTGCTACAGTACCTAACTTTCAAACAGAGTATTTTTTAAGATGAAGTCTACAAGTTAATTATAGTACATGTTAAAAACCCAACATCTGTACCATACAAAATCGCAAGTGAGTATATCTCTCTCCGTAATCTCTGTCACAAATAGCTAAAATTCAAAAATTTCAGCCAAAAGTCATAAACCGCAGCAAAAAAGAACAGACCCTTAAACAGTTAAACTACTATTACATATATGTGTGGACATATCTAAGCAGTAACAATTCAAACAAAAGCAAATGATTAATCTGGACCATTTCCTTCATCACCTGCAAACAGAATCATGCCAGCTTATCTCAGACCAGCCAGCCAAAAACAAGGCTGAGTAGTTCTATGAGTAGCGAAGGAATGAACCAAGATAAACATATACAATGGAGACTGCAAAACTTAGTGGCGTGACCAAATATCATAATTCATTTATTTGTTGCTACAAAGATTATAGCATGTTATTTAAAGCCTCAAGTAACAGAATAAATTAATAATGAATTAATGATCATCAGTCACAAAAGCATATTTGTTGTAGGTGTGAAAACCCAAACACAAGTGAGGAAGTGGACATCGGCCGTCTTAAAGGCCGTCGTCCAAGAGAGTAAAAATGACACAGGGATTTATACAGATTCGGGGTCCGAGAGGACGGCCCTACTCTTGTCGGTGAGCCAACAGGGGTTACCTCTGGGGAGGGAGCCCCTGAGGGCTCACTAGTTTGAATATGTTTTTTTATTGCTCATAAGAGCTCAAGAGAGCTTCCCTCATCCAAATGAGTGATACATAGATATTTATAGACTCTTGAGATTGTACAAATAACTGAAATGCCTCTTAAGGGATAGTTACCCTATGTATACAAATAGGAGGTATAATCGTCCTTTTTAATATAACTGCATTTCTTGATCTGCATGTGTGGATATCCTTTGTAGAGTAGGCCCCATTAGTAGAGTAAAATTATTCCTCCAACAATATTCAACACAACATAGATATGTTTATTGTAAGAAAGGTTTTTAAGGCGATTGTAGCATGTTGCAGCAAGGTTTGGGCCTTCTGGCAAAAAGTTTTCGTGGCTATAACTAGCTACCAAGGAAGACAATAGATGTAATACATATTGATTTTTATGATGAATATTTAATTAATCACTAATGTTCCTTAAAATCCCCAAAACTAAATAGAGACTAGCTAGTAAAATAGAAACATAATAATAATCTAAAGCTTTGTAGGAATGTTATGATGACATAACTGTAAATTTTAGATCATAACTACACCATGTTTAGTAAGTATGAACAAAATGATCAATATTTCATTCAACAATTTAAAAACAAATAAAAGAAATATAATCCAATATAACATTAAGAATCAGAACTCCAACTAGGTAGTTTTCTACATAGCCTGTCCTAAGCCAGGAAAAAGGAGAAGGGTTGTGTCAGGCTCGGCGAGCCAACGTAAAAACAAACAACCTTTTCATGGAATGAAACCCTAAATTGGTTGATAACATTAAGAATAAGACATTTCCGTGATTGTTCAGGGATTTCATACTTAAAAAATACTGAATTGTCAATCAGATCTATACTAACCCTACTTTAATTAAAAGGAGCTCATTTTAAGAATTTGGTGTTTAAAAAATCAAAGTGTAAAGTTGTATATATCATGCTTATTAAGTCGACGACTAGTCGTTGACTAGTCGACAAGTCGGCGGCGAAGAGACGACTGGAGCTGGCGACTCGACTTGCGCCACCAAGTCGGGCGACTAGTCGTCGACTAGTTGACCAGGCAACGCCAAGTCGGTCAACTTGGGAGGAGGGACATGGGGCCCAGTTGTCAGAGGCAGCAAGGATATCCCTCTTGAGTGGGCAGTGAAGCACCGAGCACATGGACCAGTTCGAGCTCCAGTTCGTTAACATGGATGTCCAGGCCGAGCAACGAGGTGGTAGGAGCGGACAACAACGCCGAATCCGCGCGGGGAGGCGGCTGGAGCAGAAGACGACGCTGGATCCGCGCGGGGAGGCGACCGGAGGGGGAGACGACGCCGGATCCGCACGAGGAGGCGGTTGGAGCAGAAGACGACACCGGTTCCGTGTGGGGAGGCGGCTAGAGCAGAAGACGACGCTGGATCCGCGCATGGAGGCGACCGGAGGGGGAGACAACGCCGGATCCGAGCGAGAAGGCGGCTGGAGGAAAAGGCGGTCATAGATCTGATGGCTTCCAGGAGTTTTGAAGCCAGAGGAGCCAACCCCTTCTGCCGCGGTGCACCCCATCTGGTTCCGTCTGGCGCCCAGGGCGAGGTGAGTGGTCAACCTTCCCCCAGGCTTCCGATTCCTCCTCTCTCTATCTTGCTTCCCGAGCACTAGGGGCGTGAGGTGCCCACCACCAGGACGTTGGCCATCAAGACCAGCAAGTGGATGTTGTGGTAGCTACAGGGGAAATGAGTAATATGCGGTATGAAGGCGTGTTCTTTATTAAAGGTTCAGAACAGCCATTGTATTAACTATATTTCTTCCTTGTCCTTATCCACCAAGTGCTTACATGTATATATAGCCCATAGGGCAGCACAACTCTTCTCAGTATTCTATCCTTTCTCAACTACTTTGCATGCAAAATCTAACAAACTCTCTAACAAACTATCTCCTTTGTCTTTTTAGCCAGTTGTTGTGGATGCTGATTTCTTGTTATGGCGTGTATAAACTTTGCCAAAGAAAGCGTCCACAACACTTCCGCCCTCCTAGAGAAACAGCTCGTCCTCGAGCTGGAACGTTGGATGTGTTTCCTTGAATTCCCTCAGTTGTTCCCAGGTGGCATCCGAGTCTGGACGACCCATCCAACGAACCAATAGCTCCCAATTGCCCCGGTTGAGGCGTACGCGAATGACTGCCGCTGGCGTGGGCATAGCACGGCCACGAACCACTGGAGGAAGAGGCACCACGAACCCTCCACGAAGTCCAAGGCTATGTCCGACCAAACTGAAGATGGCACCGGAAGTGGTTGGAGAAGGCCAGCCGGATGGAGATGCTCAGTCTTGTTCTTCTGGCAGATGGTGCAGCTTTGGACAAACTCCCGAACAAGCCGATTGGCATGAGGGTTGTAGAATGATGCGCGGAGACGATGTAATGTCTTCTAGACGCCTTCGTGGCCGGCTCCATGGGCTGCAGCAAGAATGGTCGGCCACAGGACGGAAGAATCAGGCACAAAGATGCGGCCGCGATGCAGAATGAAGCCGTCAACCACTGTCCAAGATGCACCCGCAACACCCTGATCCACTTCCGCACGTTTGGCGAGAAGGGCAGGAAGACTTTCCGCCTCACGCCGAAGTTCTTCGAAGATTTGTAAATCAAGATAGGAGACGGCACATGCCATGGCAGCCATAGATTCCTCATCACGGCGGGACAGAGCATCGGCAGCCACATTCATTCGGCCAGGCTTGAATTCCACTTTGAAATCATAGCCAAAGAGACGACTGACCTAAGTGTGCTGCGGAATGGTGGACAAGCGCTGATCCAACAGAAATTTTAAGGCGAAGTGGTCGGTACGCACCGTGAAAGGTCTCGTCCAAAGATATGGCCTCCAATGGCGCACAGCCTTGACCAGGCCGATCAACTCGCGCCAGAGTCGCTAACTTGGCATCTTTGTGGAGCGACCGCACGATCAGAAGGCAATTGGCGGCTCCCGATGCACATCGCTCGGCCCGATCCGGATGCATCGCACTCAACGATGAAAGTCAGAGAAATCCGCGGTATAGCACCGCCCCATGGTGAGGGCGTCTTTAAGCGCGGCAAACGCAGCAGTGGCTGCCGGAGACCAGCGAAATGCATCTTTCTTGAGCAATGAAGTCAAGGGAGCAGCTATAATGCCGTAGTTGTGGATGAAACGCCGGTAGTAGCCGGTGAGGGCAAGGAAACCACGAAGTGCGCGCAGTGTGCGCGGCTGCGGCCAGTGTTGAACTGCGTCGACCTTTGAAGGATCCATGGCTACACCCTCCACTGAAATGATATGACCAAGGTACGCCACAGTGCGCTCCGCAAAAGTACACTTGGAGCGCTTCAAGAAGAGGGTGTGGGCTCGAAGAACCGTAAAGACGGCACGGATGTGCTGAAGATGCTCCGACCAAGACGAGCTGTAGATCAGAATATCATCAAAAAATACCAGGACTGAACGACGGAGGAATGGCCGTAGCACTTCATTCATCATTGCCTGGAATGTCGAAGGTGCGTTGGTCAGGTCGAAGGACATTACCAAGAACTCGAAATGACCATGATGAGTGTGGAATGCTGTTTTGGCGATGTCATCAGGGTGCATACGGATCTGATGATAACCACTCCGGAGGTCCAACTTGGTAAAGAAGGAAACCCCTTTGAGTTCGTCCAAGAGCTCGTCGACGACGGGTATGGGAAAGACATCGCAAACCGTCTTGGCGTTGAGGGCCCGATAATCGACGCAGAAACGCCAGCTAGCATCCTTCTTACGAACCAGGAGCACTGGCGAGGAAAACGCTGATGTGCTCGGCCGTATGATACCTTGTTGCAGCATGTCGGCACACTGCCGTTCAATTTCATCCTTGAGCAGCTGCGGATAGCGGTATGGCCTCACCGCAATTGGTGGTGTGTCTGGAAGTAAGGTGATACGATGATCCCGATGGCGCTGAGGAGGAAGACTCGAGGGAGCTTCAAACAAATCTGCAAATTCAGCCAGAAGGAGAGAAAGCAGATCCAGCCCATCTATAGCACGCAACTGTGACGAAGACGGAGCTGCCAATCCTCGCCATTTGACAGGGTGATCATGTCGCCAAAATGCCATGGTATGCCGCTCAAAGTCTAGAGGATAGGACCGAGCATCTTCAGCCACTGGCAACCCAGTACAATCTCATAATCGTCAAGGGGCAAGACATAAAGATCGATGAAGAATTGTTCCTTGTCGATGGTAACTGGGACTTGTTTGCAGACGCCCGATGACGGCACGCGGTCGCCATTTGCAACACCCACCGTAAGGCCTGGCCGCGGTTCAGGTGCTAGGCCGAGGCGAGTTGCCGTGGTGGAGGCCACGAACGAGTGGGTAGAGCCGGAGTCGACAAGGGCGCGCAGCTGCGCCGAGACAATGAAAGCATGTAGGTGCATCGTGTCTCCTGTTTTGATGCCAGTCAGAGCATGGAGTGAGATATCGACATCGTCGTCAGAAGCTTCATCGTCCTCCACGGTATCCTCCACAGGCACGCTGTCGTCCAACTCCATCAGATATAATCCCTTCATGGTGCACTGCTTGATGTGGTCCCTGGAAAATTTCTCCAGGCAGTTGAAACACAGCCCATCCGCTCGGCGCTGCGCCATCTCCTGAGGCGTGAGGCGCTTGAAACGGGTGCCGGCGGTCGGCGCACCTTTAATCGGAGCTGGTGGAGTCGGTACTGGCCCCCGGGCAATCGGCGCAGGCGTTCGCGGCGAGGCGGTAACCGCCGGTACCGCCGCACGGTACGATGAAACCGCGCGTGTGACGCCCGGATCATCGGTGTCCTCGAGCTCCAGGCGGCGCTCAAAGGCCCGTGCCAACGCCATGGCGTCATCGAGGGTCTCCGGGCCTTGCAGTTCGACGTCGGTCTAGAGAGGATTCCGTAGACCGGCGGTGAAGATGTCGATTTGTTGTTGCTCGGTGACGTTACGGCAGCGGGCCAGAAGGGGAAGAAAGCGCTCCTGGTACTCTTCAACCGTACTAGTGCGGCGAAGCTTCATGAGAGCGCCTAGCGCGTTGCTCCGAACGGGCGGACCAAAGCGGCGCTGCACCTTGTCGATGAACTGCGGCCAAGTTGGGACACCGCGATTTTGCTCCAAGCGGTAGTACCAATCTTGGGCCGCACCTTCCATGTAGAAGGAGGCGAGCCAGACTCGCTCTTCTTCCGGCGTGCGGTGGGCGCGGAAGAACTGCTCCGCCTTGTGCAGCCAGACGATGGGATCGGCGGCGCCGTCGTACCGCGGAAAATGGAGCTTGTGGGAAGGCTGGTAATGAAGAGGAGGGGGCTGATAAGGGAGAGGGGGAAGCGGCGGCGGATCCGCGAGCTCGGGCGGAACCTCGATCTCGGGCGATGCCTTGCCCGCATTGGAGGTATCGCCTGGCTCAAGCTGGGCGGACTGCAGGCGATTGACGGCGACCCAGAGGCGGCTCTGGTCGTTCTTCTGGGTAGCGAGTTCGTCCTTGACCGATTGGATCTCACCGAAGAGTTTCTCCATTGCGGCGTGGAAATCGGCGGTGGATAGGGGAGTACCCATTAGGGGTCGCAGGAGTAGGAAAGGCTCTGATACCAAAGATGTTGTGGTAGCTACAGTGGAAATGAGTAATATGCGGTATGAAGGCGTGTTCTCCTCTATTAAAAGTTCAGAACAGCCATTGTATTAACTATATTTCTTCCTTGTCCTTGTCCACCAAGTGCTTACATGTATATATAGCCCATAGGGCAGCACAACTATTCTCAGTATTCTATCCTTTCTCAACTACTTTGCATGCAAAACCTAACAAACTATCTCCTTTGTCTTTTTAGCCAGTTGTTGTGGATGCTGATTTCTTGTTACGGCGTGTATAAACTTTGCCAAAGAAAGCGTCCACAACAGTGGACTCCAGGATGCAAGCAGCCGGGAGTAGCAGGACTCCAGGATGCAGGCGGCGAGGAGCGGCAGGCGCTGGCGACCTCGTCGGGGCATGCCAAGGCGTCAGCTACCAGGTGCCTAGCGGTTGATGGCCGGGGCATGTCGAGGGGTCGACTGCCAGGGTGCCGAGGAAAAAGTCACCACCTCCCTCCACCCCGGCCTCCCTCCTCCCCGACCTCCCTTCGCCTTCCTCCGCCCCGGTCTATATGGTATACTAATATAATATATAAATATCACTGTCATATAAACAGTACCTGTCGATTAGTCAGCGACTAGTCGGCCAGTCAGCGACTAGTCGACTAGTCGATAAGTCGGTCATTAGGAGGGTAGTATCAACTTGTTGACTTAATAACCTTAGTATATATGACCTCACATCACAAAACAAAAAAGAATAGGAACTTAGGATGTAGCACAACAGTCATGTATTATAAGGTATAAGCTATTAGCAATAGCGGTAAAAATGGGCCATTTAGCAGTCGTAGCCAAGGATCGAAAAACCGGAACCGAGGCAAATCCCGGCTGCCGGGCGGATATCGATAATCGGGCATTACTGCCTTGAATCGAAATCCTGATAAAACCGGATAAAATTTGGCAATTGAATTTTGTGTGCAGGGTGGGAGGAGACCGGTAACCGGTCGGTTACCGGAAAAACCGATGAAAAAACCGATGGAATTAAGACCCAAAGATGTAAGTCAAAGCTATTTAGCTCTCTTCTCTATCATAACTATTTAGACTTATTAGAAGAGAGTTTTTGCACTTGATAATCCGATCCCTGGTTACATCTGAAATAATAAAAATACAAGTTAATACATTGTACTCCAACGCGAAGGTTGTGCAATGTACTCATTGTTATCATTGTAGACAAGTCCTTCAGAATGAGCCAGGTGGTAAAGAGGATAAGAGATGTCCGAGGACGAATGAGAATCATCTGCAGAAAATAGTAAGTTGGCATCTCGACGGTCATAAGTCGGGAAAAAGTATGAGCTACCATATGATGCGTAGGAAGAAGAGTCTTGTGGTTGAGGATGATCTCGTTGGCGGTTCTTAGCCCTTATGTAGGTCTTTTTTATTATTCTTGATTCATGACAATCATGGTCTTCATCCTGAGTAGCATGTGTGAAAGTTTTCTCATAGGTGAATTCCAATGGTTGACATGTGTCTTGTTGGCCTTGTACCCCATCGTGAGATGTCCCACCATCAGCACCATCATCAGATGACGAAGAGGAACTATCGTCAGACTCTTGGTACTCCACTGTATCAGATGTTGGAGTTTCTGTCTCTTCATCACTTCCCACAATATCCTCATCAATGTCTTTTTTCTTCTTCTTACCAACCGCTTGTTTCTTTGTTTGTATAAGTGAGGCAAAGTCTCGAGCCAATTTTTCAGTTGGTTGGCTACAAGCTTTTCTTTTTGTAACATGAGACTTGCCAATTGTTTTCTTAGTCCATTGCTTCAACGGTTGGTCATCAAGTGCCTTGTCAAGTTCATGCTCAGATATAACATTAACTACAATTGTAGATGGCATAGGGGGCTCACCTTCCTCATCTAGCAGAGGCTCTGAGTGGCTCATGGAGCTGTCAAGCCACTCATGGATTGGGTTTGCACTGTCATACATGGTGGCATTAATGAGATCTCCAAAAGGATCTACATCCCTATCTTCATTCCTAATCTCATGCTCTTGCAATCGTAGCCTTAGGTTGTAGTGGACATATACAAACTTATGCAATTTCTTGTATCCAAGATGGTTCCTCAATTGGGTATGCACTTCCAACCAGCACCTCCTAGTCTCTCTCCATTGTTCCAAACATTGATACTTTTACCAGCCATCACTACAATATCATGCAGCAACAAACACTACAATATCTGCTCTGCCGTTCTTTGCTGCTTGCTTTGCTCATCGCTCTCGCTACGCTGCACACTGCTGCTGCTGTGTTGGCGCGCTTGCCGCCGCCACTTGCTGCTGCTGTTCTTTGCTCTCTCCTCTCCCTCCTGCTTTCCTGCTGCTCTCAGAGACCCAATAACGCGATGCATTGTTGCAGCCTGCTAACTTTTCTCCCCCCACATGCAGAGAACAATTTTCTTCACATACAACAAAAAAAAGACTACTTTCTCATGCACATGGGTCCAACATGTTCCTAAACAGATTCTTAAGCATCCAATGTTGGCTACAATGCCCCCTGGAACCCATTCAAACATCTACAAATTCAATTTTTTGAAATTTGAATCTCGACCGGTTTTTTTCATCCCGGTCACCGCCGGGATTTCCGGTAACCGGCGGTTACCGGCCGGTAACCGCCAGGATTTCTATCCATGGTCGTAGCTGAGTTCACGTATTTTTGGATGTAGCGGTGCTTCTAAAGTCTTAAAGAGCTATGGCACAGCTAATGTTAGCTATTTAAAACACTGAACGTAAGTATTGAGACATGGTGAAGAACTAAGTTAGAAGAGAATAGCGCCCAGAGTGCAGAAGTCCAGACTCAAATAATTAAGCAGATTATGATAATTGATAATAACCAAGCAACTGAAAACCATCCCACCGAGCCATTGCAAACATATGGCAGACATAGGTGATGTGACATGATGTCCAAATATAGTCACAGAACATGAGATTCAAGCTGTACGCAGAGCTGTAGACTAAAGTCTAATTTATGGTTGTGGTGCTCTGCTGTACTGCGCTGCGATTTAGTAAGATTTTGTTGCTATGGCTCCAAAAAAGATGTTCAACTAATTGTTATATCCAAAGTAGAAAAAAGGAAGTGCTTTTCAAAAGCCACCACAATGCCAAACAAAGCCTTAATAATGTCAATTCTGGCAACAAACAACAAGGTACCTAATCCTGTTGCACTAATGGCCCCAGATGGCTTCACTGTGACACTTCTTGCTCTGTTGAAATTAATGACAGTTCCTTGCACAAGCCCAGAAACATCAATATCTTCAACACGGCATATCTGCATACCAATTGCCACCATGGATTACATGCTAAATCAAAAAGAAATCTAAAAATAAAAAATATATGAAACATCACTGCATGTGAAAAGTTTAGAAAATTAAGAATGCACCTGCAGAGTAAAAGACAATGAAGAATTCAGGTTGCAATCCTCAGGAGGATGAAAAATTTCCATAGGACAACTCTCATCTTCACAATTCAGCTTTGGGGCCCTAGTGTAGCCACAAAAGCTCATTAACCATTTGAAACTTTCCACCACTGGGAAAATAGCAAAAGAAAAGCATTTAACACAAAAACTGAAGGTGGTAGTATTTACACATCATCACTACTTCCATTTATAAGTGGGCCCCGTAAAACAGCTCCAGGTCCAACCTAAAAAAGAATTACGTATCAATAAGCATACTCTGTTTTTTGAATGACTCTGAAAGATCAAAAACATCTAACTGCAAAAATGAAGTATTGAATTGGACAAGTTAAATTGAATATACCAAAAGCCGCAACAGGGTTAAACTAGCATATATCATTCAAGGCAAAAAAAAAAGGAAAAGAAAAGAAAGAAAAGGAATACTTCAAGAATTATACACTGACGTCTAAGCAGTTGGACAAAATATTGATTGCTTCGATTATAACAAGCAACATAATTCATCTAAAAGATAAGCTTAAACCATCAAATTCAGCATCTTGAGTTCCAAGAGAAATGAATAAGTGAATAACAAAAATGAAGAACACTACAGATAGAACATGCAAACCAGTGATCAACCTCCCAAACAACAGCTTCATAATGTGTCAAAATTGAGATAACATCAAAAACAAAAACATTATCTGACCCCTGGTGCAACTTGAGCCCATAAAAATGTGCCAAGAAAGGCACAAAGGGCATGGAATTAAGGAAAAACTTCAGACAGATTGTGGATAAACAAACCAAAAGACACTTAATGTACCAGTATGTTGTAGAACAGTGATAAAATAAGACGTTGCGCCTCAATTGTGTCTCCATCTCCAGATAAATTCAGAACGCCTTGACCATGAATTCCAAGATTAGAATTAGAATGTATCACTGATGATTCCTGACAAGCATGTGAACAAAAATATCATACAGAAAGTAAAGGCAGAGGAGAGGGGAGTGTACACCTTACAATGGTAGACCAACAATATACCTTCAAAACTATCAAATTGCTACCTTCCAGTAAAGAAGTTGCAACCCCATAATCTCTGCCACCATCAATCAACATTCTAGAGTTCCACATAAGAAGCATCTTTACGGACATTCGCAAAGCACCAAAGACCTGAAAATGATTTAAGAATAGTGCGGTGCAGATGCACCAAGTATAGGGTTAGAATTGCCAAAAAATATGATAGCTGGCAGGAAACCAACAGCAAATAAATACATTGATTGTGGAATCACTCATAAGAAGTTCCTCAGCCAACAGTTCAAACTCTGAATATGGATAGTGTGTCAGACCAAAGGTTAGAGTAGCGCGAGATAGAAGACTAATTTGTCCTTGAGCCTGAAAATTAGAAAGTGAATAAAAGGGTTATCAAAACATCTGCAATGGATAGAATGGAAGAATCATTTAGAGAAAGAAAATAAAAATCCACTATAGTTACAACAAATGTCTAACTATTGACTTATTCGTATCAGTGCGAATAACAGGTAATATTCTATGACTTGTTCTGGACAGAAAGCTAAATCACTAGCAGGGAACTGCAACTACCTAGGAGACATGCAGCACAAAGAATTTGCAATATTATATGACTTTAATGGTTGAAGAAAGCACAGACAAGTCACCAAAATAACAGCATTCCCCCCTCTGACTAAGAAAGACAAAAGAGGTTCACACTCTCTGTGAACCATTGTTATTAAGTCGTCGACTAATCGGCGACTAATCCACGATTAGTCGTCGAGTCAGTACACGACGAACGACTAGGAAGGCCGACTCGACTGGAGCGATTAGTCAGTTGCCCGGACGACTAATCAACGACTAGCTGCAACTAGTCAGGCATGTCTAGCAGCCCGACTAGGAGATCTACTCATACTTATTGAGATTTGAGAAAGATCTCAGTATATAGACTGTGTTATGTTGCATACTTGCATTGTTTTCGAAATGTATTATCGCTATGTAGTACAGGGATATCCACTTAGCATGTTTTCTAGCTGTTCTAGTGGATCATTACTTCATTAATAAGTAACTAAGTATATACATCCACAGAACTCCTAAGCAGATTCTGATGAATGAACCTATTTGAATACTTCTCTTTGTTGTCATCTTATTATTTGTTGTAAGTTGTAACCAAAGCTACATCGAGATGAACCATATGTCACTCTACACTTAAGTTTAAATCATGCCAACTGTTATCATTAGAACCAATCTTAGCATTTAAGGTTTATCTAGGTTCAGTTATATGGTTCTGTAACTAGTTGACTAGTACAACAACTAGCTGACAGTACAATATATATGGTATGCAGAATTGCAGAGTAGGTAGCGAATAGTCGAGACTAGCCAATCGACTAGTCGCCCCCTGGCGACTCGACTTTACGACTTAATAACATTGCTGTGAACGAAATAGTTTATGTCCTTCTGTGAATTCATCTCCACAAAAACAAGAGAAACAAGTGCAGTGCTTATGGAAAATTATTTGAATACACTGTCAATGAAGATAATGTGATAATGTTTTAAGCCTCGGACCTGAATACGACTCCAGCGCAAGGGTAGAGAAACCTTGGCATGATTCTTGATAAAAACATTTGTCCAGAGTGGCTCATATGGGGGGTCTAAAAAAACTGTATCAGTTTGTGTACTCAAGTTATTGTTGCTAACAGTAATACTCTTAGGTACTTCTTCGTAGAGAGTCCCAGCTGCTCCTGCATTGTCCAGACATCCTGAACTCCTCCCCCCTGTAAACGCAACATAGTTCAAACACAAATAACTAGTATGTCAATAAGCTTGTACAAACTATGCCATTTCCATCGACCAACTGCACAGTTAATACAAATACTTTTGAGAAAATTCCTTATTTACCATGCAAAGTTACCGGTTTTCCTGATATGCCACTGAAAAACTGCTCTTTCCTTCGGTGCCACTAACTCATTTTTCTCTACCTTTTCTTTCCATTGTCGTCCCTTGACCGTGAGTTGGGTGCTAATTTGGGCAGGAAAAGACGTTATTACCCTTATTCTTCCCCCCTTTTATGATCTATCCCCATCCTCCTCACCCCATTCTCTTCTCTCTCTCTCTCTCTCTCTACCCCAAACCGTCCAAGCCGATGACGCCCCAACTTGTTCCCTCCCCTGTGAGCTGGACAGCAACAACGGCAAGGCTGTCGCGAGCTCATCCTTGGTGACATCATGGCCAGTCAACGACCTAGTCCGAGTCGGCGCTACTGGAGCCATGCAAGGACCCAGCGGCGCAACTTAGCCAACAGCAAGGACAAGTACCACTCTAGCACCAATGACATCACCACCGTCAACTTGCCCGACGATGACCACGGCAACCCCTCGCCGTTGCCACCACCTGTGCTGACCACCGCCTCAAACCCCGCTGTCCTAGACCAATTCGGCGCCCTCATCGACGCGATGCCCTTGCCCCTACCCCCACCATCTCGGCCATATTCCGGTTGTCTTCTCCGCCTACAACAAGTCGCGCCCACCAATGATCTCTTATCACCACTGCCTCCTATGCCGATTACTCTAGCCTCAAGCCTCCTCTCACCATCCTCTACAGCACCCCCATCTAATTGGAGCTTCAACCACCGAATCGTTGAAGCCACCGCCCTAGCTATCTTTCCCAACTCCGGCCGCCACCCTGGCTATCTCACTGAATCCACCGGCTGATGGCAAGCTCCTGCTCCTGCGCCTCAACGACTTCCATGACCTGGGCCACAAACCTCCCCACCGTGCTGCGCAGCTCGCGTCGTGCCCCACGCCGGAGGCCACTGCCGCGGTGCTATGCCGCTACTACCACCTCCCTGTGTCGTCGCTCAAGTTCTTCCTCTTCACCGAGGTGCTGCCAAGGACCTCCCACCTGCCGGACTCGCTCCTCATCCCCACATGGCTAGCCGTTGGTGGCATCTGGTGGGGCAAGAGAGAGGAGTGAGAGGATGGTGTTGAAGGAAAAAGGAAGAAGACATGGGCAAGATGGGAATTTTGGGAAAATACTGACATGTTTTGTTTTTGCTAACGGCAAGTGGGCCTAATGGGGCTGATGGCAAATGCATGGGAGGGTAATGAATTTTGCTCGAGTGGTAATGAGCAGTTTTTTGGTGGCATATTAGGAAAACCGGTAACTTTGCATCTCAAATAAGGAATTTGCTCAATACTTTTAGCTGGTCCTCATAAAATGAACGACCTTATAGAACATGGCAGACCAAAAGTAAGCTTGGGAGAATGGATCAAAAACTAAATAAAAGCTATTCATATGGGAAGTTTTACCCAGCTCCTTAAGGTTTCCAGGAAACTTCATTTACATGTTCCAATAAAAACTTTTCTGTCAAAAAAAGGGATAGAAACTCTGGACCAGCAGGATAATTTGCTATCTAACATTCTAGCCTAGATCAGATCATGTCACTTCACCTTACACTCTGCCAGTGTGAAACAAATGGCGAATGAGGAGTACATCACTTTGCCATTCTCTCACAGGATTCACAAAACCATATCAGCAACTGAAACTACCACTCTGCCAGGACACCAGTATCACTTTCTACCAGATATTAGGCAGAAACCAGTGTGGGGGTTCATGATATTTAAGACTAAATTATATTTAGTCAGCAACTACGTTTACAGATTTCGGGGAAAATCTGCGCAAATTCCGCAACCATAAGTTTTTTTTCTTTGAAAGGTTAATGTGAAGTAATATGCTTACATGGAAGAATAATGCAAAACTTTTCCAGAATGGTTCATATCTTACTATAAACTGAACCCTATGTTTTTCTTGACCTGAAGAAAGTAGCATACATCCTAATCCAAAGCAATGTTCTTGTGCACTTTACTGACACTTAGCCCGATTAATTTTGAAGGCCAGAAAAACAAGATCCAACTCTAGCATAAAAAATGCATGAATAACAGGAAGATGGCGGGTTATAAACAAACAAATAACTCAGTATAGCCCAGCAGCTAGAACACCAATGTAATGATCCAAAAACTGGAAGCCTGTAAGAAGATAAATAGTAACCAATGCAAATAAAACCAAGTGAATTACCATGAACAAAAAAATGGGTGTCATCATGCCTACTGAAAACATCAATAGAAACACGTCCTCCACCTCCCCCAGCCAAACCATTGCCTCCACAAGCACTTATTTTGCCACCTCCTTGCCTGTTCCGAAAAAAATATCAGATGGGGCCAACTGAATTACCAATGACCTATAACCAACATAGTTAACCAAAAAGAATTCTACATCATTATTTAATATTTAAAAACAACCAGGATCTAGGGACACACATCAAATTGTAAATATACAAGGTGGAAGAAATAGAAATGTAGATAGAAAGGGCCCTAATTCCTAAAATGCTATCCTGCCATCAAGACTAAAATGCTTCAAACTACCATTATATACTCACATTCCAAGCACAGCAAACAATTTTTGTTGCTAAACTAGAGATGATCAAATTGCATTGCGCATGCACTTTACTATCGAATATTTATCAGTGACTTAGGTTGTCAGTGGACCTGCTCATTTTAAGTGGATTGTTCTGTAGTGTGTCACTTGTAACTTGACAGTATATAAATCAAAAAGAATACACAAAATGCCTGAAATCCTGATTGGGCCCTAAAATACCGGTACCTACTATAATACCTGTTGATTTATTTCGATTGATGTACGGTTTCAATCCACCATTTAATAAAATTTCTAAAATATTCTAAAACCAGCTGAATATGCACACTAGGAAGTGGAAAATGTACGCCAAAACCATTGCAAAAACACACATAGTTGCAGCCTTCAGGTAGATGCTTCCCCCAGAGCCACCCCCACCCTTGGTGCCACCATCTCCACCATCAGCAAGAACTGTTCCATTCATCACAATCTCCTCCGCAAACAACCATACTACTCCACCACCCCCACCACCATAGTCCTTCTCGACGCTGGTGGATCCCCCTTTGCTTCCATAGCTATTTGGGGTCTTGAGTTCAGACCATGCGTAGAAGTCACCACCCCACGAGTCCTCCTGCGCCTGCCCCTCCTTGACGTAGCAGCTAGCGCCACGGCCGCCGTGGCCGCCGCCGTCACCATAAGTCCCGGTGGGGACGCCGCTCGTCTGATCCGGCGGGTCGCCGGCGAGCGCGGTGGTGTCGATGACGGCATCGTCGCCGAGCGTAATGTTGGCGGCCGCGAGGGAGACCCACCCGGCCACGACGCGGGCCCCACGCCCGAAGCGTATATCGCCAGACAAATTGGCGGAGACGACGCACCCTGGCCTCTGGCAGGTGACGGCGACGCCGTCGAGGAGCACAAGGCTGCCGTTCCCGCTGATGTAGACGCCGCCGCCTCCAAGCCGCACGGACGCGGGGACGACGCAGCGCGTGTCGAGGTCGCCCACGCCGCGGAGGTCGCCGGCGCAGGTCGCCGCCGGGGCGGCCGGTGGCGGCGGCAGCGCGGGGGGCGGGGGCGGCGTGTAGTCGTGGAACGTCAGGACCGAGTACACCTCCGCATCCGCGTCCCCCCGATCCGAAACCCCGGGGCTAGGGTTCCCCGATGCGACAGCGAGAAGGGCGAGGAGGGCGAGGTGGTGGAGGCGGGGAAGGGGAATGTGGGGGGCCATGGGGTGGGAAGCATCAGAGGCCCAGCACCACGGGTTGGTGATAAGGCTAAGGCCAGGGGTAGGATTAGGGCTAGTGCGGCGGTGCCGGCGGCGGCGGCGATCGCCGGAGACGGCGAGGTGGGCGGTCAGGGTTGGGGTTTGGTGATGGTTCGGGCTCTCCGGCTTTGGTTTGTTTGCTTTCCACCCTTCCGTTAGCGAATGGGAACGGGAGCGGACGGTGGGGTGGGGTGGGCCGTCGGGTGTGCTTTGAGATTCGGGAGCAGTCGGTGGGGCTCTCGCGATGCGGTGGGGCCGCGGGGCAAAGGCAGGGGACCGGAAGAGCGTTCTCGCTTTCGGGATTACTGAAGATAGCAATTTTTGTTCGTATATGTATGCTTAAAAATAAGAAAAATTAGAGAACGGTACATTATTTGTAGTGTTTTTGACGGTACAGTAATCCGCCGTTCGATCAAAACATCCAACGTCCCTCTATCAGGCAAAGCTTTCCACGACCCTTAGATCACTATGCTCTTTCGTCCTCAAGATCCTCTTTAAAAATGTTATGACTATGCTCATATTAATTTTTAAAGGTTGAATTTCTATGGTAAATAATTTTTTATAGTATCTAACTTTAAAATGATATATCTTTTCAATGTGGAGCCTACTAATCGATTATAATATACAATACAGTAATTTCATTTATTTTAGCCAAAATCGCACAGAAATTTCTTTTTCTATATGGCTCTTTAAATGTTTACTATTTATAAGATAAAATCAAAAATTATCAGTAAAAGTTAATATAAATGGATCGTAATTTGCTGGATAGTATATACTCATGTATGCTAAAAAAACTTGGATTGCCAATAGGTATCAGTCAAAAAACAAAAAAGTTGTTTCTCTTTTCTTAAAGATCCGATCGCATCCTCCTCCACACAGTTGACAACGTTCTCGCTTTTCAAAAGTCTGAGACCGTAAGTATATTAGATGAGTGTGTTGTCTACTAGCATTCATATGGTACTTGGAGGGCACTTTTTCTCTTTTTTTGTTAAGAGTGATTGTATTTGTATGATCTTTGGATTTATCTGATCTAACTTATGAGATGTTCGTATTGACTGCGGTTGAAAATAAATAGTAATGACTGAAAGAAGTAGTTTTTAGAACGAAGACATGAGCAACAGAAAAAAATAGTGGAAAGACACATGCGCAAGACGAGACCAAGAGGAGTATGGTGCGAGATGCGCCTGTGACCTTATGTCTTATTCTCAGAGCGAGATGAGTGGAGAAACCACTTCAAGAAACTATGTGTTCATATTGAATTCTAAATTCTCCAAGTATAAATCAGAAAGCAGAAGTCAATATGAATATCCTAGTCTATACTAGCCATTGTCAACACTAGTGTGTGGTTTATTGGCCTTTTCTTAGCCATAGATGGAAATTCAGTTGTAATGCATCAATTTGTTATTTTTTTTCCAAATTTATCTTTATTATCCACCTTGTTATGTGCTACTTCCTTAAAAATCTAATGTGCTGGCGGCAAGTATCCTGACAAAAAGAAACTTAGCAACCCAAAAGGCAAAAAATGTTTTTCTCTCATCTTAAAGATCAGAGCATAGCCTCTTCCATGCGTGTTGCACACGTCCTACCTTCGCTGTCACACATGACACCTTGGGCGTCCAATGTGTAGTATGCTATTGTTCATTGTTTTTATAAAGAAAGTTGCATTGACCTGTTGTACACATTTAAGTGGTATTCGTATTAATTTTTGTTTTTAGTTTTTGTTTAAAAAAATCAGAAGGTAATATAAACACCTGATTTCTATAAGCAGCTTTTTCACTTCTCTCACTCTAGTCTCGCTGCGAGGATAAGACAAGGTCACGAGCATATCACATATCATACTCCTGTCGCTCTCGTCTCATGCACGCATCTCTCTCTCACTTTTCTACTGCTCATCTCTCCTTATAAAAGTCACTTCCATTAGCCAATACTATTTAGGACAAAATTGCTCAATACCATCACAAAGATCGCGGAGTTAAAAATAATATCCAATGTATCACTAACAGGTGGTCCTAGGACCCACATGTCATTCTCATAAGCGATGGTATTTTTTAACTCTGTAATCTCTGTAATGGTACTAAACAAAATAATTATACTATTTATTTTTAACCAAAAATAAATTAACCGCAATCAATATGAACACCCCCTAGCCATTGTCAGCAAAAGAGCATAACACCTTGCGGAGCCATTTTGGGAGGGTTTGTATTGGCTTTTGCAAATGGCTTAGCTACGACTGATGACATTTTTGGCTGAAAATAAATAGTATCAACTGAAAAAAATGGATTTTAGAATGAGGGGGTGACTAGTGCAAAAAATGAGAGAGATATATGTGCGAGACAGGAGCAAGAGGAATATACGTAATGCATTTATGACCCCTTAACTTATCCTAAAAGAAAGAGAAGTAGAAAAGTCATTTCGAGAAGCAAGGTGTTCATATTGATTTCTGACTTCTTTAAGCAAAAAATCAGAAGCAGAAGCCCATACGAGCAGGGCCTTTATCTTATGACTTTGGTGGGATATTAGCTGTACGATAGTAGATGTATATTCAATCATAATACATTTAAGCGCCCTGATGTAATTCAACAGTTTTGTCTAAAAGACTACAATCCTCCCCCATTTCCTTTTCTTTATTATCTTCTATGTTAAAGAAAAAACAAGAATACCTAAGAGGAATTAGGTATCTTTTCATTAAGAAGAAGAACAAGGCATGTTCTATTAGACTTTTGAAAACGGCCTTTAACTTTTACTACAGTACCTAGCTTTCAAATGAAGTATTTTTGTAAGACGTGGTCTACAAGTTAATTATAGTACATATTAAAAGTCCATCATCTGTATTTGCTAAAATCGTATATGAGTATCTCTCTCTCCATAATCTCTATCGCGAACAACCAAAATTTAAAAATTTTAGCCAAAAATCATAAGCCACAACCACATCAAACAGGGCCATAGTCACTCAAATTCGAGCCGAAGATGACTTGAAACTAGGTGATCGGGGTGTACACCCACAACTCCCACATAGCTCAATTCCTGTATCAAGGTTCAAGTCTAACAAAGCTTAACATGACCTAGAGTAGATTGAAACAATACTTAAAACACTATGATATGAAAGAATATTGTAACAAATTTGTAAGGTAGATAAATTATAGGAGGCTGGGTTAGAAATTATTCAGAATGTTCGAGCTATATTGAAGACCTCATGGTGAGATTGGAACAAAACTAACTAGTGCTTCCAACAGGTCAGGGTAACTATTGTTTAATCAGCTTACAAGTTGAGAATAAATTAATATTCTTTTGCAAGTTGCCCTCACAATCTGTGATTTTTCTTTCCATGCAAAAAGAGTACCATCCATGAGATTTTAGGTTGGGTTTTTCTGAGTTGTGGTTATTGGTTTATAGTTTTTAAATTCTAACTGTTCGTGAGAGATAGCATGTAAAGAGAAACAGTTATATATTATTTTGAGTGGTATAGCTGAACTCGGTACAGTGTCTACTACAATTTATCTGTACACTGTGTTTTAAAAAGACGCACAATTTAAAAACTAATTACTATAGTACAAAATAATAAGACAAAACTAAACTCAACCGAAACCACCCCTTATCTCATGTTTTTTTTCTACAGTAGCTGTGTAGCATCACCAATTCACCATTTCATATTCGCACGAGACTTACTACCTATGCACATAGGTTTGTTGTGTACTTGTTTAACTATGCACATAAATTTGTAGTGTACCTGTTTACAATGCTGTTACCGACAAGAACCTAGATATAGGACCTTGTATCTCCAGGTACAGTTAAGACTTCACAAGTTCAATGACCAATCAGAAGTTAGCACAACAGTGTGTACGATTGTACCTTGTATCTCCAGGTACAGCTTGTAGCTTGTAGTAGTGCCAAATTTTCTCCTCATGTGTTGAAAACTTCAGCAAAAAATGAAATGGGAAGAGTGCGGTTAAGGGGTTGTTCGGTTCAGCTGAAATAATCTGATTTATAATTAAAATTATATTATAATTAATAGTGACTTGTTTAGTATAATTAATTTTAAAAAGTTTAAAAATAGAAAAACAGATTAACCTACCACAGATAATACAAACAAATACAGAAAAAATATATAATATAAAAAAACCAAAAAAATTAAAAAACCAAAAAAACAAAATTTAAAAATAATAAAAATAAATCAGAAATCAGAAAACTCAAACCAAAATAAACAACCCGTAGAAATCTACTTTCTTCCTAGTCTTTTAGACCCCGTTTGGACGCATGATTTCTATACAAATTTCGTACAAAACCATACGGCAAAGTGAGAAAGAACATATGTTTCCTTTTCTTAAAGATTTTCCTCGTTCTAGGCGGAGGCTAGGCAGTCTGTCAAATCATAACTCATTTTCTTTGCAAAGGAGATTATCTAACCTTTCCGCAATCAAACGATGGAATGACAGAGGATGATGGTTTTGATAGTTATGCTCTACACGGTTTTATTTTTTTTTAGTTTTTGATTTATTTAATTTATAAGTCATTTAGAACATATTAGCTTTTAATTTTAACTTGTTTTGATTTTCTTTTTTTCCTTTTTTCTTCTTATTTCTTTATATTGTCCGTAATGATATAATGATTTTTTTTCGAAAATTTCTTACTTTTTAGAAAAAATTAACAGCTGCTACAATACAATTTCAGTCAAAAATCAAAATCTACAACTAAAAACTTAAATTAAAAGTTAGTTAAAACGCCACTAGAGACTTGGGGAGAAAATAGAAATTGGTGCAGATGTGAACGAGGAATGTAGTAGAATCCAGTGATGAAGTGCAAAATTGTGTTGTTTGTGCAAATGATAGTACGGGGTGGTTTAATGGCCCCAATACCGCTTCACGATGGCTTCTAGCGGTCGACGTTGGGCTTTTTTTTACTATTTATTTTTTTACTATTTTTTTATTATTTTGTTATATTTTAGTTTTTTTGTATTTCTTTATATTGTTCATGATGGACTAACATATTTTTTTATTTTAATTTTTTTAAATTTAATTATGCTAAATAAATCAATTCAACTACAGTAAAAATAAGTTAGTTATAATAAAAAAAATCATAAACCAACACCATTTTGAACACCCACAATTGCCTTCTCGCGATATGCCGTCGTAATTTGAAATTCTGAATGACAGCTACAAAGGAATGCAAGAAATTGAGCTTCATAGTTTTCTTACAAAAAAGTTGAGGTAACGAGGATGACTGTGTCACATGGATGATTGACCAGATAAGGAAATCTTTACTCGTCTGGCCTCTTGACATCTTTTTTTGTATCTTTAGCTCTCTGAGTATTTTTTTATAAATCTAATCCTTATCCGAGCGTGAAATTACTCGAGCCTGACATGTGGCAAATCCGCTCCCGGGGAGCACGGAAAGTCCAAATCCACGATACTATAGCACAGCTTTTCTACTGTAGCTACAGTACCCGCGCGCGGTGATGCCATTTTCCACACTCCCCTGGCGCGAAAATTAAAAAACCGTGCTACAGTACCGCAAAAACTCTATTTTCGCGCTCCTTGTGGGCGGCTTTGCCACGTGTCAGCCTCCTATAATTCCGCGCTTGGGAAGAAGGCTAGATTTGCAAAAAAAGAGAGAATAGAGTAGGCTAAAGCTACAAAAAAGATTGCGCTCAGGGGCCAATTTAGCAATGATTTCCTAGATGAGAGCTATATTTTTTTGGGAGCGGAATAAGAGCTACGAATACGAAGAGACGAGAGAGGAGTTGGGCCGTGATTTGCTAGATTGAAGATGGAAGGAGAGTTGCATTGTAGCCCATCACGCTAGCAACAGAGGTTTTGGGATTGTGGGTAGCAGCGGCAGCCAGACACAATCTGGCTCGGATGCATGCTCGGACTATTCCAAACCTCCATCATCTTTTGTGGGTCAAAACTCATATCCCACAAGAATTATGTGAGAAGGTCTAAAAATATTTATGATAGATCATTGTTAATGTATGTCGAGTTAAAATTTGAATTTGCAAAAGTTTATATGTTTACAGAATTGCTGTTAGGCTTGGGCGGTTTGACTGGCCATGGGGCGATCTAACCTCAAGTCCGATATGATTGGATTTTGGGGGCGGTTGGACTGCCGGTGTGGTGCAATCGGTTTTTAGTTGGCAGTTGATTTTTTTCCAAAGAGATGCTCACTTGTGTGCTTGAGAGAATATTGAGTGGTTCGATTGGGAAATGGGTGGTGGTCCGATTGGGTGTGGTCGAGCAGTCAAACCGGTATGAGTGCCATGGTCTGACTGGCTCCTATGTTACTGGGGCGGTCAAACCAGCTGTGGCTAAAAATATTCGAGAGGTTCTGGACATTTGTGGGTAATCGTCATAGGTTGAGTTTTGGGTCTTAGGTCTCTTCATTTATGATGCACGAAGTATATTTGAACTAACGTGAGTCAAGTTGCAAAGAACTTATGTTCGAACTTGTGTCAACAGCAAGAATGGGACTACGCTCAGGAGCCAAAGTTCAGAATGGTCAATAATATTGGGTGAGATAGTTGAGCTCAAGCGTGGCACAAAAAAGACAAGGAATACTGATCAGAAGATTAGAGTGACATGTTGCACTAAGTAACTTACTTGGTCCAAGTGAGACATGGTCTGATGGAAATCGGAGCGGGAGAGACTTACCATGACAATCCATTGGTACACCTAAAAGTGGCAAGTATGTCGATTGCTTGCAAGAGAAGAAGAAGACCAGATTAAGGCAAGAGTATTTTGGTAGTTGGCTAAATACTAGAAATTTCCTTGGATCAAAACTATGGCACTTGAGAAAGCGGTTTAGATTAGAAAAATGCTGAGAAGATCAAGTGGATCAAAGGCTAATAACTTAGTCGGTTCAGACTCATGTGCTTTGAAAAACGTGCATGAGTTAAGTGTGAGTGTAAAACCTGTATTGCGTGGGGTTAATGCGTTTTTCCCCCATTATGCTAATGGATAGTATCCATTAGGGTAGATATGGACATGTTACCGTATCTATTAAATGGGTTGAGGATGAAAGCTTACAAGCCAACCATTCTAGTTATTTTATTCTTGAGTTCTAGGGTTTATATTTGAGAGAGAAGAGCGAGTGTTGTGGTGTGCTCTCTTGTCCTCCTGATGGAGTGGCTGTGAAGTCTTCATTCTCAAGATGTAATAGATCAACTTTGCTCATCTCTCATGGAGTATTTTTGTCTTTGTTGAGTTGCTCTTATTCTTGTTGGTTTTATCTCTTCTCTCCCCTTCTTGATCTTACTACATTCCAAGGACATATAAGTAATAGAGATGTCAGACCGACCACCAGTCGGACCGCACCTCCAATGGCAGTCAAACCAGTGAGGTACTGCTTCTATGAGTCTATACTGTTTTGTGTTGTTGTTTAGATTTAGGCTATCAAATATAATTTTCTTAGCTCTCTAGCTACTTGAGTGAATTTTCTGGATGCTTGGGGAAAATTTTAAGAAGACACCATCACCCCCTTTATTACCATTGTTAGTCCTACATTCCACCTTAGTCAAAAGCTGGCCAAAGAAAACTTACCACCTCCCACCTTTGTTAACTCATATGTCACTCTCTACCCACCTTTTCTATACTCAGACGATACAGTAATTGATTGGCTTAGGTATAGTAAATCTAATTTTTTGGTGCACTAATCATTTTTAAGAGTTAAAATATGTTTGTCATGGACCTCTTTTTGTTAAGCACAATTTTCAGCAAAACGCTTCAAATGGATTGTAAATAAGATAAATGGTTTAAGAGGTATCGTCATTCAAAGTTTGCAATCACCCACATTTCTTTCTCCACTTACCTCTCTGCGCTCAATGTAGCAATAAATCTTCGATAAAGATGCAGTAAAGGTATAAGTAGTATAGTAATATTTAGCATGATAGTGTTTGTCGTGTAAAGGTGCAATAAACAAATAAGAAGATAACATTAATTTCCTTAAAAAAGATGACAATAAATCTTTTGTAGTGCTACAGTAAAAGCACTAGGAGATCACATCAAATCTACTATACAGGTTTATTAAAGGGACAATAGGGTCACAGTAAATATCTTGTAATAGTGCAATAAATGCAGAAGGAGGTTGCAGTAAATCTATTGTACATGTTTGATAAACACACAATGAGGTCATAAAAATAGTTTGTAACGGTGCAGGAAGTCGTAGTAAATCTCTTTTAGTGATGCAGTAAACACTAGAAGGTTATAGTAAATGTATGATAGAGGTACAATAAGTACACAAAGAGATCGTGGTAATTCTGTTGTATTGACACAATAAACACACATAGAGATTTTACTACATTGGGATATGCCTAGTGCTTTTATTGCACACTTTTGGTGTGTTACTGTATCCTCCTTTAGTTTTTGTTACAACATAGATGTGTTTATCATTTATTAGCAAGGCTTATATTATTCTGTTCATCTTGTCGTTGCTAAGTTAGTAGTGAAAACTGTTCGTGAATCAGAGCTACCGGTCAAAAGATGGCTAAAACAAAAAAAGGAGCATCCTAGTACTAATAAGGAATTTATATTTGTTGGTTGGTTAGCTACGTGTCACTAGCTGGTTTGGTCCTTGTACGAAGTAGGTGCACATGGGGTGGGTTGGGCATGCTTGTCTGGTCGATGCATAGAATAAGTTATTCTACACTCAAAAGTAGAATAACGTTGAGGTGTGTGTATCTCTCTCTATACACACACGCACATACACAGTGTGTGTGCATACATACATACATACATACATACATACATACATACATACATACATACATACATACATACATACATACATACATACATACATACATACATACATACATACATACATACATACATACATACATACATACATACATACATACATACATACATACATACATACATACATACATACTAGTAAACGTGCATGTGGAATCCACATTAAAAGCATTGCTAGAATCCAAATTTCTATATATATGTACTGAACTAAACACATATACACCCTAAGTACATAATATCATGACAGGACATGGAAATTATTCATACATAAAGCATTACAGTTCAGCAAAATCACCAATGACAATCTTCTTAGAAAAAAGGAGTAACCAACATCATATTATTTTTATTTCCCTTCTAGACAACTCTACTATCATAACTATAGAATCATAACCTTAGGCAAAGAAAAAAGCATCATAACTCTGGTTTCATCATTCCTTTTCAGGGGATGAGGAGACTTCAATGATGCCCACCTATGTTGCGAAATCGACCACTAGCTCTTTTCCCTTACATGATCTCTTCACTGGCGGTTGATTTGAAGGTTGGGATGCACTATTTGAAGGTTGGGATGCACTTTTACGCACAGTACACATTATGGGAGAAGCATGAAAAGCTCCTTGAGCATGAGTTTTGATTGCATAGATTTGTACACCTTTGTTGTTGTTAGATAATTTCTTTTATTTGATCTCATCTCTCCTAAAAATAAAGCATTCTTGATGTAATCATGAGTAGTTGGGTTGTGCTGTAGCGTATATCTGACATCTACATACAGAACATTAATAAAAAGATAAATTTTGAACCTGATAATTTTATATTTGAGAGGTGGAATATGAGAGAATTAACAAAATATAACATTGAGTGCACCAAAATCGCTATAAGGCCTGCTAGTAGATAGAATATAAAATGACAACCAAGTATTAGGTGTAGACTAGGGTTAGCAAGGTTGAAAAATGCTCTACTAACCAAGAGAATAAAACGAAATATTTGGAGAGTGGCTTTACCACTTGAGCATGGGCATCCATATACATCTTCCACCATTGGATTACGCTCCGAGATTCATGTCTCTCTCTCCTTCTGTTGGAATAGTTCAATATTGGTTATAGAAGAGCAATGGATCTAACTTAAAAGTGAGGAATTCCCTCATCTCATTGGTTAGATTTTGGAGTGAGAAGGCCCTCACGATCCAACAAGTGTTATTAGAGCCCAGTTTTAACATATCTGGCCTAATGGACACTAGTGTGTGAATGTCTGATGAGCTATGACCCTGAGGGACCATCGGTGTACGGTGAAGGGACCCTGAGGGACTGTCGATGTACGGTGAAGGGGTGTTGAACGGCTGAGAGACACCAATATGTGAATCGAGAGATTGTTGGAAAGTCCCATATTAGTTGTGGAAAGGCAATATATCTAACTTAAAAGTGAAAAGGTCGCTCACCTCATTAACTAGCTTTTAGGATGAGAAATCCAACATCTTCACTCTCTCCCCTCTTTGGTCGCCACCGCTCGCGCCTGTGCAGCTGCTAGCTGATGAGGCCACCCCTTCGAAGCTGTTGCATCGTGCTACGTCGTGAGCTGTTGTTGAACTTGTGCCACTATGCCATGCTACCGAAGCCTCCATGTTGAGCCACACTAGCAAAGTTGCACTACCTGAGATCATTATGAACATGAAACCATGCTACCGAAGCCCTCACCGTCATCGGAGTTGAACGAGGAAGACAGTTCAGAGAGAGAGAGAGATGGGAGAGAGACCAACACATATCTCAGCACAGGGTTGGACAGTGGGGAGACAAGATAAGAAGGAAAATGGTGTTCATAGAATGGGATGAGGAAAAATAATGCAGTGGGGAGGGAAGGCGCGTCATTGTTCCTCAGCTTATTCTCAGTTTATTTCCCTCCTATTTTGAAGATGCCGAGAACAAGGAATGCAAGTCGCAAGCAATATGCATGGGGAAGCTCATCCTCAGCTGCGGATCAACCTCCCTCTACTCCTCCAGCCAGTTCAAGGTCCTCTGGATCTACTCACAGGTCCGGAGAGGATAGAGGCAAAAGGATAGCATCAGACTCCGAGACAAAATCTGAACACCAAGAGACAAAATCATATGACTCTTCTAATGAGGAAATGCCAGAGCCGAAAGAGCCTCAGATTGATCTCACCAAGTTATTCAGCGATGACTATGCTATTTTGAGGCAGAGGAGTCAGTACGTGCTTCCACAAAATTCAACCAATCCAAAATTCCAAGAACAAGTCTACGAGCAGATTTATGGTCCTACCAAGCCTTTTGCCGACCATAAATATGTGAATTGGGATCATTTAGCTCAACTTGACAAGTATGATGGTGCTTATCGCCTATTCTAGAGAGTTGTCATACACACTCTGGTGGCAATGCAATCCAACTACGATGATGATATCATTCGCCAATTCTATGTCACAGTGTACATCTCTCCAAACTTTGAGCACATTGCTTGGATCACTGGACATCAGCCCTTGAGTGCAATTAAGCACGATTTTGAGCTAGCACTTCACACTAAGTCCAGTTCTTATGAGAAGGTCTATTCCAAGCCTGTTCCGCCTCTCTCCACCTACACAGAATATTATGATCAAAATGTGAGTTACATGCCAGGCAAGATTGGAGGTCTTCTCCCCATCCCCAGTCTAGTGAATAGAATCATCAATCACACCATCCTTCCCAAGAGTGGAAAATTTGATGCTATCTGTGGCCATGCTTAGAACTTGATTCATTATGTCATGACTAGCCAGAAGTTTGATGTGATTGATCTGATTATTAGGGAGATCAACTCTTCTAAAAATGACAGAATCAAAAGGATCAACTATGCTCCCTATATTATGGCATTGATCATTAGAAAGACTAGGTACAGAGGTGGCCTAGGTTCAACTCATAAAGCATACAAGCCAAGAGAGGGTCCTCCCATTTCGGTTCCCCCTCAACCTAGAGCTCACCCACAAGAGGCTGCTACAGAACAAAGGGAAGATGAAGTGACTAACTCTCAGATCTACTCGGCAATTCTTAGAGTGAAAGGACAGCTCACTTCCCTGACGGCCTCTGTCTTAGATTTAACGACCTCTGTTTCAACTCTCGGGGACTGTGTGGCAGCTCTTGAGTAGTCTAGAAACCACTCCCCATCTCATGTCTATGGTCGCCGCCGCGCGCCAAGCCTCTCCTTCTGACCCTCAAGACTAATCCTCCTTTTTGGTACTTTGATGCGAAAGGGGGAGAAGAAAGCAAGTGGAAGAAGAAATCAAGAAGCTCTCAAGACAACGCCTCCCCATCTATTATCTATTATTATTATTATTATTATTATTATTATTATTATTATTATGTACTTTTTGGTACTTTGATGCCAAATGGGAGAAGAAAGCAAGTGAGAGAAGAAGACAAGAAGCTCTCAAGACAAAGCCTCCCCATCTATTACCTATTATTATTATTATGTAATGAACTAGGTGTAATGAACTTTGGATGTTATGGTTGTTATCTCTTACTACTATCTTTTATGATGTAATGAACCAAATGTTAGTCTTTCGTGTTCTAATCATTTCTTATATTATTGTCTCTAAAGCTTATCTGTTGAATTTGTGCAAATTATTTCTTATTGAATTGATATGACTATCCTTCCACACAAATTTCAACATGCAAAGGAAACTCCATCAAAATTTTTAAAAATTCATATAAAGTGCTCATCAAAAACTCTTTTATAATTCCATGCACTTGTTTAGGGGGAGTCTGTCTTAATATTGACTCTAGAAGCAAATAATTCTCAAAAATTCTATTGAGCTTATTGCAAAGAATTATTTGACCTTCAAAGTCAACAAGGATATACAACTTGTTTCATACAAGGGGTATATTCAAAAATTTAATTCTTCTCAAATCTTGATTATGTTTTCATCAATTACCAAAATAGGAGGACATTAAAAGCATCTAGGCCCCAAAAGTGGTTTTGGTAATTAATGACACAATATGAATATAAGACTAATATGGTTATCAAGTGATTTAATAGGTGTAATTCTCACTATGGTTTATGATGACAAACAATTGCATGCTAACGTTCAACAAAGAGTCAAAATGGTGCAAGACAAAGGTACAAGTAGTCTAGAATCCCCTTTTGATTTTTACCGATCTTAAGAGAAATATTGGAAGACCGAATTATAGGTTAAATGCTGTACTATTAAGAGAGATTATGGAAAGTAGCTTGAAAGCATGTTTTTGTGCAATTGGAATCAATCTAGGGTCTTGTATGCATTTAAATTTGAAATCCAAAGCAATTAGTGCTTTGTCAAAAAAATCGATAGTACCGCCATGTAAAATGCGGAACTACCAGACCTCGGTAGTTCTGGCCTCCCAGAGCGGTACGTTTTTTTTCAGAAAGCACCCACTTCAGAACTTAGCCATACCAAAATTGATAGTTTCGATTTTTACACGGCAGAACTACCGGGCACCGGAACTACTGGACTGAGGTAGGTCCGAATTTTTGTGTGGTATGTTTTTACATAGAGCACCATTTTTGGGCCTCGAAGAAAATGGTAGTACTGCGCAAAAAATCGGAATTACCGGACTGCGGTAGTACCGCGATTACAATGACGATAGTTTCGCGTCGAATTTTCGTCGGCTAGTTCTAACACTCTGAATATGGTTGTTACTGTTGCTCCTATATAGCGGTACTACCGCTTTCCCTGATTTTTTAGGATAATTTATTGCAACGGCTGTATTTGTGTGTTTTGGATATAAATACCTCCCCACCAGCTCCTGTACGGTTGTAGTAACTTCATTGCAATATACTTGAGCTTAGAGCATTCACTTCACACCTTATTTAAATTTACTTCTTAAATTTGAGGTTGTTGAGCCATTCAAGTGCATACATTCATTAGATTGATTCTTGGCACTTGATAGCCATCAAGCGAAGCGTGATTTTTTGCTCTTGGTACTTGCCGGCACCTAGACGGTCTGGTGGTTGATCGCAAGGAGATCTATTCGAGAAGCTTGTGAAGAGGTCTGAGCAAATTGTCAGTGGTTTGGTGTTCACCATCTCCGGAGAGGAACAAGAGCAACCAATAGTGGTGGATTTAGAAGCTGAGGCTTAATTCGTCGAGCCGATCCAAGTGTGCTTGGGCTTTCCTTAACATGGATTAGTGAAGATCGGCAAGCCTTCGATACCATGGGAAAAACTTCTTGTGTCTACTTGTGGTTATTTCTTGATCATTATTTTTGTATTTACATTCATAGCTTTGCAATTGTCTATATTGTCTATATTCTCTTGTGCTAGAAGTTTAATTGCAAACATTATTCCTTGTAGTGCCTTAGGATTACTAGAATAGAGTAGGTTGTTATTAACTAGTATTCTTGCCTAGTGATCACTTGTTATAATTTATTTTTAAAGGCGAGAATTTTTTAGAACCTCCTATTCACCCCACTCTAATCGGTTATCTTTGATCCTACAAGTGGTATTACAGCTTGGTCTCTTATTTACATAGACACAACCGTCTAAGAGAGAAAAGGATAGCTAGCGAGGGAATTACAATAGGAAAGACACATCTCTTTGATGGCTCTAATTATGCATATTAGAAAATTAGAATGTCTATTTATCTTAAGGCCATGAGTCCAAGCATATGAAAAATTGTAAATGAAGGTTATGTCATGCCTTTTGATCTATTACACCCTACGGATTAAGAAGGGCGTAACACTCATTTAGATGCTCAAGCCATAAATACTTTATTTGGAACTTTAAACGCGAATGAGTTCAATAGAGTGAGCAACCTAGAAACTGCTCATGATATTTGGACCACCCTCTCAGAAATCTATGAGGGAACATCCGTGGTTAAAGAAGCCAAATTGCATAGGCTTCGGATCAAATATAAGATATTTACAATGTTGCGAAATGAAAGCATAAATGAGATGTATTCTCGCTTAAATAACATTGTAAATGAGCTCAAAGGCCTTGGCACGTCACTAACCGATATTGATATTGTAAGAAAAATATTTCGGGCGTTGCCGAAGAAATATGAGATGTTGGTGACCCTCTTCCTCAACTCTCCCGAGTTGGCAAAAATGACTCTAATACAACTCTTGGGTAATCTCATTACCAATGAGTTGTACAAAAAGGACAAGGAGGAATTTTTGAAGAAATCCTCATCTAAGGGCAAAAAGATCATCGCCTTCAAAGCCAAGGCAATATCAAGTGAAGAAATCCGAAAATGAAGAGGACTCCGAGAAGGAGATGGCACTCCTTGTGAGAAAGATGAAGAAATTTATGAGGAGGCGTCCATACCGAAGTGCCAATCAAGGAATGGGCAAAAAAGGGCGCTCCTACAACGACAACAAGCGCTATAGCAACATTCGTTGCTATGAGTGCGATGAAAAAGGGCACATCACCTCTCAATGCCCCACAAAGAAGGATAACAAGGGCAAATCATCCAAGAATAAGAACCTCAACTACAAGAAGAAGCTTTTCAAAAGGCTTCATAAAGATGGGAAATATGAAGCCCACATTGGAGAGTGGAATTCCAATAAAGAATTCACGGATTTTGATTTCGATGAAGAAGAGTCTCCTATGAAGAAGGGACTTGTCGGCATTGCAATCAAGGAAGCTCCATCACTTTTCTCAACTCCAACATGCCTTATAGCAAAGGGAGAAAAGGTAAAATCTATTGATGATGATGAGCCCTCCTATGATAAACTCATGGATATGTTAATTGAATTAAATAAATTTATTGGAAAAGAGTAGTCAAAATTCAAAGACCTAAGGAGAGAGCATCTCTCTCTAAAGGATTCTTATGAGGAGTTAAAGGAAGTTTATGACTTGCTTATTCAAGAAAAATTAAGCAAGTCTTGCACTAGTATTGATATTAGTTGTGATATTCAAAATGATTTGTCTAGTGTAGAGATTGCTAAAATTAACATTTCTACATCATGTGATGACTTATTTGCTATGCCATGTAATTCAAACTTTGATAATAATGCTAAATCATGTGATGAGAAACTTATTGTTGAGAATAATAAATTAAAGGAACAAGTATCTCAACTTAACAAAAGTTTGAAAAAATGCTTCAAGGATAAGACCACTCTTGACAAACTATTGAGTGAGTAAAGATGCTCATTCAATAAGGAGTGATTTGGTATGTACCCAAGAAAGATAAGAAACCAACAAATGAGGTCACAAAATTTGTTAGGCCAAATGGCAAGTTTTGCCAAGAAAGCAAAACTCCTTTTATTGGATTATATGATTCTTATTATTTGTTTAAGAAATCTAATAGTGGTAGTATTGTTGCAAAGTTTATTGCCACTTCAATTCTAGGCGTAAAAAAGAATGCTATTTGAGTGCCCAGAACCTTAGTAACTAACCTTCAAGGACCCAAACAAGGGGTATCTAAAAGAACTTAATTTTCTATTGTAGGTGAACTACAAGACTAGTGGAAGGTATTGGATGCTAGATAGTGGATGTACTTAACACATGACTGGAGACCGGAAGATATTTACCACATTTGAAAGTGGAAATAATGAAAGAATCACATTTGGTGACAATAGCAAAGAAAATGCATTAGGATTGGGTAAAATTGCTATCTCAAATGACATTTTCATTTCTAATGTATCTTTAGTAGAAACATTAAATTTTAATTTGTTATCCGTTGCTCAATTATGTGATTTAGGTTTGATATATTCATTCTCTAAAGGTGATCTAACAATTTCAAGAGAAAAGAAAAATGAACTTGTTTTTCAAAGGTTTTAGATTTAAAAATCTTTATTTAGTTGATTTCTCCTCAAGTGATTCATGTTTGAAAACATGTTTAATGGCAAAAGCTTCTTTGACTTGGTTATGGCATAGAAGGCTAGGACATATTGGCATGATTCAACTCAAAAAGCTTTTCAAACATGACTTAGTGGTTGGTTTGAAAGATATGAAGTTCGAAAAAAATAGATTGTGTAGTGCTTGCCAAGCGGGAAGCAAGTTGCAAATTCTCATCCTTCCAAAAGTATCATGTCAACCTATAAGCCATTATATCTCTTGCATATGGATTTGTTTGGACCAACAACCTATAAGAGCACTGGGGGCAATAGCTATTGTTTAGTCGTTGTGGATGATTACTCTAGATATACATGGGTATTCTTCTTAAGTGACAAGGGTGAAGCCTCCGGGATTTTCAAAAGTTTTGAAATGAATTTGATTTCAAAATAAAGAAAATCCGTAGTGATAATGGTTCTGAGTTCAAAAATATGAAGATTGAGAATTTTTATGATGAACTTGGAGTAAAGCATGAGCTTTCCACTATCTACACTCCGGAACAAAATGGAATTGTAGAAAGGAAAAATCATACATTAATTAAAATGGCTAGGACAATGCTTGATGAATATAATATTTCTAATAGCTTCTGGGCGGAAGCTATTAAGACCGCTTGTCATGCCATAAATCTTCTTTATTTGCACCACCTTTTCCAGAAGACTTCCTATGAGCTTCTCATTGGAAGAAAGCCGAACGTCTCATACTTTAGAGTACATGGATGCAAATACTATATCTTAAGAAAGGGTGTTCGACTATCAAAATTTCAAAGTAGGTGTGATAAAGGATTCTTGCTAGATTATTCTTCAAATAGTAATGCTTATAGAGTCTTTAACGAAAATTCCAGCTTAGTCGAAGAATCTTGTGATGTTCAATTTGACGAAATTAATATCTCTCAAGAAGAGTAAGAAAATTTGGATAATGTAGGTGATGAAAGATTAAGGCGTGCAATGGAGAACATGCAAGTTGGTGACATCAAGCCTAAAGAAGGCACAAGTGGATCTCTTTCATTAAAACAAGTTGAAGCTCCCACATCTAATACAACTATCAAATATTGGGTGATATGAGTAATGGTGTTAAACTAGATCTAGAGTAGCTTCATTTTGTGAGCATTATTCGTTTGTTCCTTTTCTTGAGCCAAAAATTGTAGATGATGCTTTAAGAGATCTGGATTGGGTGAATGCAATGCATGAAGAACTAAAACATTTCATCAAAATGATGTTTAGACACTAGTGAAAAGACCCGAGGAGCATAATATAATTAGCACAAAGTAGGTCTTCCGGAACAAACAAAATGAAAATGGAATTGTAGTAAGAAATAAGGTAAGGTTAGTTGCTCAAGATTATACTCAAGTTGAGAGATTAGATTATGATGAAATATTTGCTCCCATAGCTAGACTTAAGTCAATTCTTATATTACTTACATTTGCTTCAAGTTTTGATATTAAGCTATTTCAAATAGATATTAAAAGTGCTTTCTTAAAATGCAAAATATCAGAACTTGTATATGTTGAACAATCTCCCGGTTTTGAAGATCCTAAAAATCCCAAATCATGTGTATAAACTCTCAAAGGCATTATATGGTCTCAAACAAATTCCTAGAGCATGGTATGAATGACTTTGAGATTTTCTACTTGCAAAGGGATTCAAAATTGGGAAGGCCGACACAACATTATTCACAAAAGTTATTGATGAAGATTTCTTTGTGTGTCGAATTTATGTGGATGATATTATATTTGATTCTACTAACCATGATTTTTGCAAAGAGTTTGGTAATTTGATGTCTATGATAGATGAGTTGAGTTATTTTCTTGGACTATAAATTAAGAAACTCATGGATGGAACCTTCATAAGCCAAACCAAGTATGTAAAAGACTTATTTAACAAGTTTGGCATGAAGGATGCAAAACCTATCAAGACTCCAATGGCAAACAACGGGTATCTTGATTTAAATGAAGAAGGTAAACATGTAGATTTAAAGTTTTATACATCTATAATTGGTAGTTTGCTTTATCTTACCACATCTAGACCCGATATCATGTTTAGTGTTTGCATGTGTGCAAGATTTTAAGCTTCTCCAAAAGAAAGTCATTTAACGACTGTAAAGATAATTCTAAGATATTTAAAGTATTTATCTAACATAGTTTTATGGTATCCTAAAGGTGCTAAATTTGATTTAATTGAATATTTGGATTCCGATTATGCGGGTTGCAAAGTGGATAGAAAGAGCACCTCGGGCACTTGTCAACTATTAGGAAGGTCCTTAGTGTCTTGGTCATCCAAGAAATAAAATTCTGTAGCACTTTCCACTGCTGAAGCCGAATATGTCTCCGTTTGTAGTTGTTGTGCTCAATTATTTTAGATGAGGCAAACATTGATAGATTATGGAATCAAATTTGATAAAATGCCTCTTTTGTGTGATAATGATAGTGCGGTGAAAATAGCAAACAACCCGATCCAACACTCAAGAATCAAGCATATAGATATAAGACACCATTTCTTGAGAGATCATGTGAACAAAGGAGATATCCAAATTAGCCACATCCGGATCGAAGACCAATTAGCGGACATTTTCACCAAACCATTGCATGAAAGTCGCTTTTGCAATTTGAGGAATGAATTAAATGTCATAGACTACTCAAATGTTGATTGAACTCTTGCCTCATGTTTTCTTGTTCATTTGGATCTATTTGAAGCTATTTTTGCAAGTTTTTTCTTCTTATTTATTCAAAATGTGTAATTTTCATAAAAACTATGTTCAAAGGTTTTCCCTAACATCTCTAATGCATAATGATCCTGAATGATTTTATTTGAGTGCAAAACTAAGGATCATTTGCATGATTCCCTCTTTAAAAATCCAATTCTGAAAAGTTCTAGAAAAATCGAAACTACTGGCGTACATTTTGCGGTACTACCGCAGTGCAGTACTATCGGCGTGTAAAACACGGTACTTCCGCACCCCAGAACTACTGGCATGTTATTTACGGAACTACCACTTTTGGTGGTTTTGCACATTAACTGGCAGGAACCTCCCCTTATATACATATATATCTCTCTCTCTCCGTACACGCGGAACGACTGAAGCATTTCGTACCCGCCCATTCTCTCTCCTCCAAAGAACCCTCCAAATCTGACAGACATTTCTCTGTTTTTGGGTGCATTTGTGACTTCCTAAGGTTCAACTCCTCCATCTCTTCAGGTAAATGAGATCAAAATCCCCTTTTTCACCTGGTTCTTGAACCCTCATTTGTTCTTAGGCTTAAATCATAATGCGAATGATTTAGTAAAGTTTCTCTTGGGTAGATTAGTAAATATGGTATCTAGTGATGATTACTCATCTATTCCATGGATTCAATCCAAGAAAAACACCAGAGAAATCATACCCTATTTACCCTAGAAACTGACTCAGGAAAATCGGAACAACCGTGCTCGAAGCACGGTACTACCACAGTTTGCACGACAGAACTACCACAATCCGGTAGTGCCGCACTTTGAATGGCGGTAGTTCCGATTTCCCTGACAAAACAACTACTTCATTCCATTCTTTTCTAAAACATATCGGCATTGTTCCTCAGCTTATTCTTAGTTTATTTCCCTCCTATTTTGAAGATGCTGAGAAAAAGGAATGCAGTCGCAAGCAATATGCACGGGGAAGCTCATCTTCAGCTGCGGGTCAACCTCCCTCTACTCCTCCAGCCAGCTTAGGGTCCTTTGGATCTGCTCACAGGTCCGGAGAGGATAGAGGCAAAAGGATAGCATTAGACTCCAAGATAGAATCTGAACACCAAGAGACCCAATCATATGAGGGCCTGTTCTTTTTGGCTGCGGCTGATGGCTTTTGGCTGCGGCTGATGACTTTTTGGCTGTTTATGACAGAGATTACGGAAAGAGAGACACTCGCTTGCAATTTTTGATGATACAGATATTAGTTTTTTAACGTGTACTACAATTAACTTGTAGACCCCATTTTAAAAAAATACTCCGTTTAAAAGTTAGTTACTGTAGCAAAAGCCAAAAACAGCTTTTAGAAGCCGCAAAGAACAGGGCCTGAGTCTTCTGATGAGGAAATGCCAGAGCCGGAAGAGCCTCAGATTGATCTCACCAAGTTATTTAGCGAGGACTATGCTATCTTGAGGTAGAGGAGTCAGTATGTGCTCCCACAAAATTCAACCAAGACAAAATTCCAAGAACAAGTCTACGAGAAGATTTATGGTCCTACCAAGCCTTTTGCCGACCATAAATATGTGAATTGGGATCATTTAGCTCAACTTGACAAGTATGACGACGCTTATCGCCTATTCCAGAGAGCTGGCATACACACTCTGGTGGCAATGCAATCCAACTACGATGATGAGATCATTTGCCAATTCTATGCAACCGTGTACATCTCTCTGAACTTTGAGCACATTGCCTGGATCACTAGACATCAGCCCTTGAGTGCAATTAAGCATGATTTTGAGCTAGCACTTCACACTAAATCCAGTTCTTATGAGAAGGTCTATTCCAAGCCTGTTCCGCCTCTCTCCACCTACACAGAATATTATGATCAAAATGTGAGTTACATGCCAGGCAAGATTGGAGGTCTTCTCCCCATCCCCAGCCTAGTGAATAGAATCATCAATCACACCATCCTTCTCAAGAGTGGAAAATTTGATGCTATCTGTGGCCATGCTTGGAACTTGATTCATTATGTCATGACTGGCCAGAAGTTTGATGTGATTGATTTGATTATCAGGGAGATCAACTCTTCTAAAAATGACAGAATTAAAAGGATCAACTATGCTCCCTATATTATGGCATTGATCATTAGAAAGACTAGGTACAGAGGTGGCCTAGGTTCAACTCATAAAGCATACAAGCCAAGAGAGGGTCCTCCCATTTCGGTTCCCCCTCAACCTAGAGCTCACCCACAAGAGGCTGCTGCAGAACAAAGGGAAGATGAAGTGACTAACTCTCAGATCTACTCGGCAATTCTTAGAGTGAAAGGACAGCTCACTTCTCTGACGGCCTCTGTCTTAGATTTAACGACCTCTATTTCAACTCTCGGGGACTGTGTGGCAGCTCTTGAGTAGTCTAGAAACCACTCCCCATCTCATGTCTATGGTCGCCATCGCCGTCGCCAAGCCTCTCCTTCTGACCCTCAAGACTAATCCTCCTTTTTGGTACTTTGATGCGAAAGGGGGAGAAGAAAGCAAGTGGAAGAAGAAATCAAGAAGCTCTCAAGACAACGCCTCCCCATCTATTATTATTATTATTATTATTATTATTATTATTATTATGTACTTTTTGGTACTTTGATGCCAAAGGGGCGAAGGAAGCAAGTGGGAGAAGAAGTCAAGAAGCTCTGAAGACAAAGCCTCCCCATCTATTACCTATTATTATTATTATGTAATGAACTAGGTGTAATGAACTTTGGATGTTATGGTTGTTATCTCTTACTACTATCTTTTATGATGTAATGAACCAAATGTTAGTCTTTCGTGTTCTAATCATTTCTTATATTATTGTCTCTAAAGCTTATCTGTTGAATTTGTGCAAATTATTTCTTATTGAATTGATATGACTATCCTTCCACACAAATTTCAACATGCAAAGGAAACTCCATCAAGATTTTTAAAAATTCATATAAAGTGCTCATCAAAAACTGTTTTATAATTCCACGCACTTGTTTAGGGGGAGTCTGTCTTAATATTGACTCTAGAAGCAAATAATTCTCATAAACTCTATTGAGCTTATTGCAAAGAATTGTTTGACCTTCAAAGTCAACAAGGACGTACAACTTGTTTCATACAAAGGGTATATTGAAAAATTTAATTATTCTGAAATCTTGATTGTGTTGTCATCAATTACCAAAAAAGGGGAGATTGAAAGCATCTAGGCCCCTAAAGTGGTTTTGGTAATTAATGACACAATATGAATATGGGACTAATATGGTTATCAAGTGATTTAATTGGTGTAATTCTCAATGTGGTTTATGATGACAAACAATTGCATGCTAATGTTCAACAAAGTGTCCAGATGGTGCAAGACAAAGGTACAAGTAGTCTAGAATCCCATTTTGATTTTTACCGGTCTTAGAAGAATTGTTGGAAGACCGGATTATAGCTTAAATACTGTACTATTAAGAGGGATCATAGAAAGTAGCTTGAAAGCATGTTCTTGTGCCATTGGAATCAATCTAGTCATGCTTGCATTTAAATTTGAAATCCAAAGCAATTGGTGCTCTGTCAGAAAAATCGGTAGTACCGCCACGTAAAATGTGGAACTATTGGACCTCGGTAGTTCCGGCCTCCCAGGGCGGTACATGTTTTCCAGAGAGCACCCACTTCAGAACTTAGCCATACCAAAATCAGTAGTTCCGATTTTTACACGGCGGAACTACCAGGCACTGGAACTACCAGACTGAGGTAGGTCCGAATTTTTGTGCGGTATGTTTTTTTACAGAGAGCACCATTTTTGGGTCTCGAAGAAAACGGTAGTACCGCACCAAAAATCAGAACTACCGGACTGTGGTAGTACCACAATTACAACGATGGTAGTTCTGCACTGAATTTTTGACGGCTAGTTCTGACACTCTTAATATAGTCGTTACTGTTGCTACAGTATAGTGCGGTAGTTCCGCGATTTGTACAACGGTACTACCGTTTTCCCTGATTTTTTAGGATAATTTATTGCAACAGCTATATTTGTGTATTTTGGGTATAAATACCTCCCCACCAGCTCCAGTACGGTTGTAGTAACTTCATTGCAATATACTTGAGCCTAGAGCATTCACTTCAGACCTCATTTGCATTCACACTTTCATTTGAGGTTGTTGAGCCATTCAAGTGCATACATTCATTAGATTGATTCTTGGCACTTGATAGCCATCAAGCGAAGCGTGATCTTTTCTTCTTGGTGCTTGCCGGCACCTAGACGGCCTGGTGGTTGATCGTAAGGAGATCTCTTCGAGAAGCTTGTGAAGTGGCCTGAGCAAATTGTGAGTGGTTCGGTGCTTACCATCTCCAGAGAGGAGCAAGAGCAACCAATAGTGGATTGAGGAGGTGAGGCTTAATTCGTGAAGTCGGTCCAAGTGTGCTTGGACTTTCCTCAACGTGGACTAGTGAAGACCGACAAGTCTTTGATACCATGGGAAAAACTTCTTGTGTCTAGTTGTGGTTATTTCTTGATCATTACTTTTGTATTTATATTCATATCTTTGCAATTGTTAATATTGTCATATTCTCTTGTGCTAGAAATTTAATTGCAAACATTATTCCTTATGGTGCCTTAGTATTACTAGAATTGAGTAGGTTGTGATTAACTAGTATTCTTGCCTAGCGATCACTTGTCATAATTTATTTTTAAAGGCGAGAATTTTTTAAAACCTCCTATTCACCCCCCGTTTAGTCGGTTATCTTTAATCCTACAACGGGAAAAGCTCAGCTTGTTCCATTCCACTCCTAGCGCTATTTAGGCCTTATTTAGGGGAGCTGTAGTTTTTTATCATAAGATGTTTTTTGACTTTTTGACTGAAAAGCAGTTGTAGCTTTTCCTAAGAGGTCGTCTGGCAGTCTGGTTTTTTATCAGTCTGGTTGGTTGTTCTGAGTTGTGAAATATCTGAAATGCCCCTGAGGCAATGCCATGTTTGTTTGCTGATTCTGCACTAATATGATTGTTTTTTATTTTCTTTCCAAAAATTGGAAATGTCATGAATTAGAAATCAAATATCATCAAATGATTGTCAGCAAGCACCTCAGCACATATGCATGTTGAAGTATAAGTGAATTGCCCATATTTCCTTATTAGCTTAAGCTTTTTGGTGGATTGGTTGGTGCATGCAACTCAATATAGTATCAGAGCTAAGAGATCTTGAGTTCGAGACCCAGTTGGTGTAATTAAAAAAAAATAACTGCAGCCTACTTCTATTCCACGTCTTAGGCCTGAGGAAGCCTACACATAAGGGGGAGTGTTGAAGTATAAATGAATTGCTCACCTTTTCTCATTAGTTTAAGCTTTTGGGTGAATTATTTGGTGCATGCAACTCAATAATGCATACAGCTAATTCATTGATCGTCACTCGCAACCAAAATGTAGGTTTCAAAATGGGTCGATAACCAAGGATGAATAAAAAATTTCATGCTCCCATATTGCATTTTCCTATTGTTGTAAATAAATCCATGAAAACACAACTTATGTAGTTCGACAAATCCCACAAGGCCACACACATATATCATTTCAATGTATCATATACAATTTACTAGGAAGTTATACAATGTTTCTCTGACTACAATATTCCCCTAATACAAGATTCAAGAGACACTCTCCATTAATTCTCAAGAACATTCAACTAGTAGTCTGAAAATCAGGAAAGCAAACCCTTAAAGGAATAAGTAGTTGATCTAAATTAGGAAAAAATAGAAAAGGTAAAGGAAAAATAAAAACATAGACTACCAGGTGCCAACTTTGCCTGGCAAGTCACCGTCACTGGGCCGCCGTCTCCTCCTGGCCAGCGAGGAGGCTGATGGGGGCGGCGAATCCAGGAGGATGGCGACATCCTTCAAGGTGGTGGTGGTGTGCGTCTGGATCTGGAAGGGTGGCTACATTGATAGTCGAGATGCGTAGGGAGAGAGCGACCGGAGAAGAGGGCGGTAGGCGAAGGAGAGGTGAGGCTGAAACGAGAAGGGAGGCGGTGTCGCCCAGGACCAGGAGGGAGGCAGTGGAACCCTAGAGTGACGCGGTGGCGCTAGGGACAGAGGGCTTAGGTGGTGCAGGCTAGAGGTGGTCGAGCGGAGGGAGAGGCACCATGATAAAGGGCTCTTGCAGCGTGGTTGAGATACGACGACAGTGAACCCTAGCACCAAGCCTGAGAGAGGAGAGGAGAGTCGGGGGAGGAGAGAAATGTGGTGGACTGGTGGAGAGCTGATGAATTCGGGATTTTATACAGTGGCAGGGGCGGACAATTTATCTAAACTTCAACGGTATTCTCTCCTTTCATTCCGCAAAAGCCACGGAAAGGACATCTTAATTGGCTTTTGGCATTTAGGGGTATACTGTACTATACTGACAATTGTCGATTGGACATTAGAATGTGTTCTAAGGAGTGCACGTGTTATATGGTTGCAGAAATGCGAGAGTTCTTTTTTGGCAAGAAATATATAATATAACAAAATCGAATCCGACAAAAGCGAGTTAATACTTTCAGCAGTTCAACAAGTAACTTCAAGTAAAGCAGTTGAGAGGGATCCACGTGTTATATGCTTGCTAACAAACATATTGCAGATTATTCTTTTGTGGCACTCCTGCTCAAGAACACATGCTCACGTCCAATTGTCAACACTCAACAAAATCAACAAAACCTGTTCTTTTTTACTGCGGTTTATGGTTTTTAGTTGAAATTTTTGAATTTTAGCTGTTTGCGACAAAGATTACGAAGAGAGAGATACTTGCTTGCGATTTTGGATGGTACAGATGTTGAGCTTTTAACGTGTACTATAATTAACCTATAGACTTCATCTTAAAAAAATACTCCGTTTGAAAGTTAGGTACTATAAGAAAAGCCAAAAGCCGTTTTGAGAAGCTAAAAAGAACAGGGGGCCTGTTCTTTTTGGCTGCGGTTTATGGCTTTTGGCTGAAATTTTTGAATTTTATCTGTTTGCGATAGAGATTACGGAAAGAGAGATACTCACTTGCGATTTTAGATGATACAAATACTGGACTTTTAACGTGTACTACAATTAATTTGTATATCTCGTCTTGAAAAAAATATTCCGTTTGAAAGTTAGGTACTATAGCAAAAACCAAAAATCATTTTTAGAAATTAAAAAGAACAAGCCCATAACCAAAACAAACACAAACCACCACTATTTGGCATGAAACCTGTTATGGTATAACATTAAGGAAAAGTACTATAGCACGTGTACTGTAGCGCGCGAGTACTGTAGCACTGCACGTATTAGGCATGATTTGTTATTTAGAAATCTATCTATTACGTATTTGGTATTATCTATTAATTAGGCAAATTATTATTAGATTGGATTGTTAGAGATAAATTTCCTTATAGATTATTTCCTAGACGTCAAGTTAGGTCGTTTCTATAAAAGGGATAGCATATATCCATTATGAATGAAGAAAAAATAAATAAATAAATCCCTAGTCCCTAAAGTTCAGGTGTGGTTGTTCCCTTGACTAGCTATTCTATATCTATTCCTTTCTCAATCGGTGCCCTCTTCACCTAGCGTCGTTCTACTTCAAGTTGTTGCCGTCCGACATCTCTCTGACGGATAATTATTCCCTTGTTGTGCTAGTTCACAACAATATAGTATTAGAGCTAAGAGGTTTTGAATTCAAGACCCGATTGGTGCAATTAAAAAAAAATTTCAGCCCACTTCTATTCCACATCTTAGTTTGAGGGAGCCTACACCAATGTTACCGGGACTTGAACACGAGTGTTGGAGTGCGACTCGGATTCGGGTGTCTGATTTGTTAAACTTTAGAAAGTAAGATTCTAGGATTCGTCTAATATATATTTAGGGAGGTCTAAATAGAAAGAAATCTATTGAGAAAAGGGTCTATTCGTAATTTTTACAACCTTTGAGGACTAAATCACAAAAAAACCCCACCTATCCCACTATATAGCCCCATCTAACCCTAACCCCTCCCCAGCCCTAGCCCCACCCTGACCCCGCCGCCTCCCAAGGCCTGCCCCGACCCCATCTGCGCTGCCTCCTAGCCCCAGCCCCACCCTATCCGCGTTGCCTCCCTCCGGCCACTCCCTTCGCGCTGCCTCCCTCCGCGTTGCTCCCTCTGCTCTCCCCCTCTGCGCCACCCCCTCTGCATCGCGCCGCCCCCTCTGCACTGGCTACCAAATGGTCCAGACCTCGACGGAGTCCTGGGCCGAGGAAGGAATAGCGGCGGCGATGTCGATTTGGCCAGGGCGACTTCGATCCAGCCGACGTCAACTCTCGCAGCCAGCTCCTCAATGCCGCCCTTGCCTCTTCTGCCATCGCCTCTTTGGACAAGGGTAGAGGTGTCGGAGACGCATCCTGTTGCGTCAAACGTGAGTCGACATGTGGATGCGTGTCGACGCGCCAAATTTTTTTTGGGACACACGAGTCCCGATAACACTGGCCTACACGTGAGGGGGAGTGTTGAAGTACAAGTGAATTGCCTGTCTTTTCTCATCAGGTTAAGTTTTTAGGTAAACTAGCTGGTGCATGCAACTCAATATGGTATCAAAACCACTCACCATGGCTTTCGGTGCCGCACCATCTCTCTTGGAGAAGTTAAAAGCTAATAGCGGACAATAGAAGGTCTTCAACCGTGTCCACCACCGCAGCTCGAGGCGAGCTATCTCACCACGAGGGATGTAATGCTATGGTATAATATTGAGGATAAGTGTTGTAGCATGTACTGCAGTGCACGAGTACGGTAGCACGCGCGTATTAGGTATGCTTTGTTATTTAGGAATATATCTATTTGGTGTTTGATATTATGTATTAGTTAGGTAAATTATTATTAGATTGGATTGTTAGAGATAAGTTTTCTTAGACGTTAAGTTGGGTCGTCACTATAAAAGGCAGAGCATATATCCATTATGAATGAAGAAAAGATGAATAAACAAGTCTCTAGTCCCTAAAGTCCAACTGTGGTTGTTCCCTTGACTAGTTATTTTAGATCCATTCTTCTTTCAATCAGTGCCCTTTTCACCTAGCGCTGTTCTACTTTAAGTCATCGTCGTTTGACCTTTATCCGACGAATGATTACTCTCTTGTCCTACTAGTTCACAACAAAACCATACGCCTCAAGTGTGAGCACCATTATGTCACTATGAAGTCACATGCAGAAGCAACCATAAAATGTGAACATTGTTCCCGTCCACACCCTCCTCCAATCATCCTTACGGCTACATCCAAATTGCAAATCCCCTTAACCCAACAAAAGGAAGCCAAAAGCTAGCCTCACCAGCTAAGGTTCAGTCTTCACACTTCACAGTGCCACACACTGCTGAACACAAGTAATGACTCAATCAACTTAAATAGGCACTACACACGCCAAATATATCCTGAAATTAGCTCACTTCAACATAAATTTAAGTCATAATTAGTAAAAGCTAATTAGTTTTCTTTTTGCATTACGTCTTAACTTTTGTGGCTAGATATTTTTGTGTATGCTTTTGAGAATTACATGTTTATAAAATATTAATTTAAGAAAAAGTTTTCGCTACGCACTGCAATCATTCACCCCCTCTGATTGCCATTGATGATCCTACATACTCCCTATATATATATTGCCCATTGGGCCTCTTCAATATACACATAATATTCATAACATGGTATTTGAGTAAAGGTTAGGGTTTACTGTAGCTGCTGCTGCTTCCTAGCCTTCACTCTTCTACATCTGCTGCCCCTGGGAGAAGAAATCTCCGCTCCCAGGGGTGGCCACTGTTCTCTCTGTGCATGTGCTTCTCACCGTGGTCGCCACTGCGCAGCTTTCCGGCTCGGCCACCTTAGGTCCAGCCGCCGTAGCCTTGGGTCTAGCTGCATCAAGCTCTGAGATGGCCAGAGAAGAGGGCTCTTTCGGCACATTGCGGCTTCAGCATCGAGCTACCATCTCGGCCACCGCGCGTGCCACCTTCACGATGCCCGCCCGTGCCGGCACCTGCCCCGGCGTTGCGCCGCCATCGGGCTTCCTCCCGACCACCGCTAAGCCCTAATTCAGCCATCTTCGGGCCGGATTCGACTGTCTCCAATGCCATCCTCGACGCTCTAGGACGCCACCGCCCTGGATCGTCTCTGGCACCAGGCCATTTCACTCGCGCCGCTCTGCACCACCTCCTTGCCGGATCTAGACTCCCTGCAGCCAAATCTATTGGATCTGGGCTCCCCTTTGGCCACTGCTGTCTCTTAGCCAGTACCGCTGGATCAATCAACCCTGCAACAGCCGGATCCCGCCTTGCTCGGCCCCTAGGTGGAGGCACCGCGGAGGTGGCAGAGAAGGACACTGACGCCGATGGAGATTGCCACCATTGCTGTGTCCCCTGCACCCCGCACTGTCGAGGACTTCAAGGACCTTTTCGTCAGCTCGGTTTGTCGGAGGGAGGAGAGGGGGGTCGTTGCTGTCGATAGAGACAGCCTGTGGGGAGTGGGAGGCTGGGATCGCTCGGTGTCGACCCCTTCTTGGCACCATTGCTGGCTGTCGAGCAGCACCTGCTCAACCGGCGCTTAGGTCGTCCCCTCTGCCTCGAGATGAGACGGGGGACTACTGTGACTACTGTGATGAAAAGGAGGGATGAATTAAGAATTTTGTTTGGGTGGGCTACTGGTGGAGTTAGGTCGTTTTCTTTTCTTCTGAGTTTCCGTTGCATCAATCCAAATTCGTAGCATTTATTTTTATAATTCGTCTAAGCCATATGAGTCTATAAATTTATTGTCAGTCATAAAAGTATAGAAATTTTCTTTTGCATGGCAGCAGCCTCCACTCTTCTCTTTGAGTTGCGTGCAGATCGTAGAAGTCGTTATAATACCGCCACTTCTCTAGCTGCCGCCCCAAGTTTCTAAGGCCTCCGCGCTTCTCCTGCACCTTGTGCACTGCGCCGTCGTCGTCTTAAATTTCAATCTGCACCGCTATGCTTCTATCTATTCCTGTTCAGCTTGATTTGACAATTTTTTCTATCCAAGAGCTGCATGCTACGATGACATTATCAAGACTCGGATTTTGGATTTTTTCCCCCTCTTTTAGTGATAACCCTTTTTAAATATAATGATATTGCATATACCTTGTATTTGAGAAGGTATTAAGGGTATTAGAGATAGAATATGAATTGTATTATTCCTTTCCTTATATGCCTCGATTTGCTTATCTGTATATGGCATATCCCTTTGTAATATCCTATTGTACTCTTTATATATATTGCTCATTGGGCCTCTTCAATATACACATAATATTCATAACAGTTGTCAGGGGTCAGGTAAGATAAGAACACTATCCCACATATTTTGCATTTTATTTCCTTTGTTAGTATTTGTGGATATGGTAGAACACAAATATTTTTGTTTTGATATATGCACTATTAGAAAATGGATTATCCCTCACGGTTCAAAACCGTCAAGAAAATATCCAAAACCGTCAGGTTAAATTTCCCTGACGGGTTCCCATCAGGCAAAACCTCTCAGGGCTGGCTGGAAAGAAAAATTAAATTTAGCTGATGGTTACCCGTCAGGGAAATTTAACCTGACGATTTTACTCGTCACGGAAAATAATTTACTTACGGGTCAGAAAACCGTCAGTAAAATAATTTAACCTGACGGTACGAACCAACAGTCAGGAAAATACATTTTACTGACGGGTCAATTCACCGTCAGTCAAAAAAGGATTTTTCTGAGGGGGCCAAGCTGTCAGGAAAATTGATTTCATTGATTGTTTGTGTTACCGTGAAGAAAATATAGACTGACGATTTGAACCGTCAGCAAAATTGGCAGAAACTACTAACAAATTATAACATATTTGTTCAGCTACGAGATAAGCATTGATATCTAAATCACAACACCATCCTTGCATCGATTAAGAAACATATAATTAAACAAACATATAAAAAATTCAGTTTTCATAAACAATCTCTAAATTGATTCATGTTCACACAAGCATACCAATTCATAAACTTCACCTCCAGATTAGTTCATCCATCCAAAAGACATCTAAAATGAAGTACCATATACAAAAGTCTCAAGTCTCTATTTCCATTACATTCAAGTTCAGCTAGTCAAAAGAACTACAAGAGATCACTGAAAATCACATGGCAGCATGGTTGTTGTCGCCATCAATGTCGTCACTGCAGTTGTATTGACAGAGCACTACTCACTATTTGTATTGACAGAGCACTCACTATGAATTCAGTTTCCACATAGTCCCTTCCCTTGTAAACTCTAGTGATCTGTGCAAAGCAAAGAAAAACTACTATCAACTATCAAGAATATCATAAATAATTACTAGTCGATTAACAAGCATTTAAAAACAGAATAAATTCCATATTTTAGTACTACTCATATTTGTTTCACATTATACCAATTTACCAAAAGCCTTCTTTTATGACTAATTCTCTGATCTAATGATAGGTGAATCTTACATACTATTCAAAAGATGTTGACTGAATAATAGTAAGCATATGAGTCCAAATTGTGCTATTAATTGAAAAGGAATAGCCTTACAAAATAAGAGATCATTCTGACTGTTGCTGCAGCGAAAGAAATGTGGACTAAAAATTCACTGAAAACCATAAGATGTGGAGCAAAAAAGAAACAAGTAAAAGGTACATGAGTGATGTTTCCGACTAGCAATTCTCATATGAATAACCTGATATATCCATGAATTAATCTGCTGATGCACTTCATCCAATATGGGCCCACGCAGAACTGTGAGAGGAACCTTGAAGTGGGCAACATAAATTCAAGTAAGACTGATTATGTAAATTTTTAAAATCTCTTAACAGATGTTGAAATGTATATGTTATTCTAGAGAAAAATTGACCCCTTCTTCATACCTGACCATCAGTCTTGATAGGAACTGTGCCATTAGGGCGGAATATGTATGCTCCAGAAGCCTACAGTCCAGGAAAAAGCAAATAAATGCCAATACTAGTAATTGCTAACTTTGGGGTAAAATGGATTACTTATAGAATTTGTAGTGCACCTGAGGATCACTTCCGTTTCCATCCTGTCCTATGTAATATTTGTACTTCTGCTTGAAATTTGCTTCAACCTTGAAATTGTGTTAATTGTGTTTGAGTATGGGTGATTTTAGATCACAAGCAAAACTCAAAATAAGAATTAAAATCTAATACTAAGCAAAGCACATATGAGCTGCTACGGAAAATAACCATGGATAATCTTATGAGTATGCAACTTTATTTCTTTAAGATGAAAGCAAAACTAAGAGATAAAAATGGTTCTGGGTTGAACATAATGATTAGCCTTTAGCACATTACCAGAGTCTTACTATCTGAGTACAGAGATAATGCTCCAGCTGCATCAAATTGAAGTTTTAAATGCCCTTGCCCAACTTGCAGATTACTATTTTTACTTCCTTGAGATGAGTACAGAGTGGACGTCGAAGAGACAGATGCTGGAATAGGCAGAAAATTTGCGAAACTTTTGACTAATCCTTTCTAAAATTAGTGCATATGAAGAAGAAAGACATGAATTTACCTGATTTCTTCCCGCTTGAGATAAAGTAAGTATTGAAACCAAGAGGTGGTACAGAAACAGGAAAAGCAAACCAAAACTTGGACTTTGAAGCAGGTGATGTGCGGCGGCAAATTACCCAGTGGAGGAGAGCGGCGGCCCGGCACGGAGGTGGCCGGATGCGGGCGGAGCGAGGCCGGATCCAGTGTGGGCGGCACGGATCTGGCGGTGGGGAGGCCGGATTTGGTGCGGGCGCCCACGGGAGCGGCGGGATCCGGTCGAAGGCCTGGGGTCGCGGCGGCGTTCGAAGGCGGCGTGAGCGTGGTGGTCAGGAGGCGGCGCCATGAGCGCGGCGGCCGGGAGGTGGCGGCGGCTTAAGGCGCGACGACCGGATCTAGCTGGATCCGGCACGGGCCGAGGTGGATCCGGAGAGGGGCGAGCAAATCCGGCGACGGGGAGGCCGGATCTGGCGCGGGCCAGCGGCGCTAGCGCCGACACGGGCGCGGGTCGGCAGCGGGAGCCGGATCCGCGGGCAGCGGCGTGGATGGCGGATACAGGCGAGGGGTTGGGGCGGAGGAGGCGGGCGAGGGGATGGGGAGGAGGAGGCGGGCGCGCGAGGGGTTGGGGCGGAGGAGGCGGGCGAGGGGATGGGGAGGAGGAGCGGGCGCGCGAGGGGTTGGGGAGGAGGGTGGCTGGGAAAATTGGGAAAAAGTTGGATCTTAGGGTTTCCTGGTTCCAATTATCCTCATGGTTCATGTAATAACGTCACAAAAATAGTTTATTTTCTTGGCGGCTTAAGGAGCCCGACAGGAAAATATATTTTTGTGATGGTGAAACATTGGCCCGTCACAAAAATTGATATCCCTCACGTTCTATGCGGGCCCGTCAGGAAAACTAAAGCCCGTGAGGGATGATCCGTTTTCTAGTAGTGATGCTTTGATGCTAGCCTTCAAGGCAGTCTCATGTAAAAAGTAACAATGGTCATTGTCATGCTAGAGAACAAAAAAGAAGCTTGTTTAGTTTTGAGTCTTGACTGAATTTATTGGATCGCACTGAAGTGTAAGACTTCTCTGTTATGGGTTCTTAGTGATATAATTGTGACAGAAATGTTATGTATTTGACACAATTACATGGCATGCATAGCATTGTTGATATTCTATAAAATGAAAATTACCTTAAGCATTAGTGAAGGATCGGAAATGGCAACAGAGGGGGTGAATGATGCCTTAAAAATTACCCTGAGTATGTAATGCAGTGTAAACACGTGCCTCAACATGAGATGCATTTTTAGTTCAAGTTGAGTTATGTCAAAATTAATATCTAGAAGCTCCTAAAAGAACTCCCCCTGAACCAAAGCAATAAAACGAGAAACTGGCAAATAAATCAGAAAGGCAGTCCTGAAAGCATAGACAAGATATAGAGGATACTATAGCTCAGACTAACTCTCATCTACTCCATGAGACTCTAGGACTATCAGCTGGTCTTCTAACACACTAGGGAGTAAACACGTTTCTTGTCTACCCAAGGGTGGCCCAACCCTCGCTAGACCTATAAGAAGTGAGTGAACTCAACCTAGTGAGAAGAGAGACAGCTAATAAGCAGCATCCTAGCGTCACAAGATGAGAGGAAGGAGACTGAGCGCTAGACAAGAAGACCACTCTAACCTATGCTAGAAGGACTAACCCCAATGCACTCCAAATGCTATGCAACAGAAATCAGTAAGAGCATAATCAATATAATAAAAGTAGTAAAGCATAAAGCTCCCCCTCACAGCAGTCCATAAGGACAAATCACTCCAAGCTCTCCCCGCAGAGCTGAAAACCTAGAGCTATCCAATGGCTTGGTAAAGATATCAGCCAACTGGTGGTCACTTTCCACAAACTGGAGCACTATATCACCCTTCTCCACATGGTCTCTAAGAAAGTGAAACCTGATGTCAATGTGCTTAGTCCGAGAGTGTTGCACTGGGTTCTTAGCAATGTTAATAGCAGAAGTATTATCACAAAAGAGTGGAACACTGTCTATAACTAACCCAAAGTCCCGCAGGGTCGAAGCCATCCAAAGTACCGATCGCAAAGAATCGGCGGCAACAACGCATTTCGGCCTCTGCGGTGGATCAGGTGCAACACCGATCGCTTCCTAGAAGATCAAGAAACAAGAGAAGTGCCAATGAATTGGCAGGTGCCAGAAGTGCTCTTCCTGTCTATCCTACAACCAGCAAAGTCTACATCGGAGTAGGCTTTGAGGGAAAGACAGGAAGACGAAGAGTACCAGATACCATAGTCAATGGTAGCTCAAAGGTACCGAAAGATGTGCTTCACCGCTTGACAGTGAAATACGCGAGGAGAAGTCTGAAATCGAGCACACAGACACACAGAGAAGTGTATGTCCGGTCTCGAGGCAGTGAGGTACAAGAGGGAACCGATCATGCTTCTGAACTCCTTCTGATCAACTGGCTCGCCATCCTCATCTGGATCAAGTGAAGTCGTTGTTGCCATCGGAGTAGATACTGGCTTGCCATCACTCATGTCAAAGCGCTTCAGGAGGTCTCGAGTGTACTTGCCCTGATGCAAGAAGGTACCCTCCTGAGTCTGCTTGATTTGGAAGCCAAGAAAAAAGCTCAACTCGCCCATCATGCTCATCTCAAACTCCGAGCTCATGACATCGGAAAACTGAGAAATGAGAGCATGTGAGGAACCGCCAAATATGATGTCATCCACATAAATCTGAACGAGCAGAAGATCAGTGCCATGCCGGCGAATGAACAGGGTCTTGTCTACTTTACCCATCTCAAAACCATGACTTAACAAGTAGGATTTAAGCCTCTCATACCAAGCTCTGAGAGCTTGCTTAAGTCCATACAAATCTTTGGAAAGCTTGAAGGCATGGTTTGGGTATTTAGGGTTTTCGAAACTAGGAGACTGTCGGACGTAGACCTCTTCCTCAATAAAGCCATTGAGAAAGGCACTCTTGACGTCCATCTGGTAAAGCTTGAAACCCTTAGAAGCTGCAAAGGCAAGCGCACTCGATGGCTTCAAGTCCAGCTCACAGGCAAAGGTCTCTCAAATCTACACCCTCAACCTAGGAGAATCCCTGAGCTACCAGTCTAGCCTTGTTCCGAATAACCACTCCATCCTCGCTCTGCTTGTTCTTGAACACCCACTTAGTCCCAATAACATTGTGACCTCGCGGGGCTCGACAAGCGACCAGACTTTATTTCTCTCGAAATTTTCCAACTCCTCATGCATGGTATTGACCTAAGACTCATCAGAAAGAGCATGACAAATATCCTTGGGCTCAAAAGAGGCAACAAAGGCAGAGTGAAGACAGAAGTGAGATGTGCCAGACTTTGAGCGTGTAACGCGCTCAAAGAGATCTCCAATTATCTGCTCTGAAGGATGAGCTTTCTAGATATGATGGGGAGGTCCTGGATGAGAAGAAGTAGTGGCCTCTACCTCATGAGCTGATGAGGTAGGAATAGAGCCACTAGCTCCTGAGGATGCGGAAGGAACGGGCTGATCTCCTTGAGGTGCGGTGGAAGAAGCAGGCACCTCAAGAGGAGGAGAAACTGGATCGGTTAGACAACCCTCATCTTCGTCCTCCTCCTCATCCACAAAGATGGGCTTGGACTGCTCTACTGAACCTAAGATATCGGACCTAGTCCCCGGACTGGCCTCATCGAAAGTCACATCGCAGGTCTCTTCCCTTTTTGCTAGACTCGCAGTTCCAGACCCTATACGCCCGCGAAGAAGTCGAGTAACCCAGAAAAATCCCATCACAAGAACGTGACTCGAACTTGTCTAAGTTCCCGGACTTCAGAATAAAACACTTGCAACCAAATACGCGAAAATGTGAGACACTGGGCTTTCGCCCATATCTGAACTCAAAAGAAGTGCGATGCAAGTGTGCCCTTAGAAAAACTCTATTTGAAACATGGCACGCGGTGGCTATTGCTTCAGCCCAAAACTTCCTAGGTGTAGAGTATTCATTGGGCATCGTCCTGGCCATCTCGACCAATGTACGGTTCTTCCTCTCCACAACACCATTTTGCTGGGGGACGTATGGAGAAGAGAACTGGTGCTCTACACCTGACTCATCGCAAAACCTCTCAAAGTAGGAATTCTTGAATTCCGTGCCATTGTCACTGCGGATCGCTCGTAAGGCACCCGGAAGCTCAACAGAAAGCCTATTGAACAGACCTCGAAAATGTGTAAACGTCTCATCCTTCGAGGCTAAGAAAAACACCCAAGAATACATCAAGAAGTCATCGACTACGACAAGAACATACCACTTCCCTCCTGCTGACTGCACTCTAGCTGGTCCAACTGTGTCCATGTGGAGCAGCTGTCCTAGTGCATCGGTCATCGTGACTGTGACCGGAGGATGGGAAGCGGCGACCATCTTGCCGTGCCGGTAAGGAGCGCAAACAAGATCTTTGACCATCTTGAGTTCCGGCAGACCACGAATGAGGTCGTGGCCGCTAACTCGGGTCAAATGGTCAAATCCAATATGACCAAGTCTCCTATGCCAGAAAGAAAGATCGCGGGACTCAGAAGCAACTAAATACCTGAGAGGATGACCAGAAGACTCAGAAAAATCAGCACGAAAGATCCTCCCAAAACGAGAAATCCCACAAACCAGACTACCCGAAGAATCAAGAATTTTGCAATTGTTTTTCTTAAAGCTCTCTTCAAAGTCGTCATCGGTAAGCTGAGAAACGGAAAGCAAATTATACTGTAGCTTACTAACCAAGGCCACATCTTTCAAAATGAAGGAATCGTTAATGCGCACTGTACCTTTGGCGATGACACGCCCAGATGAAGCATCTCCGAAGGTGATCGTCTCATCACCTGACGCACGAGCAAGGGAAGAAAACCAACGGGAGTCTCCGGTCATATGACGAGAACAACCGGAGTCAACAAGCTAAACCTTTCCCTTCCTTGCCCAGCGAACCTGAGTCAAACAGAGAGTAAAGTCTCAGTACTGGGGTAAATCAATAGTGATTTTGGCACCCAATACTGAATAACACGTCGAGCAGATGATGTAGTCAAACACGACTGACCTCTATCTACCCTACGCTCTCTGTCACTCAAAGAAGCAGCTGGTCTACTTGTAGACCTGAAGCTGTTGTTGGGCATGACTGCTACAGAGGAGCGAGTCAAGACACCAGCAACATGTTGATCACGCCGCGGGTAGCTATCTCGACGGGGGAAACGAGATCTACCCTCAGGATGGCGGAAGTCACGACCAAAAGGAGCATGAGGACAAAAATCAGAAAACTTGGAAAAACCAAGTTCTCGATGCTGCCCAAAACCATCAACAGACGCAACCCTAGACCTTGTGTTGGTTTTAGGTGCACTCAGAGTCTGGGGCTGACCCGGAATACGCCTAAGATGCTCAACACGATCTCTACGCGCAATCTTGGTGCGCCTGAAGCATCGATCGATCAGGTGTCCATCCTTCTGACAGAAGGTGCAATGATAATTCGCCTCTGAGAGGCTGAAGTAGTAGGTGGAATTACCTTGCTGTCAGAAATCCCTTGGACAAAGCCCATAGACTTAAATTGGACTTTCTCAGTCCTGGGCTCAGTCTCGATCACACCTGGTGCTATGCGTCTGAGCACGGCAGGTGGATGCTTCCTCATATCCTCATAGAAATCATATCCTAGATCCTGATTAAATCTGCAGATCTTAGATTGGTCTAGAATAAGATTGAGCTTCTTCTTGCCTCCTACAAATCTCTCGAGAGTGTTCATAAAATACTGACACTCCCGAAAGAGAGAGGTGCAAGAAGAGCAGGGGGAAGGAGAGACAGCAGAAGGTAAGGAAGTAGAGGAAGAACCAACAGCAGAGGACCGAATGGCAGTGTACGCACAGCCGCCTCAGAAGGGACAGTCCTACTGCTAGCCATTTGGTTCACGTCGCTAGGCGTCTCTACCTTATCCTTGAGCTTCTCCCCCACATTGGCACACACATCACAACAAGATTGTGGCTTCTCTAGTAAATCCTTAGTTAGCTTCACATATTTTTCTTCCAGAGCAATCAAGTCAAATTTTAGTTTATCACAATTTTTGCATGGTGAGCTAACAGGGTCCTTAGAAGCATATTTAGCCATTTTCTTGTTATAATCAACCATTTCTTGAAACTGTTTTGAAACAGATTCAAGTTCAGCAGTTAATTTGGGACAATTCAAACATGAAGCAATCGGCTCAATCAAAGAAGCATGCAATTCAGCAATTTTATGATCTGCTCTTTTTAAGTTTATTTTCAAGTTATTGCAATTTTCACAGGACTCGGGCAGATCAAGAAGCATGGCATAAGGTCCTCTAGCAGCAATGTCCTTAACCTCACATGAGGTGGGAGAAGTAATCTGATCAGTAGTAAGTAGGGTAACAGCCATCCTACTCAGTTCTAACTCGGCAAGCAGACTAACATTCTCCTCCTTAACAATATCAAGCTTGAAGGACAAACTATCATGCGAGGTTCTTAGCTTCTCCATATCTCCAAGCAAAGAAGAACAAACATCACATTCGTTACGGGAGGGAGCAGATATAAGTGAAGTATGCTCCTATGACAATTTCTCTACTTCCTTCTCAAGATCTACAATCCTAGCCCTAGATCTAGCATAAAACTTTTCTAACTTCAGAAATGCATCATAGAGCTGGTCGTAGGAGGGACCTACCTCATCAGAGTCGCTGTAGAGATCGCTGTCGCTGACGTCGTTGTCGTTGACCATGAAGCACATGCCGGAGAAGTCATCGCCACTCTTGGGGTCTTGGTCACCCGTCCCGTCGTCGTCGCTCCATCCCTCCACCTCATTGAGGTCGAGGTCGTCGAATGCGGCGAGGACGCGGTGGAAGAGCTTCTTGGCCTTCCCGAAGTCGCGGAACTTCTTCTTGCCTTGTGGATGCGCTGGAGGCTTCTTGTTGCGGTTCTTTTCGGTGTAGTCGTTCTTGCTCGAACCGCCGAAGTCAATTTTGCCCTTCTCCAGCTTGGGGCAATTTGGCCGAATGTGGTTGGGGCCACCACACTCGAAGCAAATGACAGGTCCTCCCCTCTTTCTGTCCCTCCTCCTCTTGTAAGCATGGGAAAACTTCCGAGCTAGGAGGGCCAGTTGCTCATCCTCGAGCTGCTCTAATCGATCATCGCCACATCACAGAGCAGCAAGGAGAAACCACACAATGAATCGCATTTAAAGAGCGTGCTGAACTGGGATCGGTGACTAGGGCCATCAACTATGACTTCGACTTGCGAGAGACAATGTCAATCTCGTGAGTCTTGAGACGCGAGTACAGCGCATCAAGAGTCAAAGTTGAGAAGTCCGTGGTGTCCTTGATGGTAGTCACTTTCATCTCCCAAATACGCAGATCGAGTGCAGTGAGCATCTGTCGAGCGTTATCCGAGTCGGAGTATGTGAGACCGACCGCTCGGAGGTTGCTCAGAATCTTGTGAAAATGCGCAAAACACTCATCAAGGGACTCACCAGCGAGCATTTCAAACTTGTTATAATCTTGCTTGAACTGTTCCTGTCGTACCGTCTTTATTGGGTGGTGCCCTCATGGTAAGCATCGAGGGTCTCCCAAATATCGAAGGCGGACGAAAGATGAGATATGCGATCAAACTCACTACGACTCAGGCCCTGGATGATGATGTTCCTTGCCTTTGCATTCGCCTCAACATCAGCCATATTCCCGGCATTAATGTTCTCATCGGCAGGAACAACAAACCGGACCTTGACCTTGCACCAGATGGCGTACCCCTGGGTCTGGATGTATGTCTCCATTCGGCTCTTCCAGAAGGGGTAATCGATGCCATCGAAAACGGGCGTCTTGGTCGAGTACTTGTCTATTGCCATGGCTCTTGAGACCGGTTAAGATCTATTGAAAAGAGCTAACCGGCTCTGATACCAATTGAAGGATCAGAAATGGCAACAGAGGGGGGGTGAATGATGCCTTAAAAATTACCCCGAGTATTCACTCAATTTTCTTCTCCGATAGCTAAGAGAGCTATGAAGCAAGAAAGTAAAAGTTTTACTGAAATACTCACTCCAAGTATTCGCATATACAAACTGAAAGATAGCAAGTACTTTTGCGGCCCATAAACTATAAAAACTGCACACAAAAAACTGAAAAACAGCAAGTAATGGAACCTGAAAATGAGCAGAAAAGGGTGTCCATACTGCTGATTTGAAACTGGAACTGCGCACCAAAAGAGACAAGCAAAACCTGAAAAAGTAGCAGGAAACAACTACCCAAAAGAAGGGCAAACTGCTGCTGAAAATGGACTGAAAACAGCCTGGACAGAGATCAAAAACAGCAGCAAAAAGCAGTCCCTGCTAACCAAAAATAGCAGCAAGACAGCAGCAAACCAGCAGCAAAAACTGAGAAGAACCTTGTGCCGAAACTTGTAGCAAACTGCAGCATATATCCCCAGCCAAACAGCAGATTGAACAAAAAGCAAACCTCAGAAGAACGCATGCAATCCTGCTGACCGAACTGCAAAAAGGCTAGCAACTACACTGCCCAAACTGACTTTTACCACCACATACTTGCAGCCAAAACAGCCAAAAAGAGGAGTGAAGACTGCTGGCCTAAACAATTGGGGCAGAGGGATTGAATCCTGCAAACTGATCACAGCCGAAAGCAACAAAGGGGACAGCTACCAACATCAAATATTGCAGATTGCTGCAGGAGGACAGCTGTACCGAAAAGTGAGGACTAAAAACAGTGAATACTTCAGGAACGAGAACACCTGCTGGCTGCAATCAAACAAGACTTCCTGCAAGTCTGCACATGACAACCGAACTGCACTTTTGCTGGCTGTTGCCAAGAACCACACAGGAGATGAACTGAACCAAGAGAAGAAGAAGATGTAGTTCTGCCGAAACCAGACAAGGAGGGGCACAGGATGAACAAAAGACACCCGAGAGAATACTTAAACACACGCACTGCTCACCAAAAACAGAAGGCTACTTGCTGCTTGTTGCAAATGGAACTGTAAGGATAGTAAGAACTTAAAAATAAATAGTAGACTGCTCATAAAAGAAATAATAAGAAGCCTAGTAGTGCACACACATTGAATTAGGTCTTGTGTTCTTGGGAAGCAACTGGCCAAATGACCATTGAGACAAACTCCCAACACAAGACATCGAATGAAAACTGCTCTTACCTTCTCAAGAAAATAATCTAAAAACTTTGCTTTCGGGATGAACTAGCCAAAGAGCTTTGAGATGATTTCCCGTTCAAAGCAAATATATGAAGCTAAAAGATCAACGAAGCAACTAAGAAATACGAGAATAAAGAACTGTAAATAAATCCATAATACACAAGAACTTCATATTGAGACGAAGAGCGATGAATGATTATAACATATGAATGTTTACATCTACTATTCCATATCTTATTCAAGAACACACACAAAGAGAGAAACACATAGAACCTTAAATCCAACTCTCTCCTAAAGCACAAGCATTAGAAAACCCTAACACTCACACCCCTCTTTTTTTTTCTCTTTCTCAAGTGCACTTCTCCCACTAGAGAGCACCTCTATTTATAGCCTCCACTAATGAGTTTACAAACACTTTACCCATTAGGTCATACCAATTCTCCACTAATGAGTTTACACACAATTTTACCCATTAGGTTACAATACCTCTCCACTAATGGATCCTTTCCTAAATAAAATCCATTTTGCCCATTCTATATCAACCCAATCCGCTTCATTTTGTGCAGCCTTACGTATTTATCAAAATGCCCCTCCTGCACCTTCCTGGAAACTTCATCGTTTCTTGCCGCGCACGCCTCGTAGCCATTTCGAGTACTCGCCGTCTTCGACACATCTCGACCGCTCTGACCTCAGCACCGCCTGTGCCTAGTTCGGTCACCTGTGTCTCACCACGACTCCGTCTCAAAGTCCTGCAGTCATCACCGACAAGAAAACACATTACATAGCACCGCACAAGATGATATAAATAAATATCCGCATCAGTAATTAGCATAAAAATGCTCGGAACAAACTCAGACTTTATAGGACACGTGTCAATTACTCATCACACAATCGGGGTTACCTCCACATGGTCTCTCAATTAGAGTTGTTCTCATGAATTCTTGTTTAATGTAAGAGGCATGATATGCTATTTTTCCACCTTTTAATGCTTTTGGCTTTTGTTAAAACATTTCCTTTATTTACTAAGGGAATATTTAGTAAGTTTAGTTACTCAGTTCTTTTTGCTGGAGCTAATATTTTCACTATTTCCATTAGGTGGAGCATGTTAGAGCTGAAAGAAACTTGCTGGCTGAAGTTGGTAGCCACTGCATTGTGAAGCTATACTATTCTTTCCAAGATGCTGAGTACCTTTACCTCATCATGGAGTACCTTCCTGGAGGTGATATGATGACCCTCCTCATGAGAGAGGTTACCTGAACTGAAAATGTGGCTTGATTCTACATTGCTGAGACTGTTCTTGCCATCGAGTCTATTCATAAACATAACTACATTCACAGGTCACATGTTTCTGAATCTGATTTAAAGGCTATTCAGTGTGTTCTACATGTTTACTCATTTTCCTTTTTTGGTTTATTAACCTTATAGAGATATTAAGCCTGATAATCTGCTTTTCGATAAGAGTGGTCACATGAAGCTGTCAGATTTTGGATTGTGCAAGCCAATCGACTGTTCAAAATTGTCAACCTTGAATGAAGATGAACCGATGACTGATGAAAACCTTAGGGAGTCAATGAACATCGATCGTTCTTTCTCTGATACAGCAAATGATAGAAGGTGGAGAAGTCCAAACAAACAGCTTCAGCACTGGCAGAAGAACAGGAGAAAACTAGTATGTGTGTCTACATATTGAGCAAATCACTAGTTACATGCAAGTCCATTTGTTTTGTTTTCTTATTTCATGAGCATAAATTTTCAACAGCTTTACTCAAAAGGAAGATACTTGGGTTCCAACAGTGTTTTTCTATTTTTTTTCACATGCAATGTAAATGGGTTTTCAGGCAGTTTCAACTGTTGGGACACCTGATTATATTGCTCCAGAGGTTCTGCTAAAAAAGGAATATGGAATCGAGTGTGACTGGTATGCTAAGAAGTTCATATTCACATGCTTAGTTGTCTCTTATTTTGATACTAAAAAACTTCTCTTGTTTTGAATAACTATTATCTGATTGTTATTATTTATTTACATGCAGGTGGTCTCTTGGTGCAATCATGTATGAGATGCTTGTTGGGTACTCACTGTTTTATTCTAATGATCCAATCACTACATGCCGAAAGGTTTGGCTGTTTGGCTGCTGAATAATTTATCTAGAACTAAGATTATTTAGCCCGCGCGATTGCACAGTGTTTTATGACTTGCAACATCTTATGAGTTGTTTTTACGGTTGATAACTTTTTCTTATCTTTTGAGTTTAAATATGTTGCAGATGACATCTAATGGTTGAGGATTATCCATAATCAGGACCCACAGATAACATCTAATATTGTGGATTATCCTATTATGAATACTGTGCATATGTTCAAGAGGCCCAATAGACAATATATATATGGTACAAAGAGGACACAAGATGAAACCCTAATACAATACGAAATACCACTCATACCCTTAACACCCCTCAAAATGTAAGGCGTATGCAATAATATTGTATTTGAATAGGGTTGACATTAAAATAAGAAAAATATGAAGTCTGAGTCATGATAATGTCGTCGTAGCGTGCAGCTCTTGGAATAAGGTCAAATCAAGCCGAAAAGAAATAGATAAAAGCATGGTAGCGTAGATCGAAAGCTAAGATGGTGACGGCGCAGTGCACAAAAAGCGCAACAGAAGCGCAGTGCAGAAGAAGCACGACGACCTTAAAAGCTTGGAGCGACAGTTCAGATAGAAGCAGCAACATTATAACGACTTCTATGATCTGCATACGGCTTAAAAAGAAGAGCGGCGGCTGTTGCTATGCAAAAAAAAAATTTCTATACTTCTAAGATTAAAAATAAATTTGTGGACTCGCACGACTTGGACGCACTGAAAAATAGATGCTACGAGTTTGGATAGACGAAATGGAAGGCTAAAAAAAGAAAAAAAAACTCAAATTTAGCAGAGCGGATACTACAGTAGAACTGTCATTCCTCAGCATAAAGCAACCTCTTCACCGGCCGCCGGCTACCCGAGCTCCTGTTGCGTCCTCCGATCTGGCGTTGTTAGTTATCGGCTTCGCCTCCTCAGCAACCACCGTCTTCGTGCATCTGACCATCTTTGCGCCCGATCCGGCCAGCTCTCTCCGTTGCCACCATGTCTGAGCGACGGCTATTCTGGCTAGGAGACCCGACTGCACCAGGATGACTGCACCGCCGCCTCCCGGCCGCCTGTGCCACGCCATGCCGCCTCTCGCCCGGATCCTCGTTGCCTTTGTCAGATCCTGGCCACCACCGGCTGGATTCGCGCCAACCCGAGCCCGATCCACGTCGCCGTCTTCAGCATAAGTCGCACTGCCGTTGGCTCTCTTGGCTCTGGCGCTGCCTCCCTCGTCTTTATCCCGCGTGTCGACTGCGGAGTGCATGTCTGCACGGGCGCCGCCATCTTGCGCTGGATCTCGGGGCTCTTCATCCAACAAACACGTCATACTCATCGTCGGCTTTCGGCTTCTTCTCTTGCTGGTGGATATTCGGGTATCCAAAGAGGCATGGCAATGTGGAGAGGATAGAGTGGATGGGCACTGAAGGTTGGTTTGAAGTTAGAGGATAATGTGGAGAAAAGGATGGTGCCACGGTATTATAAAGCTTTTGTACTCTGCAGTGCTACTCCTAGTCGCTTGACGGAGCCGACCAAGAACATGGCCGCGGACAGCACGATGGTGCGGCTGCAGTCGACGCTCTCCACCCTCGACCAGGGCAACGAGACGCTGCCGGTGGTGACCATCAAAGAGAATGTTGGCCAAGAACACCGAGCGTTGATGGCGGTCTGTGAAGGGGATGGTGGCGTGGCTTGGAAGAGCGATGGTAGGATCCAACGACGGTGGCCGCCCCCGGGAGCGGAGATCGCTCCTCCTGGGGCAGCAGATGCGGAAGACGAGCGGAGGCTAGGAGGCAGCGGCGGTGGCTATAGTAAACCCTAACCCTAATCTTTATTCTGATACCATGTTATGAGTATTGTGTATGTATTTAAGAGACTCAATGAGTAATATATAAGGTATAAAGGGGACACAAGACTAACCTTTAGTACAATAGGAAATATCACTAATACCCTTAACATATCCATAGTTAGAACCCTACCAAATATAAGAATAGATTTTTTTTCTTGTGAGAATTTCTAGAATATTTTTCTTTTTCCCTCTCGTGAGTTTTTTATCCACACATCATTAGTAAGCCCACTAAATCGAGGGATTAATGCATTTCTCTTTTTTAATGATAATTTCTAGCCTATTTGTCTTTTTTCTAGGAGCTTTTAACCACGCATTATTAGCTTTGTTCTGACCAGGTCTTCGACTGAATCTTCGACTTCGACTAGACCTGTACTTGGAGTCTTTGTTTTTGACTTAGACCTCCGTATTTTTAACCGTTGATTCGACTATGGTCTTGACCTTGTCTTCGACTACACCTTCGATCATGGTTTCAACCATACACAAATATTGTAGATTCCGACCACTTTTCCTTCACAAAGAAAAGAATTCCAATAATTCTTTTTATTCATTTCTTTGGAATTGAAACTACCAAAAGTTGTTCTCCTTTGTCCTAACTCCTTTTGGACCCATTCAAATTCCTAAATTCATATTCTATCTTATAGTATATATTTTATAATTTTGGGCTTTTATCTGGATTTTATTTGAGTTTAGTTGTTCTGGTTTTCCGCGTGTAAACTACGACTATTCCGGAGAGTTACTTTGATGATTCGCAGCATCAAGACTTCAAACATGGCAAGTTACACATCTGATCATGTTGCTCCCAGTAATTTAAATTATTTATGTTGTTTTTAAATTATTATGTATATGTACTTTTATTCAAATCTAATTTAAATTCGATTTAAATTCTAGTTATACCTAAATCCTTTATGTATGGCCAAATTTGATATTGAACTTCCTTATACCTTGTCACTTTAGATGAAAACCTAGTTAGTACAATAGTATTGATTAGAAATTTTATAGAATTACTTAGCCATGCTTAGAATGATTTAAGAGGGAATATTTGTTTCACTTCAGAACAATGATTTTCTAAAATGTATTCTTGACTTTGGTGAGTCAAGAGAGTATATGGAATATTTTTAAAATAAAATATAAAACTTGGTTTTGACCTAGGCTAATGGTTAGGTGGTGGGTGCTGGCATGTATTGTTGTTCGGTGACACAATGTTGATTGTCAGGCACAAGAGGTATGTGGAATGAGCCTAAGTCAAGTTAAGGATCGGTCTATGAGCTACTGTTGCAAAACCATATCGTACTATCACAAGACTGGTGTGGGACAGTCCTGGTTGACTAATTTGTGACGTCCCAATTTTGGTCTCGCTATAGGTTGAATGTGAGCGTGGCGTAGGCCATGAGAAGTCTCACACGGCACAATAGGGGGCTCCAACTTGTGGATTCAAGTTGTGACGAAACCTTAGTGGTGGTGTGATCAGATTGAAGGCTTAGCATTATAAAGGCCTTGTTATGATTTTCTCAGTCGCACGCCTACAGAAGCGTGTAGCGGTCGACAATATAAGATAATCATATCTTGTGGGTAAAGTTGTACAATCTCTGCAGAGTGTATAATCTATCCTAGATAGCCGTGATCACGGTTATGGGCAAGCTGAGTAAAGTTTTTCATGGATTAGACTTTGGTTTTTAAAAATGATTTCTGAAAAGGCCTATGGATGGATGGAATCCATAGAATATTTTAAAAAGCATTTGGATGGATGGAATCCGTGTGAGATCTTTTAGAAAAGATGGACCAGGTGGGATACCTGTGAATATGTTAGTGTTTGGTCGGAGCTTGCACTAACAATATTATTTTGTTAAATTGCTATTTCTATCTATTGTATCAAATTCAGCTTTTGAATCTATTTACTGTATTTACTTTAATTCTGCTTTTACGCTCAAATAACCTATTATACCTTCCATTGTCAATACTTATGCATGCATGAACTCTGTTAAACTTCTTGGTGTAACTTGTGGAGTATTTTATGTACTCATGTTGCTTCATTCACTATTTTCGGAGAAAGACTTCATCAACTTCGGTGAGAATAACAATGAGTAGGCCACATCTTATAGTCATTCGCCTGTGGGCAGGCAGGATGGGCTGCTGCTTTATTGCTCTTTTTCGCTACTTATATTTATTTTTGGTTTATGAACCATTGATGTAAACTTTGGCCATCAGGCCCATATTTAGTTAATGAATAAATGTCATTGTGCATGATATGAATCTTTGTTATCCACTGTGTGCACTAGCTTGATTTTAGACTAGTGCGATTTACATAGAGGATCTAGGAGTTGTTGCTCCGGAGTCCGACAGCGGCTCTCTGGCAAGGGCTCATCGGACCACGGCAAGGGGCCGTCGTCGTTGAGAAAGAAGAAGGGCGACGGTCGAGGACGTGGCAGGGACGACGGAAGCCGTCGAGGCTCCAGGCCTCCCAAGGCTGCCTAGAATGGCGGCAATGGCGGGAGCACCATCGCTGGTGATCAATGCCGGTATTGTGGTAAGACGGGCCATTGGGCCCGCGAATGCTGCAAGAAGCGGGACGAGCAGGCCCATGCGGCCCAGGTGGAGGAGGAGACCGAACCCACATTATTGGTGGCCACGGCGTCGGTCAACACCACATCTCTCACTCCACCACCGCTACCTACAGATTCAGCGCCGTCGACTTCTCCCACGCCCGTCCTCCTCAGGGAGGACAAGCTCTTCGTCCAGCTCGGGGAGAAGGGCGACAGCGGCTGCACCCGATGGATACTTGACATCGGGGCAACCAACCACATGACGGGCATGAGATCCGTCTTCTTCGACCTCGACAAGGGGATCCGCGGCATCGTCAGATTCGGAGACGGCTCGGTCGTCAACATCGAAGGGCGTGGGACCGTGTTCTTCAAGTGCAAGAGTGGTGAGCATCAGGAGCTCACTGGTGTCTACCATATCCCCAGGCTGACGGTGAACATCATCAGCCTGGGCCAACTCGATGAGTATCGCTTCAAGATCCAGATCGAAGAGGGCGAAGGTGCTGCGCTCGCCGAGTCAGCTCTACGTCCTCAACCTCGACATCGACAAGCTGGTGTGCCTCGTCGCTCGGAGTAGTGAGGTGGCCTGGCAATGGCATGCCAGGTTCAGACATCTCAGGTTCCAAGGGCTCAAGAAGCTGTCCAAAGGGGAAATGGTGTGCGGGCTACCGCAGATTGACCACGTCGAGCAAGTCTATGATAGCTACCTAGCTAGGAAGCAGCGACGTCATTCGTTCCTGACGGCAAGCGCGTACCGCACCGCGCACTACCTAGAGCTCGTGCATGCCGATCTGTGCGGCCTGATCACGCCAGAGACACCTGGTGGGAAGCGCCTATTCTTGCTCGTGATCGACAATAAGAGCCGGTACATGTGGATCGTGTTGCTGGCATCCAAAGATCAAGTCGCAGCAGTGATCATTCGTCTTCAAGCTCGAGTGGAGGCGATCATTCGCTGGAAGGAAGATGGGCACGCTCCGCACGGATCGCGGCGGTGAGTTCACGGCGCGGACATTCGGCGACTACTGCGCCGAGTAGGGCATCCAGCGCCACCTCACCACGCTGTATACTCCCCAGCAGAACGGCGTGGTGGAGCGGCGCAACCAGACCGTGCTAGGGATGGCGCGGAGCATGCTCAAGGCAATGCGCATGCCCAACTGGTTTTGGGGGGAGGCAATGACAATGGCCATCTTCATCTTGAATCGCGCGCCGACAAGGAGCGTTGAGGGAATGACGCCATTCGAAGCCTGGTATGGATACAAGCTACCCATGCATTTCTTTCGCACCTTTGGCTTTATTGCGCATGTCAAGGTCACCGACAGGCATCAACGAAAGCTCGACAATCAGAGTACATCGATGATATTCGTCAGGTACGAGCCAGGCTCAAAGGTGTATTGGTTCTACAATCCAAGCACCAAGCGCGTTCACATTTCGCGTGATACGGTGTTCGACGAAGGAAAGCATGGGACTGGAGCAAGTTGATGGGGAGCTCAAGTTCAGAGGACATGAAGCCCTTCTGCGTCGAGTTCGTGACGGTGTCAGCCCGTCACGGAGTGCCAGTGGGGTCGCAGGCAGGCGGCACAGTTTTGACCCATGACTCGCCACCAGCACCCGGAACGCCGGGCGCGATGTCGTCCACAAACGCGCCAGGGCTGCACATGCCGCTAGCAACACCTACACCGAGCGCGGCCGTCGAGTTCGCGTCACCACCGTCTGCTGAACCAAACCTCAATGATGAATACGACGATGGCGACCCACTCCGGTTCAGGACACTAGAGAACATTTTCAGCCCGGCGCGACGCTAGGACTGGCAGAGCGGGAGTTGAGGGATGATCTACTGCTCGCCGTGGATGATGAGCCTGCCACATTCGAGGAGGCACATGGCGAGGAGTGTTGGCAGAAGGCGATGATCGAGGAGATGCCATCAATCGAGCAGAACAACACGTGAACGCTTGTCGACTTGCCTTTAGGCCACCGTCCAATCGGTGTGAAGTGGATCTTCAAGCTGAAGCGCGACGAAAAAGGGGCCATTGTCAGGCACAAGGCGAGACTCGTGGCAAAAGGCTACGTCTAGGAACAGGGGATCGACTACGATGAGGTCTTCGCGCCTGTAGCTCGGATGGAGTCCGTATGGATGCTGCTCGCTGTGGCAGCTTGGGAAGGCTAGCTTGTACATCATATGGATGTCAAGTCGGTGTTCCTCAATGGCGAGCTGAGCGAGGAGGTGTACGTCCAGCAACCGCTGGGTTTCATCACGGCTAGCGCACGAGGAGAAGGTGCTGAGGTTACGGAAGGCTTTGTACGGGCTTCGTCAAGCGCCACGCACATGGAATGTCAAGCTCGATAGCAGCCTCCGTGAACTCAATTTCACTCGGTGCTGCAGCGAGCACGGTATGTACACCAGGGGTGTCGCGACATCACACGTGGTGGTGGGCGTCTACGTTGATGATCTCATCGTCATGGGATCACGCTCAGAGGACATCGACACATTCAAGGGAGAGATGCCTCGGCTCTTCCGCATGAGTGACCTGGGGTTGCTCTCTTACTACCTCGGGATCGAGGCGAAGCAGAACCGGGACACCATCACATTGTGCCAGGCAGCACAAGCGCGCAAACTGCTAGAGAAGGCGCAACTGGAAGGCTGCAACACATGCTAGATGCCCATAGAGGTGTGTCTGAAGCTGTCCAAGGACAGTGCCACGCTGGAGGTGGATGCAACGATGTATCGCAGCCTGGTTGGGAGCTTACGGTACTTGGTGCATACACCGCCCAACATCACTTTTGCCGTGGGCTATGTGAGCAGATTCATGGAGAAGCCACGGCAAGAGCACCTCGTCGCCGCCAAGCACCTGCTCTAGTACAGCTCCGGCACGATCGACTACGGCATCCTCTACTCCAAGCGCTCGAATGGTGACATTCGCCTGATGGGCTACAGTGACAGTGACTTGGGGGGAGATGTGGATGACAGGAAGAGCACCACCGGGATCATCTTCTTCCTCGATGAAATGCCAATCTCTTGGCAATCCTAGAAGCAAAGGGTGGTAGCGCTCTCCTCTGGCGAAGCTGAATACATCGCAGGTGCTGCGACGACGTGCCAAGCGGTGTGGCTCTCACGGCTGCTGGGTGACGTGATCGGCACTAAGCTCCATCCGCCACAATTGAAGATGCACAACATGTCCGCGATAGCCTTAAGCAAGAATCCTGTTCTTCATGACAGAAGTAAGCACATTGATACTAAATTTCATTTCATCCGTGAATGTCTGGACAGCGGGAGGATTTGCTTGGATTTTACGAGCTCTCAGGAGCAGCTCGCTGACATCCTGACAAAGTCACTTGGACACGCTAAGTTCTGTGAGCTACGCGACAAGATTGGCCTCGTCAAGATCAAATGAACCGAACAAGAATTAGGGGGAGATTGTTGGATAATCCTGGTTTGGTTTCAAAGCTCCTGGTTCATTTAGTATCTAATAATAACTCTGCATATAATGCAGCAGTTACAAGTAGTAGTAATGCATCAGTTAAAGGCATCAGTTACAAGTAGTAATGCATCAATTTTTCAAGTAGTAATGTAGCAGTTTTTAGGTAGTAATGCAGCAGTTTTCAAGTAGTAATGCAGCAGTTTTCAGGTAGTAATGCATCAGTTTTCAGGTAGTAATGCAGCAGTTTTCAAGTAGTAATGCATCAGTTTTAGAGCTGGACAGTTAGTGGGAAGTCAATAAGTTTGTACTAGTTTTTGCATTATAAAAGGAAGAGAAAACGCAGCAGTTAGCAGCCTGTGCAGCACCAAAAATACTAAGTTCAGTTTGCTTTTTGTGTTTGTGTGTGTGCGTGTGCTCACCTCTTCATCGTCACCGGCAAGGGGAAGTCGGAGGTGAAGACGGCAGAGTTCATGATATTGTTCGACTACTGGAGGGAATTCGGCTCAAGGTAGAGGTTGTTGAAAAGTGATCCGAATTCGGCTCAAGGTAGAGATTGTTGAAAAGTGATTCGAATTTGTAACCGTGTCCGTGTAGGATTCTGATTTGGATTCCTCTCCATGTGGGACTCTATTCCCCCACACTATATATGTATCCCAGTAGTCCATAGGTATTAAGCCCCAGGAGAAGCACTCCATTGTAATCTCTCTTCATTATAGTGATTTACCTTCGAGTACCCGTGATTTTTTTCCGCAAGAGTTTTTCACGTAAAATCCGTGTCTTTTGTCTCTATTTTTCTGTACATTAATTGCAACAATTTGCCTTCTTTATGGTTCTAGCTAAAGCTATCTAACAAATCAGGATTCATCTATTGGGGGTTGGGTGGGTGGGGTCTTTTTGACTTTGTTTTTTGGGTTTTTCAGCGGCTTTTAGCTTCTCTCAGCAATCACTATTCATTAAACTAATAAGTTATAGCCAAAAGTTATAAGTCGCACGCACAACCTAAAAGAACAGAGACCCTTTCACTCATATGTCCATGGAGAAGCACCAATTCATCTACCAACAATTTACTGCAAAGTTTTTGAATCACCTTCATCGGTGATGACCTTTATATGTCCATGGTTAAGCATCGATTCAGTCATTATAACAGACTTCATACCATTATTTCTTTACTCACTCCAAAGTTCATCATTGTTTTGGAACATTGTTGCAGATGATGCTTAATTCTAAAAGATCTTAGCTTTGTGGGGTACACATACAAGAACTTTGAAGCTGTGAAAGGTTTGCATCAGCATGCAGGTTTGTTTCTTTGACACCATTAGTCCCTTCGAATCTTTTGCTAAGATTACTATGATTGGCTGTAGCGCTAGCAATTGTTGCCCTACTCTCTCTCTCTCTCTCTCACTCACTTTTTTTAATACTGGCAACTAAGAATCTTATTTTTACCAAATATAAAGGCCTGATTGCAGTTGAAGCACACAGTTTTTCTTTTTAACCTTTCATTTTGCTATTTGTTCCCAGATGCTATGATAAGGTCCCTGTTACATTTTTATTAAAAAAACAACCTATAGTTCACAATCAAAGATTGAGGGTTTTTGTTCACACCAGGTAATTCTTGGAAAACAGAACTCTGCTTTTACTGTTTTGTAGTTGGCGTTTAGATTTATCTAGCCCCTTTTGGCTTTAGCTCAATGCTAGAAATTGGTTTGTCTTGCCCCAATTAACTCAATGGTAGAAATTTCTTTATTGCTTAATCTTTACTCCTTTTAGCTCAACAGGAGTAATTGCTGTTATTGATTCCACTTGGTCCTTTTTGTTGACTTTGACTATGTGTTAGAATTTTTTTTAGCATAGCTGAGATGTTTGGAAACTTCATATGCATGTGTTACCACTGTGTAACATCCCAGTTTTTTTGCTGTATTTTTAAAGTTGTTAAAATAAAAATAACAATTTGGATTTTTCTTGAATTAGTTAAAGCTTATTGTGAATTTTTGAAATGAAAATGATTTAGTATGAATAAAATAAATTTCAATTAAGTTAAAACCAGCTTTATTTGATTTCCTTGTGATGCAAATGTTTTTCTGTATTTTCTGGTTTTTTTGAAGTTTATTTGCTATTTATTTGAGCTCAATTTAATTTATCTTCTTTTATTAAATTCAGAAATTTATTGAAAATCCGGATTTGACCTCGGGCTGAATCTTCTTTCTCTCTGGCTTGTTCCCTTCCTTTCGGCCTGCTCCGTAACTAGGGGTGGAAATTTGGCTCATGGCTCGCGGCTCAGCTCGGCTCGGCTCGGCTTGGCTCGTGGCATTAACGAGCCAAGCCGAGCTGGAGATTGAGCTCGCGGCTCGGCTGGCTCGCGAGCCACTCGTGCGGCTCGTTTAGCTCGGTGGGGAGGGTCGGGCCGGCCCATCATCAGCGTTGTCTCGCTCGCACACTCGTTGGCGCATCGCGGCTCGGCCCATCGCACCGACATGCATAGACACGCACCGACACCGGCGACACGCATAGAACGCACTGACACGCCCGATCCCTATTCCCCATTTCCCCTTGTCTCGCGATCCCAATGCCGACGCACTCGCGATCCCCTCTCAACCTTAGATCCGGCGCCGCTGCGACGGTGCGGCACCGCACCCTCGCCGTCCGCCGGCGCTGGCACCGGCCCCTCCCCTCCTCCTCGCCTCAGCCTTCACCGCCCTTCCCATCTTCCCCTCAACCCTAGATCCAGCCGCCGCCACAGTGCCACACCTCCCCTTGCCGTGGGCCTCTCGTCGGCGTGTGGCGCATGGAGCGGCATGCGTAGGCCAGCATGGAGTCGAAGAACCGCGGAGAGAGGAGGTCCTCCGGGTCCGGGCCCGGCTTCGCCTCGGCATCGACCTCAGTGGTGAACCGCGTCCCCAACTCCTGTCCACGGCCACCTTGCAGTGGCAAAGGAGCTCCGACCCCGGCAGCCTCGGTAAAGTAGCTCCTCAACCCTAGCAGTATGTCAAACTTGTCCAGTATGTATTTTGTTTGTATGTTGGATTTTGTTTGTTGACTGTGAAGATAGCCCTAGCAGTATGTCAAACTTGTCCAGTATAGCACATGACTGTCAAAATATTGAGGCACTGTGAAAATCTATCGTTTAAAATCAAACTGCATCCTTGGCACTGTCAAAATATTCAGGCATCACAATCTTGTGATGCCTGAATATTTTAGATTGTGATGCCTGAATATTTTGATAGTGCCAAGGATGCAGTTTGATTTTAAACGATAGATTATCACAGTGCCTGAATAAGGATGCAGTTTGATTTTGATAGTGCCTTATTTAGCATGTGTAAGTGTAATAGTATATAAAATAATGTTTGTTATACCACTTGATATGGGTGAATACCGCCTCTAATTTTGTATACCGCCTCTAATTTTGTATAGTTGCTGGGTGATCAGTGCGAGCAGCCTGTCTCGTCAGACACGCTTGATTTGTCAAATGACAGTGAAGGTGCGCATGTTTCCCTGGATTCTGCAAGCGAAGATGCGCATGCGGTAGATGATGATACCAACAAAAGAGTGAAAAGGAAGAAGGGAATTGAAGTGTCTCCCACCAAAAAGGGTAGAGGAAAGCGTTCGGATTGTTGGAAGCTATTCAAGGTGGTCAATGTCCCATCTAAGAAGGAGAAAGGGGTGACTGAGACGAAGGCGAAGTGTCGGTTTTGTTATGGATTGTTCTCTTACAAGCATGGGGGAACCACTTCACATCTGAAAAGGCACATTCCCAAGTGTGCACCCTATCTAAACAAAGTGGGAAGGCAAAAGGCTCAAGGTACACTGAACTATGATCCCGAGGGATCAAGTTTACCTTTTGTTAATCCTAGTGAATATGACCATGAGGAAACTCGTAGATTAATTGCAAAGATGATAATTGTCCATGAGTATCCATTTAAGATGGTAGAGCACATTTGGTTTAATGTGTTGATGAGGTATATGAATGCATCATACCAGTTTATTGGTAGAAAGATATAAAAATTTGAATGCATAAAGGTGTACCAAACAGAAAAAGAAAACCTTAGGAAGAGTCTTAAAGATGTGGATAACATAAGTTTAACATGTGATTTGTGGACTTCCAATCAAAACCTTTGTTATATGAGTTTGGTGGCGCATTACATTGATTCTAATTGGGCTATGCAATGCCGTGTGCTAAACTTTGTTGAGTTGGATCGTCCACACACTGGGATTGTGATAGCTCAGGCAGTATTTGAGTGTATAACTGCATGGAAAATAGAAGACAAGATTATGACGATTACTCTTGACAATGCTGCCTCAAATGATGTTGCTGCTAGGAGTTTGATAGCCAAGTTCATTGCTAGAGGATCAGAAAACTTTGTTCCAAAATATTTTCATGTTCGTTGTTGTTCTCATATAGTGAATTTGGTAGTGAATGATGGCATGGCACCATTGGAAACTTTGATTAGCAAACTTAGGGAATCTATCAAGTATATGAAGAAGTCTTCATCCCGTATGTACAAATTCTTAGAAATTTGTAAATCCATTGCTTTGGAAGTTGGAGAGGGCTTAAAGTTGGACGTGTCAACAAGGTGGAGTTCAACATATCGAATGTTGTCCGCTTGCATTGCCTACAAGGATGCATTAATCTGCTATGCTGATTCCGATGCTAATTACAAGTGGCAGCCTTCGAATGAAGAATGGGCATTATACAACAAAATTCAACCAATATTGAAAGCATTGGCTGAGGTAACTACTGCATTTTCAGGTTCTCTATACCCAACAGCTAATGTTTTCTATCCTTACATAGTGAATGTTAAGATTGCATTGAGGGCTGCAAGCATTTCTACTAATGAACATGTCAAGCGTATGGGTTCAGCAATGATAGAGAAGTTTGACAAGTATTGGGCTGAAAAAATAATGTTATGGTTATTGCTACTATTCTTGATCCTAGGTTTAAGATGAGGTTTGTTAGTTGGTGTTTTACGTAGATATTTGACTCCTCCAAAGCCTTTATCGAGGAGACTGAAATCCGTGCCGAGTTGTTTGATTTGTATGCCACATATGAGATGCAACATCGGCACAAGAAAGCTGCTAATAGCAGGGCAGAGTCCTCTTCAACCATAGAAACTAGTAGCTCATTGGCTTCAGTTTCAAGTGAGTTTCAAACATTTCTGCAATCTACTTCTACGGAACCATCTAAATCAGAATTACTCATCTATCTGGATGAACCAAATCATCCTTTAGTAGACACAAGTTTCAAATTGCTAGATTGGTGGAGGTTGAATGCTCATAGGTTCCCGGTAGTGTCCAATATGGCAAAGAAATTCTTAACTATACCTGCTAGCACCATATCTTCGGAATCAACCTTTAGTGCTGGCGGTAGAGTACTTGATGATTATCGTAGTGCATTGCGCCCAGCTATGGTTGAGGCACTAATATGTGCTTCTAGCTGGATACGAGGTTCGCACAATGACATGACACCTCCAATGTTTGTGGTATGTTGTTCCACACTAACTCATTTAATTATCTTCTTTGTTACTATTGAGTCTAACTCAATTTTCTATTGCAGGAAGAAGATGATGAGGATGATGTCGAATCTATACCATTTCTTGAGGGTGTGGTGGCTAGCAGCTAGGACTTCTGCTGGTTGAATATTTTGGCAATGTATGCAACATATGTATTTTGGCAAATGGCAAATGGTAATGTATGTATGCAACATATGTATTTTGGCAAATGGCAAATGGCACAGCACTTTGGTAGCTCTTCGCTTCTGCATTCTACATTCTTTGTATGTATGTTATTGACCGTATAATCTTGATGTTGTTACCGCCTCTCTCGATCTGCTGTTATTCATTGTTGTTGTTTATTGTTACTGCCATCTTCTTTCTTTGTTGTCTGTTACTACCTCTACTTTGTTACTCTTACTTCTTTGTTGTTACTCTGAAGTCCGAGCCGCTCATTTATTCTTTATTCTTTATTACTATTCTTCTTCTTTATTACTCTGCTTCTTCTTTGTTATTCTCTGTCTGAAGTCCGAGCCGCTCATTTGTTCTTTATTCTTTACTACTACTCGATCTTTATTACCGCTGCTTCTTTTTGTTATTCATGCAAGTCCGAGCCGCTCATTTATTCTTTATTCTTTGGTCTTTGCCTCTACTATTTCTTCTTTGTTGTTACTCGTCAAGTCTTGAGCCGCTCATTATTCTTTATTGTTGCCGTGTTCTTCTTCTTTGTTCTTTGTTGTTGCCGTGTTCTTCTTCTTTATTCTTTTGTTGTTTATTGTATATTTAATTGCTAATGAGCCTAACGAGCCGAGCCCGAGCTTTTTACCGAGCCGAGCCGGGCCTATTTTTTAGCTCGTTAGTCTAACGAGCCGAGCCCGAGCCGAGCCACTATTTCATCGAGCCTTACCGAGCCGAGCTGAGCCGAGCCGGCTCGATATCCACCCCTATCCGTAACCCATCTCCGCGCTGTGGCCGCCAACCGCTTGCCTCGACCCAACTCTCGCACAGTGACCGCCCGTCCCCACCTGTCAGCCCCGCACCTTCGTCTTCCTTCCGAACTCTTCCTCGGCGCCATCACCGACATGAACGCTATGCCTTGCTATCTTCGTGTTGGTTTCCGTGCCCCGGCTTACTATATATCAGACCCCCGAGCACGACCCTAGTACCTTCCTGAGCCGCTTGTCTTCAATCGTGTGCCATCGTCGCCGAATTGATGCTTTGCGCTGCCACCTCCGACGAGCCATCGCCGTCACCTCGGAACTCCTTTGCCAAAGCCAACTGGTGTGCAAGGTTCATCACCCCACGCACCAACCTCCTTCGTACCACGCTGAGGCCCAAAGACTGCCAGGGCGAGCCATCGCTGTGAAACCAATCCACTCCGCCGCCAAGACCTCGCCGCCGGTGAGCTCCATCAACCATTGGACTCCACACCCGACCAATTAGCTTCGTCTGTGTCCTAGGAAGCCACGCGTGTCATGTTGAGGCTAGTCGTCGATGTTTCGCTGGAGTTTGCCGCCACCCGAGCAACGCTAACCACTGCGCCATGCGTCGCGCCATATCCAAGCCGCTAGTTCGCTTCGCCGTCACATGCAGAAGCTCGTGGTGCCCTCGCCAACGTCCAGCTCGCCGTCAATCGCCGCGCCATCGCCGGAGAACCACGGCCGTGGATCTAGTTCACGTGGCCATCGACGTCAGCGTCCACTTGTCCTCCACATCAGCGCACAGAGCACACATGTGCATTACGCAACAGCCAGGTCAATCCCTACTGCCAACTCACCCCGCTCCATTGCCTTGCCATGTCATTAAGCCATGTGTTACCATATCACCTCTTGTTGCGCACGTGTCATCCAGTCAGCTACCACATCAGTAGCACTATTCCATAGACTACATCCACTGTAAATCAAGCCTGGTCCATCCGCTCAGTCCACAGCACAGTGTTTCCAAGGTGGCAAAGTATTCTATGCTCTCACCTTTTATGGTACGCTCATGGACTCACCCCTCACTTTGGGGTACCCTTTGATGTAGTCTATACAGTGTTCTTTTAAAATTTTAACATAAATTCAAAATGTGTTAGAAGAAAAAAAAGAGATAAGTTTGCTATGAATAGTAGCCTTTGTCTTTTCTCCCTTTTAAGAGTAATAAAAATGAAAAAAAACTAAATGGTATCAAAAGGAAAAGGCAAATGAAAAAGACAAATGGTACTATGTACAGAGCAAGCTTATCTTTATTTTTTTCTAACAAATTTTGGAAGGTGATAGAGCACTATATATACTACGCATCAAAATTTTCGGAATTTTTCTTGTTGGTTTGGCGACCAAATTAAAAGATTTTCTTTTTGCACGATTGCACTTTAAGAGATGATTGGAATTACAATGGCATTTTTTTTAAGCTGGGGCGATTGGGGTGGCATATATCCATTTATCCCTTTTCAAAATTTACACCTTACATAATCAATTCCTTTATATTGTATGTTCACTAAACTTCTAGGATGTGTTTTTTTAGGTCGAGACTTATGACTTATGTTTGTGGTTTTTGAATTCTGACTTATTCGTGAGAGATGGTATGCAGAGAGAAATAATTATATGCGATTTTGGCTAGTATAATTAAACTCGGTTCAGTTTGTACTATAATTTACCTATAAATCTTGTTTTCAAAAAACGCATCATTTAACGGTGAGTTACTGTAGAAATAAAAGCTAAAGGTTACGCATAAGTTCAGAAGTACCGAGCTCTAATATCTATAAAACACTGTTTTTCCATAGTAATATTTTTTAAAAAAAAATCTCGTTTGACCAACTAATTCTATGCTATACCTGCCATTGGATTAGACAGCCATTGCGCACACTGTGCGTTACATATGTGCATAGGCCAAATTACATATATTCATACTGTGCGTTGAATATTCAGATTTTTATTTGCACAAAAGAAAAGGTTAATCAGATTTCTAAAAGACTACATGTCGGAGGAGCATCGGAAAAAATTGATGATTTACCACGCACCGGTTTGTGAATTTGCGACTAGTAACGAGAGTTATCGGGAAGAGTGTTCATTTCCTGTCCTAAAACGTGTGGCTAAAACATAGTGGCAGCTGAAGCACGTCGTGGACCGGACGTGCTGTTCGTGTCTACATCACTGGCCGTCCCGGCCGGTTGGTCGCGGACGAGCTGCGAGGACCGGAAGGTTTAAAGTTAGCTCTGTTTCTGATTTTTATTTTTTTACTATTTAGTAATTTTTTTGGTTTTTTATATTTTTTAGCTTTTTATTTTTTTATTCTTCTGTATTGTCCATGATAGGTTAATATATATTTTTATTTTTATATTTTTTAAATTTAATTATGCTAAATAAATCAATTCAGTTATAGTAAAAAAATAAGTCAGTTACAGTAAAAAAAGATATAAGTTAACGTTAAATTGAACGTTACCAAAATTGTTCTAGTATCCTTGATGGGGAGAAGCACACAGAGATTTTCTTCTCTGAAAATTCATTGACTATTTGGGATGCCAAGATAAATAGACAACTTTGATTGTTCATTGGTAGAAATGCATCTGCCTGGTCAATACCGTTCCTTAGATGCTAAGGCTAGCTGCTTGCATCATGTAACCTTCTCTGTGCGACACACTCCAGTAGTCAGTGATGGATCTAGAAACTCTACCCTGTAAGGTCAACTATCATTACTGGGGAATCCAAAAACTCTACCCCGTAGGCTCAACTATCATTACCTCATATTTTAATGGTGCCATTTCGGCTAATTTTTTTTGTGGTTTTGCATGAAAATTTTATGATCTATAGGACTTATGGCAAAAGGTATCTCTGCCATTGATAGTAGTTTGTGGTAATAATTTTTAGATAGAAGCTTTTTTCTGATTAACTCGGCAATTTGTATGGATGTTTTGGTTGTTTACTCACCTGTAGGCCCAACTCATTTAGGTTTAGATTTCTGACTTATTTTTTTATTATTCATAATTTTAGATTTTTTTCTGATTTTAGTATTTTTTTCGAGCTTTTTGTCAGTTCTTTTTTCTGTATTCGTTTGATGGGCTAACCTGTTTTTTTTTCTATTTTTAGATTTTTACAAAAAAAAGAGACATAAGCTAACGCCATTATGAACACCCTAAAAAACTTCAGTCCATCTCTAGGTAAATCTTAGTGTACATGCTTAAGGCCGTGTCAAAAATACTGTAGATGTTGGTTTAGCAACTGCAAAAAAAAACTAGAGGTGAAGATGGGGGCGTTTCATTCGGTTGTCGGCTTTTTGCTTAGCTAATTTTGGATGAGCTGAGTAGACATAATTTTGCTGAGTTGAACCAAGTACATTAATTGTGCCCAAGTTCACATACAAACTAAGGTGCAAAAACTGCACGTGGTAAGTTAACATTTGTAATTTACATATTAGCATACATAACATGGTATGTACGTTAAGCTATCAGGGACGATGCAATGGCGTCCTATACCATGTTTATATACACAGCTTCCCCACCATTTGCAACCTAATGTGCGGCGGATTGTGCGTGACTTACGTCCTACAACTCACAGTAGATGATGAAATTATGAAACATCATCGTTGCCACAATTATGGCCTTATGTATGTCGTAGCTATGGATTTTGTCAAGAATCTACCACTTCATTTTGCACATGCCAAATAACCGCTCGGCGATGTTACGGAGGGAGGAATGATGAAGTTGAATACCTCCTACATCCCATCGAGCCAATTGCTATCTTGAAACTCTGAAATATGGTACCTATGGTTTTGATAGGGAGTGAGGTACCCCAACTTGTTCGGATAGCCAAAATCCATGAGGTAATACTTCCCTGCGTGAACCAGGTGAGTAGTGTCAGCGAATGCGTTACATTTATACAAGGACGAGACATATAGCACAATAAGTCACTTTACCTATAGATGGGATAGGGAAGCAGTCTCCATATTTCACAAATATTTCTTAAAGCACCTGTGTGTCGTGAATTGATCTGGGCCATCTAGCGCACACAAATGTGCAGCGGGCATTGAAGTCACACAACGCTAGCATATTCTGACTAGTGTACTTATGCCTGCCATAATGCCTAGCACGCTCGACAAGTGGTATTGTAACTTGCAGCTGAGCCCCATCAATTTCCCCAATTTAGTCACGAAAATCGAGGGTAGAACCTCTGCTATAGCAGTATGGAATGCACCGTTTGGAAGGTAGGGTCACGTGGTGCAATGTTGGCACCCACCAAACTAGTCACACACTTGAAAACTTGCATGAACTTCCTATTGATAGTGCCTATAGAATGCTTGAACTGGTTTATCGCCTGCCTATTGGACTAAGACGCCCCACATGTCCAAATGAATAGTACAAGTGCTTTGTTTGGAGCACATTTCAATTGTCAACTGGAGCCCAAAGTTTGCTACCAGTGTATCATGCAAGTGTTTGAACACTGTTGATCGCATCCAGTACATGTCATAGCAGCGACGTTCATTAGCGAACTGTTGTTCGACCCACTATATCCGGTCATAATTGGTACTTCAGGTGGTGACCTAGACGATGTTGTTGTGTCGTCGTCACCGCTAGCAAAGGCGGCATATGTAAAGAGCATGAATGAGCCAGTGGAGGCCTCGTCTGAGCTGCCCCTGCACTGGCCTCCCCTGCCATGCTTGTCTTTGCATCCACCGAGTAGTGTACACACATTCAGACAACGACATGAACGGTGAAGCAAAATCCAACAAACAATACTCAGCAATCATACAAAAATAAATGAAGTCCCAAAAACAGAGTAACATCACAATGCATAACAACGAATAAAGTCCCAACAATAGAGAAACAACTTAGTTCGGCAAACAAAAAGTGATGGCAGCGAACACACGGATGACCGACGCGAGGAAGGTGTATCTCATGACACATTCTTCACGCACTCCCATGTGCTCTTGATCCACTAGAGATTACCCTCATTTGTCTTCATCGCCATGAAGCTATCACACCATTCCTTCTTGATGAAAGGCTGACTTGTACAGTAGTGCTTGTCAGTGTCCTCTCCTACAGCAGCCTCCTCCACCATAGCCATGAGTCACAATAGCTCCTCATGAGCCAGGTCGCGCATATACCAGAGCCACGTGTAGGGGTGTGTCTTCTCGTACAGGTCGACGAGGCACTTTAGCTCGGTGTCATAGTCTAGCACCTTCCCCTTCTCGCTGCCGAGAGAGCGAGACACGCATGGGCACTTGCCTCCCAGCGCTGCCACCTTGCATGTTGTCTTGATGATGTTCTCCTCATTCTCAGACAATAAAGTGACCGCATCAGGAATGAAGGTGTCCTTGCTCATGCACACTACTATACCGAAGATAACTTCCATGAGCTCTTCGTTCTCTAGGGGGCTATCTTGAACTTGAGCACGTACACCTTGCTTGAACAAATCAAGGGAATGTGGCATGCATCAAACAACAAATGGAAAGAGAAAAGCAAGGAAATGGGGAACTAAACAAAGCACATGACCGACACTCATCGTGGATGCCTGCGCCTACTAGACGTCGTCGGCAGTGATCGAGCCAGTTTCGTGATTCACCCCAAGCCCAATGGCATGCCGCTTCAGGGTCTTTCATGTTGCGTGGTCCTATTTAAGGGCGTGTCACTTGTTCATCATTTGCTGCCGAAGGTAAGTGCGGTCGATGCGCGCGGCGAACTTCCAGCATAGGTTGTTATACCCCTTAGTGTTGAGACAACCGAAGGGACGGTTGTCGGCGGTGACCTCCTCCGCACAAATCTCCAAGAAAACAGGGGCACGCTTTCGGCTCTAGGTTGTAATGGACTTGTCCATCTGTGCTGTTGTCGAAGAAGCTGTTCAGGCCAAGTAATCAAAAAACCATGAGAACATGCCAAGCACAATAAAGCCTCCCAACCAGATGCAATGTCGACAAATTGACAACAACAAGCAAAGCAAATAGGACAAACCAACAAATCGGAGGTAGGACACACTATTGCCAGGACATGCGAAAGACCAAATCAGGGCTAACGGATGGGACGGGGGCAAGGGATGGGCCGGTTTCAGTGACGGGACCAAGTTTGCTGGACGAGCCTCACACTAGGAGGAAGCAGGGTGCCATGGGAGGAGGCCAGATGCGGGGACGGCACATCCGGAGATGGAGCCCGATAGTTGGGTAGGGGAGGCGACCGACCGGATCTGAAGGGTAAGGCAAGCTCGTAGTGAGTGGAAAGGTGTGAGGGCAGAGGTGCGAGTAGAGTAGGAAAAGGTGGCGAGAGTGAGAGTAGGGAAGTGTCGGTGCTTGCCCCTTATCCATCTGCACATGACTCGCTCGCTTCTACCGCACGCTAGCTGCTGCCACCGTCCTACAACCGAAGATGAGCCATTAACCGAATGCAGTTTGGAATGGGGCCTAGGACATTCGGGTGCATCCATCACATTCCAAATGACATCGAGTGTAATTTTCTTTGACAATTTCTAGCAAACTATATAGATTAACTATATAAAATCAAACAAAGGATTATTAGAATTGAAACAGGTGAGAATCTTCATACAAAAAGTGTTGGTAAAACAGCTACCATACATTCAGTTATTGCGAAATGGCATTGGAGATCTTAATATTACAAATTGAACCGTGGATGAGAAATGTGTTTCCACTAAGTCAAATCGTGAACTAGTAAAAATGTTATGTTTTACTTAACCTTATACAATTATTGATTATTATACCTACATTTTTAATATGAGATGTCTTGGCAGTGCATAATAATCAACTAGCAAAGTTATTTCTTTGGTAACTAAGAGAATAATATCCAAAATAATAATTGGAAGCATCAGAAAGGATGTGATGGCATTCACATCTGCATTCACACTACATGTTCACTTGACATATTTTATTACACTACCATGAAGGTAATTAGTATGTTCACACCTAAAATAAAACTAGACATTCTTTCCCACGAGGAAAGACTCCAATGGGTCCACCTATGAATATAAAATGTAGTAGTGCTAGTACATATGTAATGTTGACTTTTTTTAGTGGCTTCCAATATTTATTGTGGCTATTGTTTATTTAATTTAATGTGAAATTATTTATATTATTGATGTAAGTGATAGGGAATATTTTGATACAGAATTTAACTTGAGGAATTAATACTCGACGTGCTGAGAACAGTTGTGCTGTAATATAGTAGATATATTTATTAAGATCGAGTCTACTGAAATTTAATACACATGCATATGTTTAACTCAGGTACAGCACAGGGTAGAATAGTTGGGTTTTTTTATAGGATCGGTTCTGCAGGTTATTGACCCACATGATCAGATTGGAATTGATCTCATAAACAATCTGATTATAGCGCATGACTCACACATGTGTACTTAGGACTAATATATTTTAGACTCATAAACTGTTATATCTGATCGTGGTTGGTGACATGGTTTATAAGTCTCACAGGATACTAGAAACAGGTGGGTCACTTTGTAACACCTTCTAGTCTCATTATGCACTGTGAGCGGTACCATGGATAAGACATAAATAGAGGGTAGATCGAAAAACCTCCATGGAATTAATTTAGAGTTTTAAAAAAACCCAACATTGGTATCAGAGCTAGGTTTCTTAATACATCGTACGGAGGTCTTGATTCGATCTCATCACCTCGGTCCTCAGACGTAGAGCTGGGAGTTGGGCCATGCTGTGCCAGCACGGCCTGGGCCCATCGTACTTCAGGCCCCTTCATGCTGTGCTGGCTCGACCCAGTCACCCCACCATGCCATGCCGTGCCAGCCCGCCTTGCCTTTGGCCAAGCCCAAGCATGGCCTAATGCCCGTCGTGTAGGCGTTCGTGTCGTGCCAACCCAAGTCCAGCCCGAAGTAACTATACACGACGAAGACGACAACGACGATGGTGACGGTGGCTACCATCTTCCTTTCTCTCGTGCCCACCTCGTTAAAAACTAGTTAAAATTGAATTAGTTGCATAAAAATATGGGCACGCAATGATATAAATATTTCAGAAAAAATAGGATTTCCTTGATATTTTAAAAATACAATATTACTGTCTCGTTAAAAACCTTACACCTAAGGGTGAAAATGGGTCGGGTTTTTCCCGATCGATCCTGTACCGAATCCGGTTGGTAGTGAATTCGGTAAACCGGTTTTATATCTGGTCGGATTCGGATTCAGATTCGGATTTTTGTATTCGGATTCGGTAGCGAATTCGGTTTAACTGCTATCCGACCGAATAGCGTCGGTATTCGATTATTCGGATACTATCCGAATAAAATCTGAATACATATCTGACACCGCACGCTGGCCCAGCCAGCCCATCAGGCCATCAGCCCATCACCCATGCGCGAGTGCGCGACGCGCCAACGCCACGGCGCCACCCCCACCCGGCCACCCTTGACCCGTCCACAGTCCACCCACTTTCCCTTCTCCTCGTTTCCTCCTCGGCTCGTCCTGGGCACCCCCCCGATCTGCCGCCGTCGCCCGCTGTGCCGCCGCCCCCCGCTCTGCCGCCTCCCACCGATCTGCCACTGCCCCCCGCTCTGCCGCCGCTCCTCCTCACACCTCCCGGCGCCCCGTCTGCCGCCGTCGCCCGCTCTGCCACCGCCCCCCCGCTCTGCCGCCGCTCCTCCTCACGCCCCTCCCGGGCGCCCCGCCGATCTGCCGCCATCGCCCGCTGTGTCGCCGCCCCCCGCTCTGCCGCCGCCCACCGATCTGCCGCCGCTCCTCCCCACGTCCCTCCTCACCTCTATATCCAGGAGCTGGCTGCAGCTGAAGTAAGTTTTTTTCTGGGTGATTTTAGAGATCCAGGATGTGGAGTTAGTAGGGGGAGCGGCTGTGAGTGATTTTTGTTATGCTAAGTTGTGCTCACCGCACACGATTGTTTTTGTTGCAGTTGTTCATTACTAAACATGTTTCATTGTATTTTCTCTGTGTGGTTTTGTTAATGACAGAGCTGTTGTGGGAGAACTAGCGAATGCTGGATAAGTCCATCGGGGAGATCGAGAGGGAGAGGCAGGGACTGCAAGTTCAGGAGGGAAGTTCATCGCAGAGATCAATCAGGTACTATGCATTGGAATCTTGAAATCCTGATGTATATATGAGACAATATGTCTTCTTTCGTATATATATATATAAGCACGAAAAAATCATATATAATAACCCATATAACAAGCCAAGTTGGCATCTCCAAGTATCAGATAGATGCTACTTAAGTGTGCCCTGAAAAACTTATCACTGAGATTGTAGAAGTTTTTTGTTTAAGTTAATGATATGCCAACATTTTTTTTGAGAAAGTCTCCATTAAACCCATCTGCCTAGGGATTTATCTGTACTCCAGCATTCTTCGATACTTGCTGCTGACCACCATTGCTCAATATCTCCCTGTCTGCTGATACTTGCTGATTGATTAGTTCTTCTCTATTGTGATTTGCAGCATATCTGTAGTTGTGAATTGTGATGGCATCTGGAAGTGCAAGTGTAAGTGATAGTGTGGGTGTAGTTTCATCTCGTGAAGCACCAACTGAATGTGAAGCGGCATCGTCCATTGGAAGTGGCACACAAGAGAATATAGTACAGTATGAGGATGTTGAGCCTAGTGCAAAGAGGCAAAAGAAGAGTACATCAGCTGTTTGGGATGAGTACACTAGGAGTACAAAGACAGTTGAAGAGAATGGGAAGAAGGTTGTTGAACATTGGGCGCAATGCAACCATTGCAAGTACAGTGCAAGATATGAGACCAGCAATGGCACAACATGCTTTTGGAATCATTTGAAGAAAAAACATAACCTCCGTCCAGGCCAGCAGCAGCTCAAAATAGAAAAAAATCGTGAAGGCAATATCACTGTCATTGAACTGTACAGGTATGATCAAGAAGCTAGCTTGAGAAAATTTTATTTGGCGATAATCATGCATGAGTACCCTTTTAGTATTGTTGAGCATGAATATTTTATTGACTTCATCAAATCTCTACGCCCAAATTTTCCAATCAAGAGCCGCATCACTGTTAGGAAAGAGCTAATGGACCTCTTTTTAGAAGAAAAGAAGAAAGTGTATGAGTATTTTAAAACCGTTGAGTGTCGCTTTAGCACAACTATGGACATGTGGACATCAAATCAGAATAAATGATATATGTGTGTCACTGTGCATTGGATTAATGATGATTGGCAAATTCAGAAAAGAATTATCAAATTCATGCATGTAGAAGGACGACATACCGGTGCTAAATTGTCTGAAGAATTTACAAATTGTGTCATGAGATGGTATATTGAAAAGAAAATATTTTCTTTATCTTTGGACAATGCATCTGCAAATGAAGTCTGTGTTAAAGATGTCATTGCTGAGCTCAGCAAGCAAAGTACACTAGTGTGTGATGGTTTATTTTTTCATGTGAGATGTGCCAATCATATTTTGAATCTTGTTGCTAGAGATGGCTTGCAGGAAATTGCATCTACAATTCAGAACATTAGATCATTTATATTAGCAGTCAAAGGCTCTCCATTGCAGTGGGAGGAATTTCAGAAGTGTGCAACAGAATGTGGGTTAAAAACAACGATGGGTCTCTCATTGGATGTTGCTACAAGGTGGAATTCCACATATACCATGTTGAGGGATGCTCTGTATTATAGGAGTGCTTTTGAGAGGCTTTTGTGCTTAGAACGCCGCAGGTATGAGAAAATTGCTCCTTCAAGTTATGAATGGGATAAAGCTCTAACACTTTGCAAATGCTTGAAGAAATTCTATGATGTTACCGAGCTATTCTCTGGTACTTTATATCCAACTGCAAATTTGTTTTACCAAAATTTTTGTGATATTAAGATGTTGATATCTGAGTGGTGTGCTAGCACTGATACCACTATTAAAGAGATGGCACAATCTATGAGTGGTAAGTTCGAAAAGTACTGGAAGAAGTCCAATATTGCTCTAGCTGTGGCAAGCTTTCTTGATCCTAGGTTCAAGAAAAAAATAGTGGAATATTACATGAAAAAGTTTTATGTGAGCTATTGTATAAAGTTGAACTTGAGAAATTCATGAATGTTGTGAAGCAAATGTATGAAGCATATGTTTCTGTTGCATCTACTGTCCCAATGAGTACTACTACACCTGCTCTTACTGAAGAACCAGAAGATCTCTTTATGTACAATGAAAATGAGGAACTTCATAACTTCTTATATGACACTCAAGATGGCACTGGTCAAGATGAGCCAAATGACTTGGACAAATACATAGCAGAACAACCACTAAAGCTTTCAAAATCTAGCAATCATAAATTTGATATTTTATCGTGGTGGAAGAACCAAGAATATGAATATCCTATTCTCTCGAAAGTTGCTCGTGATGTGTTGGCCATTCAAGTGTCAACAGTTGCTTCAGAATCTGCTTTCAGTGCTGGTGGCCGGGTCATTGATCCATTTCGCAGTCGCCTCGAGCCTAAGATGGTAGAAGCATTGATCTGTACCAAAGATTGGATAGCTGCATCTAGAAAAGGTGATAATTTTAATAGTTTGTTATCTTTTAGTTAGAAAAAAGTTGTGTTTTTTCCTAATGTACCTTTCATTACATTTTTCAAATTCTAATAATAAAGTTGCATCTATCACTGCTGATCTGGAGGTTGTTGAGACACTTGCTACTAATATGTTGATTCAGGTATTGCACTCTTCTTTTTGTAAATATTTTTTATCTTTTTTCGTTACAAATTTGCTTCTAACTTAGTTTGACATATTAATTGGCGATTTGTAGGAAGAAGAAATAGCTAGTGATGACGAGCCATAGAGCGTGAAGGCACTTTGAGTGTTCAGTTGTTATCTGCTTGAGGCTATGAGCCTATACTATTGTTATTTTGTGTTTTTATTATGGCAAGATAAACTTATGTTATGTATGGTACTCCGTACTCGTAATCTCGTATGAACCTTTGGAACTGTAATCATCCGTATTTTCGCTTATATTATCCGTTTCCGATCCGAATCCGTTATATATCCGTCCCGACAGTACCGTATTCGAAACTCCGAATATTCCGAATTCGTATTCGTATCCGGTCTTACCGTATTCGACTCCGAATCCAGAGGAAAAAATATGGGTTATGATACGGTTTAAGCAATATCCGTCCGAATCCGATCCGTTTTCACCCTTACTTACACCCAGAGTGGGGTTTCCCTATTAAGGAAAATAGTACAGTAACAATATATGTACATACTAATTATAACAACATACGTACATGGTATATACTCATCAATGTCTAGGTCATTCATGCGCTCGAGGTCAGCATACGCCTACAGGATATCAGGATCCTCTAGTTGATGTTGTTGCCACTGTTTAGCTAATTCCTAGTCTTTGGTGTATATGATTGCCTTTGCCATCCTGCTCATGAGGGTTGATATCCTTTCTTCGATTATTTTCTCTACCATACTGAATGTCATTTCTGAAGAGACGATGCATACCGACACTAGGAGAACATCCCGTGCGAAATGTGACAGTACAGGAAATATCCGCTTATTGTTCTTCCACCACTTGAGCAAATCTATCTTGCCACTGTTAGTAAGATCAGGATCAATATTTGCAAAATCACGCTCAAAGTAGTGGTTCAGCTCTGAGACATAATTCCACTTGGAGGCAGCCTGAGGCTGAGAGGATGAAGTAGATTTGCCCTTTAGCTTCTTCCATAAGTGTGATGTCAAGCTTGTCTTTCTTTGTTGCGTCTGCTGTGAGGCCTCCGATCTTATGTTGTTATTAAACTTGTCATGATATACACGGAAAATATGAAAAAACTCCTCTTTGACATATGAGAAAGTTTCTGAATAATCAATGCTAAGGCATTCACCTATTTCTTCTATACCAATCTGCAAACCTACCAATTTTTTGTTGTATAATCGAAAATTATAGCAAAGCAATACAAGTGTGAAATAGAATCAAATTATTTAATAAATTTTTCCTCCATTGCTACGATGGCATGACCTCAAAGGGGATCCTCCCTATATTTGGCAATCTTATCCATAATTAACTAAATAAATTCTATAATTAAGTAAGAGGTAGGATAATAAATGCTAGAAACCTTTGTTGCTTTATAAAAAGGTCTTAAAAACTCTCAAAGGTGACTAGCAATCTGCCAATCTGAATTAGCAACTATCACTTCATTATTTTGACAGTTAGCATTGACAAAAATGAATATGATATTTTTGTATCCTTGTAAATTTTTAAACATGATGTATGTCGAGTTCCACCTCACCTTTATGTTAAGACCGAATTTTCTTAGCTCTTTCCTGTTGGCTGTGTAGTACTTCGCGAACCTGGCTATCACTTGTGAGGAACTTGTGAGGTAACGATCGCATCACGGATACTGTTCAAATATGCACCAATTGCTTGCATACCATCTTGAACAACAAGGTTAAAGATGTGGCATACACATCTTTGATGGAGGACATAACCACCAATATATGTCTACAATTTTGGGGTGAGGATGTTCATAACCGTCATGTTTGCCATGCATTATTAAGAGTTATAGAAATAATTTTATTATCTATCTTAAAATCATTAAGTACATGTAGTATACGCTCGGCAATGGCCTCTCCTATGTGTGATTCATTAATTACTTTAAATCCTATGACTTTCTTGTTTAGTTTACAATTATTGTCTAAATAATGGGCTACAATACTAAGTTAGACACTTATCCGATGTAATGATGTCCAAATATTTGAGGTTATAGCAAAAAAATTAAACTTGTAGGAATAGTTCTTTCAGTTCTGCTAATTTTTTTTGATATATTCACAAAATATCATATGTAGTAGTTCTTCTACTAACGTGTTGGTACTGTGGGACAAAAGTTGCATTGGATCATTTTTTCGAACACACGACTTTCACCCATCCTAATAGGTTGATCTTCTGAAATAATATATCTAGCAATTTCTTCATGGGCAGAAAGCGGGTTGTATACCCCAAGTATTTACAGAGCCATCGACCTCAAAGTTTAGTTGCATTTGTACTCCCCCCTCGGCAATGTGCCACTATCTTGCGTAAGCATGCTTTATAGTGCCAGTTCAAGTGCCTTGTCCCTATAGCTGTACGAGCAGTTAATTGAACATTACAATAATTACAAATTGCAATCTCTACCATTTCACCATCTCAGATTTTCTTGCTCCAGGTCATGTGTTTCCAGCAATTCGCCCTTCATCCAGGCCCGCCAATGATGTCATCTGTGGACGGGCGAGAGAACTCTGGAGTCCCCATTGGCTCCGAACCATCTTGGTACTCTTTATAGTCCTCTGTACCGTTCATATGACGGTCATCCATGTCGTAGTCTCCCATGCTTGGTAAGAGCTGACGAGCATTAACGAGAGCCAAAGCCAGAGGAAGACTAGGAAGCGACGGCGGGAGCTTACACTAAGTCACTCTGCTGCCCTTTTCGTGCTTTGACTCCTCTGCATATCACTCGGGAACTCCTTGGTACTGTGACTCCTTGGTAGCATAGAGGATGAATGGTAAATAAATGTGAAGTGTAGTAGAGGGATGTTAAAGAAATAGGGTGTAGAGGGATGTTAAAGAAATGGGGAGTATAGAGGGATATTGAAGAAATGGGGAGTATAGAGGGATGTTGAAGAAATGAGAGATTGGATAACTTATGAGTTGTGAAGAAATGAGAAGTGAAGTTAATTTATAAGCATCATGAAGAAATCTGAACGTTATTCGACCGTTGCATGTCCCGAATGTTGATTCAGAATGTTGCTTCTTCTAAAGTATGAACATTATTTGACCATTATCAATCATGTCTTAGGTCAAGTCTGAGCTCAGTCCTCACATTCACACTCGTAGGTCTCAAGTTAATTTATAAGCATCACATTCACATCGGGCACCAATGCCCCCCTCCACCCTTCCCTCCCGTGGCCTTCCTCGGTCCCTCCCGTCCCCTGAGGCCCTGACACCCCCTATCCTGACGCCGCCCTCCATACCCGGCCCCCTCCCCTCCCTCAGCGCCCCTTCCTCCCCAGGCCCCCTCCCCTCCTCGGCTCCCCGGTCCACCTCCCTCCCCCGACTGCCTCCCCTCCTCCCCCCAATCCCTCCCCTCCCCCGGCGCCTCCTCCTCCCCCAGCCCCTCCCTTCCTGGGCTCTCTCGGCTGCCTCCATCCCCTCCCTCCCCCGGTCGCTTTCCTACCTCTCTCCATGTAACATCCTAATTTTCAAATTTTATTTCAAGCTTTTAAATAAAATTCACTATTTAGATTTTTTGGAATTAATTAATGCTTAAAATAATTTTTTATTAATTAAAAAGATTTAATATGAGTAAAGTAAATATCAAATAAAAGAAAACTAGTTTTGTTGGGTTCCTTGTGCTTCAAGGAATTGTTTTTGTATTTTCTGGAATTTTTTGGATTTATTTTCTAGAGCTCTTTTGATTTTATCTGAATTTCTGAAAATATAAAACCTTAAAACCAATTGGACCGAGCCCATCACTGTTTAGCCGGTGCAGCCTACATCCCCTTCCGCCTTGCCACATGTCGACCATCGCCATCCCTCAACACTGATCATCGGTGTCGTTCATGCTGGCTGACCGATCCTTTCTACTGCCATGTGTCACCAATCGATTGGTCTGGCTACTGTTCACTGTCGTCCCCGATTCGAACTCTCACTGCCGCCGTCGTCTCCCTTCTGGACTGAGTCTCACTGCCGTTGTTGTTGATGCCTTGGACACCGCGCTCGTACTCGAGCTGGACTCAACATCCTGAGCCACCAAGCCTCACAGTCGCTGTGCACTGCTGTCCTTGGAACAAGTCGCCGTCGCCATCGGTTGCTTTCGTTCTCTCCCCTGGGCGCCATCGATGAGCCTCTGCATCGTCGCACTGTTCTGTCGCATGCCTTGGTCACCACTGCCGTCTTCTGCTCTGGCAGCCTTCGCCTTTGTGGTCGAGGACATTGCCGTCATTGTCCTCTAGCTTCGGTCGCCACCGGTGAGTCCTTACCACCGTGTCTTCTGCCTCATCCGACCTTTGTTGTCCGCCAATTGTAGAGTGCCACACGTTGCCCCTTTCAAACCATCCGAACGTCCTCAACCCTCTAGACTGTTCAATCATATTTGAACCGTCCAATCGTTGCCAACCTTCGCCCTATCTGAACATCACTTCATCCCGTACCGTCCAATCGTTGTTGGACCGTCTGATCGAATCACCAATTTGTCCTAGTCCGAACGTTAGTTCACCTCTGGACCGTCCGATGGCGTCATCCCCTCGGCTGGTTCGATCGTCCTCGGTCGAGACAGCAACCGAGCCACCACCATCTCAGCCCTAAAGCCTATGTGTCATCACATGTCATGCCACGTGTGTACCACGCTAGCTCCTGAGTCAACCCAAGTGCCACGTTAGCATGCTATGTTAGCGCCACGTGTTATGCCATGACAGTGTGCCACGTTAGCCCTAAATGCCACGTGTCTTGCTGCGCCATGACCTTGTCAACCCTACCGCCACATTAGTAAACCCAGTCGCTCGTTCACTGTTCCACATGCTGAGTCCACCGTAGACTAGCCTTTTCATGCACCGAGTCCACAACACAGTAATCTTTTTTTAATTTTTATCATTTTCTTTAGATTAAATTTTCTAAGAGCTTGTTCACCTTCATCCTTGCTCCGATTGATCCTGTTCTTTTTTAAATTTATCTAAAATCGAGTTCTATTTTTTTATTCTAGTTTTAAAGATTTTAGAGTGCATTTGAATTTTATTTGAATTTATTATGTGTCTCATTCATTTTCTCTCATTCGATCGCGTCTTCGAAGGAGCAGAAGCATACCCAAAAGATCAAAAATTCATAACTGATTAAGGCCAATGCAAGTCGTATTCTTTGATCATGTTGAATCTAGTTTTTAATCTATTTATTTATTATTTTGTTTCAAATTATCATATATTGCTATTTTATTACAAACTCTTGTACTTAGTAGCTACTATCTAATTTGATTAATCTCTACCTTGATAATTTTGAATACCATGTTACAATTAATTGCCACTATAGGATGAAAAATTATTTAGTGATACCATACTAGTTGTCACATGGATTATATGATCAATTTACTTAGCCATACTTATAGTTATATTGGGCTTATCATGACATGTGATCAATTAACTAATTTGACTAGACAAGATATTAAATCGTGGTTATAGGCATAGTTATAAAATTTGTGTACCATGACATTGGTGTGTCATGGGTGTTGATTATACAAAATTGTTTTCCACTCAGGTGAGTGATTGTGTAGTAAAGGGGAAGTGTGGATTCACTTCGAAAGATCTGGATGTCTTGTCTAAGTAATATTTAAGGACTTAACTTTGTACGTCATTGATCCGAGTTTTATCGTGCAAACCACATGTCTAGTATGGGATAGACCTAACTGATTAATTTGTGATATTTCAATTTCAATCTCGCCATTGTAATGAACGTGGTTGCTAATTTCTATAAGGTGCAAGGGGGTGTGATGCGAAACTCTAGCGGACGGGATTGAGTTGATGTTGAGCATTGTAAATACATTATTATGATTTTCTTTATTGCGGGATGATCACATCGTGTGGTACAGTTGTGCAACCTCTGTAGAGTGTAAAACTATTCAAATAATCATGTCTCCTGTTATGGATAATGCTCGGTGATTTCACAAGAAGGGTAGCTATTTTGTAAAACTTGGTTGGGAAAAATTGGAAAGTGAATGGTTAGTTCACTGGTGGTTTAATTCGTGAATGGTTAGTTCACAGGGGTTCATTAGGTGGACAGTTAGTTCACTTATAGTTCATTTAATTCTTTTAGTTATTTATTTATTATCATTTTTTTATAGATCGCTTTCAATCTATTTATTGTATTTACTTTAAATATTGCTTTCTATAAAATAACTTTTCAGGCATCTATTGGTATGCCTTTTATATTATATTGTATGTTTATTACAAACGACTTACTGAGTACCAATGTACACACGACTTTATACCTACTATTGCTCAGTTGAAGAAGAAGAACCATATCAGCAAGAATTACTTGAAGGAGGATACTTCGATGACTTCACAGATTGGGACTTCGCTCCCTAGTCGATTGTCTGTGGCATATCGAATGGCTACCATACTTATTTCTGTTTTTCGTTGCTAGTTTCTTAGACCCTTCAGGCTAATAATTGTAAGCGTATCCACAAGGTTGTACTCTAATAATTATTAATATTTAAGTCTTTTTCTTTATTAATCGTGTATATGGTCGATATTTTATCTATATTTACACTGTGTACACTAGCGTGATCCTGGATTAGAGCGGTATACACAGAGAGTCTGAACCCCCCAGCCACCCCCCGGCCCCCCTGGCCACCTTCCTCTCCTCTCCCAACCGACTCCTCCCGACCGAGGCAGGCGTGTAGGAGTGTAACATCCTGATTTTTGGGGATTTTTAAAACTTTGAATTTAAAAATAAATTTCTGGGATTTTCCTGAATTTAAAACCAAGCTTAAATGAATTTTCAAAAATTTAAAAGAATTTAATATGATTGAATTATACTTCAACATTATCTGAAAATAGTTTAATTAAGTTCCTTAAGTCACAAAAAATTTTCTGGAATAAAATTAAGCCTCAAATGAATTTTAGAATTTTAAAATAAATTAATCTGATTAAAATAAACATCAACATAAGTTAAAAATATTTTATTTGGATTCTTCAGGTCTCAAGGAATTTTCTGGTATTTTTGGTGAATTTTTGGGATTTATTTGCTATTTTCTAGAGCTCCTCAAAGTTTATTTGAATTTCTAGAAAGAATTAAAAAGGGGGGGAAGCCTCAGCCGTCCGATCTTTCTCCCTGCCACGCGTCGGCATCGCGCCGGTCCAGCCCTCTCCCGCGCCCCACCTCCCTCCCGGCCGCCGGATCCCCGCCCCACCTCCACGCGTCGCCCATCCGCCTCCTCTTTCCGCCGCCTCCCCCGCTCCCGCCTTGCCTCCTTCCCAGCCGCCCGATCGGCGCCACCCCGCCACACGGCGCCATCCCCCGCAGCCGCCGCCCCGTGTCCGCGCGCTCGCGCCCGCGCCGTCGGATCTGCGACGTGGCGGCACAAGCCCGATCCGCCCGCGCCCGCCCGCGCTCAACCGCAGCCGTCCGATTCGCCCCACGCTGCATTCGAGCCGTCCATCCCGCGCACTCGCTAACCCTAACCCTAGCCGCCCGATCCGCCCGCAACCCTTACCCGCTCCCCGCCGTCCGATCCGGCCTATGGACACGCGTCGCACCCCCCGTGCTCGTCGTCTCCGATGCGCCGTCTCCGCCCGTGTTCGTCCTGAGCTCCTCGGTTCGTGGGCCATAAAAGCCGCGCCCCTCGATTCGCGTGCTTCCACCGCCACCGCCACCGGTCCTCGCCTCCCCTCGGCGCTGCCCGTCGCCTCGCCGCACTGCCGCACCGTGCCGTTACGCGCCCGCCGTCGCCGGGAGCCGCGGACGACGTCGCGTTTTTGCCCGTGCCGCCGCCGGGCCCGTTCCCGACGCCCTCACCGCCGGTAAGCCTCCCCGCCGGACCTCCCCGCACCCACGTTGTTGCCGCCGCGCTCACCTCGCCAGACCTCCTTCCCCTCCGGCGCCGGTCACCGCCGTGCTGGCCGCCGTCGAACTCGCCCCTCTCTTCCTCGTCGGCGACCGCAACCCCACGCTCGCTCGCTCACCCCGCCGGACGCGCCCCGCATCGGTCCGCGTGCCCAACCCTGGTCCCCGCGCTTGCCCGCGCCGCGCCCGCACCCGCGCCCGCGTCCGCGACACTTCCTGCAGCGTGCCGCCGCGCGTCGCCAATCCAACGGCCGAAGCCCCCGCATCTGCACCGTCCCCCCCCAGATCCCGATGGACGGACCCGATTGCGCCGCATGTCCCCTTCCTAGCCGTCCGATCCCGCCGCCGTCGCCGCGCCCGCACCGAGCCACGTCAGCCCTACCCATGTGGCACGCCACGTCAGCCCTAATGCCACGTGGCATGCCACGTGTCGTGCCACGTCAGCCCCGAGCCGTCCCCCGTGTGCCACGTGGCAGCCACGTCAGCTGCCACGTCACCCACGTGACACGTGGCAGCACCAGCTTCTGCCACGTCAGCCCTAAATGCCACGTCAGCCCTAAAATCGAGCTCTAACTGTTGGTTCTGGTTTTGTGAATTTTGGAGTTCATTTGCTTATCATTTTATGTGTTTCTTTGGTTTCGGTCGCTTTCTCTCTCGCTAGATTCGATTCGGAGGAGCGTGTTCGCGCTCAAGACCAGAGTACCTCACGAGCATACCCAAGGCAAGTCGTGTCCTTTGATCATGTTGAACCCAGTTTGCAATCTATTATTTAATTAATTTATTTTAAATTACATTGCATCGCTATTTTTATTCAAACGCTTGAACTGGTAGTTATCGTCCCATTTGAGTTTATCCCTCCTTGATATTTTGGAATGCCATGATGCCATTGTCACCATAGGTTGGGAAACATACTAATGATGTTATGATTTTTGTCACATGGGTTGGTACGATAGACTACTTAGCCTTGCTTATAACTTTCGAATGGGTTTATCATCACATGCGAATTATAAATTTGACTTAATGAGATATGGAACTGTGGTTGGTGCCACGTATATTAAAATTTGTGCCATGACGTTGGTGCGTCATCGGCGGTGGTTAAACAAACTGGTTTTGCACTCGGGCGAGTGATCGTGCAGTAAAGGGGGGAAGTGTTGGATGTGGTAGTCTCACCCAGGTATTTATAAGGACTTAACTTTGTGCGCCATTGATCTGAGCTTTACCGTGCAAACCACATGTTTGGTATGGGACGGACCTGGCTGACTAATTTGGGAGGTTTCAACTTTAATCTTGCCATTGAGATGAACATGGTTGCTGATTTCTATGTGGCGCAAGGGGGGTGTGATGCGAAACCCTAGCGGGCGGATTAAGTTGTAACTGAACTTTGTAAAGGCCTTGTTGTGATTTTCTTTAACGTGAGGATTATCACATCGTGTGGGTACAGTTGTGCAACCTCTGCAGAGTGTAAAACTATTCGAATAGCCGCGTCCTCGGTCATGGACAATGCTCGGTGATTTCACACGAGGGGTAGTTATTTCTGAAAACTTGTAAATGGAAGTGGACAGGTGTTCACTGTTAGTTTAGTTTATGGATGGGAGGTCCATAAGTGGTTGGTTTAGCTTATGGATGGGAGGTCCATAAGTGGTTGGTTAGCTTGTGGGTGGGAGGTCTGCAGGTGGTTATATCAATTCCTTTGATTATGTATTTCTTACTGTTTTACTTAAAGTTCGCTTTCAATCTATTTATTGTATTTCAACTGTCATTTATGCAAATTAACCTTTCAGCCTTCCTTTGGTAAGCCCTGCATACTATATTGCATTCATTTGTTACAAACGACTTGCTGAGTACCAATGTACTCACAGCTTTATGCCTAATATTGCTCAGTTGAGGATGAGGAGTTACACCAGCAGGAGGTTCGCGAAGGAGAGTACTTCGACGATTTCACGGTTTAGGCTTCGTTCTCCACTCGATAGCCTGTGGGCTTGTCGATTGGCCGCTACGCTTTATTTTGGATTTCCGCTGCTATTTTTGTTAAGCCCTTCTGGCTAAAGATATTGTAAGTTTGGCCATAAGGTCGTATCTTTGATATTTTATCGATATTCGAGTTTTCCTTTATTATTATCGTGTGTATGACTGTGATGACATCTATGTTTGACTGTGTGCACTAGCGTGATCCTGGACTAGTGTAGTTTACATAGAGAGACCGAATTTGTATATTCGGGTCTCGACAAGGAGGCTGAGTATGACGGGGGTGCCGTTGCCTACGCTAGCAAGTGGAGGCTCTTGGGAGTTGGGAGGCAGCTGCTGGGAGCCTGGGATAGAGGTGGCAGCGTGAAGTCTTCGGTTGTGGAGCAAGTGAAGATGATGGCGTCAACGCCAGCGGTGGCAGCATCGCGACCTCATCCCCTCTGTCGACTTCTGATGCCGCCCTTGGCTCTGGCTGCCCCGCTCCTCCTCCTGCGGTCATCATCCACTCGTCCGAGCTCCGATGACCGGTATACGTCCTTCCCCTCTACTCCCCCCTCCCTCTCTGCTCTGAGATGGCCTGATGGGTTGTGGGGAATCTAGGGATGACTGTGAGAGTAGTAGATATGAGAAGTCGACAAGAGGTAGAGGCCAAGGCGGCCTGGCCACTGGCGTCAGCTTGCCCGTGCTCTCTGTCCCGTGCTGGCTCGAGCATAGCACGATTCACCGTGCCATGCAGTGCCATACTGCCTAACGGACTAGCTTTCCAAACCTGACCCAATCCACTGTTCATACCATGCCAACACGACCCACCATATGACGTACTCATAATATGTTTGGGCCTCGAGCTGGCCTAAAAAAATATGGCCCAACTTTCAGCTCTCCTCAGGCCGCGTGCGTGTGTGTCTGCAATATTGCAGGGTCTCACGCGGTGGCGAGATTAATCTCCAAAAAGGTGCGGCGAGGTGGCTTCGTGGCCTCGTGATTAGGGGTGCAAACGAAGCGGATATTTTTTGACCGTCTGTCCATCCATTTTAATTCGGATAGAACTCGGAGTAAATTTTCGGATATCCGGAGGTTTTGTCGGATACGGATACGGATACGGATTCGGATATTTTTTACCGGATACGCAAACGGATTCGGAACAAATATTATCTAACGGATACGGAACTATCCAGATATTTTTTCAAATAGTTACTGGATATTTTTTTCAGATAGTTACCAGATTCAAATTCGGATTCAACTCAGAACTCAATTCGGATTATGTTTGGGACAACCCAACAGACATTTACTAAAAAGGCCATAATTTTCACAAACGGAGTCTGATACGAGTGTTTTTGTACTCGTTGGAAAGTTTATTTCAAGATCTATGCAATGGATAAGGCCTCATCTTCAAATACATCATAAATCATTTACTATGATCAAAATAATATGACGGCTGTAAAATCTAGTTTTCTTTTTATGTGAATTCGAGTTTAAAATAATATAGGGTTGAGTTGTATTCGGTTTGGGGACTACATGGACGTCCTAAGGGGCTATATAAACCTTGTAATCGTAGCCTTTAGAGCTCAGACTACTTTTGAGAAAAATCAATCTTCTAAAGTTTGTTGAGCTCATCATTGCTGTCGAAATTCCATATGGAATTAAGAGTGTTCTTCAAACAAGATCGGTCAGCCTTTCCTCTAAGAATTGTGTGCACGGTAGATCTTCGCTTGGTGGTCGGTGAAATCAACGCGAGTGTTTTGGCGGATTAAAAAGTGTTCGTTCTTTGCACTGGTATTGAAGGATCATTACGATTCTTCAATACTCCCGCGAGTATTCATTCTACATCGAGAAGATCGGACGACCCCGTATCAAGTGATATACTTGGTTATGACTAATTCTTAATTTCGAACTGTGTGGCATGTAACTAGTTAGTTACTATTTGTTTAATTAGTCTCTATCATTTACATGCTATTTTGCTAACTAGAATTTATTAGTTGCTTAATTTGTCCCTGTCATCGTGTGAAATTTGCTTGTTAAGCTAATAATATAGTTCCATTATGGATATGTACTGTGGTGATTGATCTTTACACATGTGATATATATGATTTTTGTTTTCGCGTATTATCCGACTAAATATTCGTAATCGAGACTAACCGTAGTCAGAGCGGCATCTATTCGCTCCGTATTCGTAACAGAGAATATCTGTATTCGTATTTATATCCGGCATTATCCGTATCCGATTCCGACTCCGACAAAAAATATGAAAACGGATACGGAATAAGCAATATCCATCCGTACCCGCTCCGTTTGCATTCCTACTTGTGATTGATATCTTCATGTGCACACGGATCGAGGAGAGGCAACAAGCTGGTTGAGGAATAACCAAGCACCAACCAGCATCAAGGTCTTCACGCGCGCGGATCGAGAGGCAGCTTGCTGGTTGAGGAACAAACAAGCACCAACCAGCATCAAGCATAGCCGACCAACACATGAAGACAAACCAATAATCCAAGTACATTAATTGCTTCCTGTGGGAAATTCTTCACGCAAGCCAGTCTTGATGCAATCAACATGGGGTCTCTCTCTTTGGAATCAATAATTATGAAAGAAATACTTATAATTCTGAGTCACACCTTGAAAAGAAAAGAGATAATAATAAAAAGAAATTAGCAAAAAAAAGTCTAATGGTAATTTGAGAGAAAAGCTTAACAAGAAATGCGATCGAGATGATCGTAGAAATTATAACATAGTTTAGAGGAATGAAAAGTACAAGAATTTTAAATGTCACAGCTGTAGTCAGTATGAGCATTTTAAGGCTGATTGTAGGAAAAAAGAAGCAGAATGAGCAAAGGAATCAAAATAATCAACCAGTTGAGCGGAAAAGCAATTCTTCGCCTAACGATATGTCTAATATTTTTGCAAACGCTGAATCTTTACTTACTACTACTTTTCCAAATAGTTAGGTTGCTGATTCTTGTGCTACAACTTATATTACTAGAGATAATAAAGATTTCATTCTATGCAAACAATTCCAACGGGAAATAAATATATTTGTTGGGGCTCTAATGCTAAAGCTGATGTACCTGGAATTAAAAATTATGTCCTAAAACTCCTCTATGGAGAAAAATTATTATTGCAGGACACTTTATATTCACCTAGCATGAGAAGAAATTTAACTTATGTTGTTTAGTTAGAATGTATTTGTTATGACATATTATTTGAAAAAGGAATAATTAAAATATTGCTCAATGCAAAATTAGTGCATACTAGAACTCGTCATGATGGTCTTTACTTTCTTGATGAAATGTTAAATGATGACAATATTGATTACTTAGTCGGTGAAAATAACTCCATGGTGAGAAATACTAATGATAGGAACACATGCTCAAAATCATATTTATGGCATTTACGACTTAGTAACATATCTAAAAACAGAATTAAGAGACTTATTAATTCTAGAATTTTGTACATTAAGTGGGAGGATTTTGGTATTTATGAGGTATGTATAATGGGTAAGATGACCCGTGCGCCTTTTTCCAAAGATAGAAAGATCTATTGAGCCTCTTCTCATTAATCATTCTGATATTTGTGGTGAAATGTATACTCCCACTAGAGGTTAAAAGATTTATTTTCATCACATTCATTGATGATTATTCTAGATTTGGATATGTGTATCTTCTTAAACAAAAGTCAAAAGATTTTGATATGTTTAAGATATTTAAAACTGAAGTGGAAAATCAATTAAATAGAAAGATCAAAATTTTGAGAACTGATCGTGAAAGAAAATACACTTCAGGAATATTAAATAATTTCTGTAAAGAGCATGGAATTATTCATCATTATACCATACCTTACACTCCACCATAAAATGATGTTGCCGAAAGGAGAAATAAAACACTTATAGATACGGTTAGGTCTATAATGCCTTATTCAGATCTTCCTTTGTCCTTTCGGTGGGAAGCTTTACAAATTGCTGTTTATTTATTAAATAATTCATCATCTAAGACTATAACAGTCACTCTTTATGAGTTATGGACTGGAAGAAAAATTGCAGCCTAAAAGCACGCTAGGAATTTGTTATTGGTTATTCTTTGGAATTAAAAGGGTACATATTTTATGATTCAGAAAAGGATAAACTGGTAGAAAATAGGAATATAATATTTTTAGATCATAACACACCTCGCTGTGTTAAGCGGGAAATGGTGGAATTATTGGCAACTCTACCAGATATACAGATGGATACATCTGGTACTAATTCTCACACTGAAGGAGATTCAACTCTTGAAGGAAATACAAATTAAACTTCCAACACTAACATGTTTTGGAAAAGTGAGAGGAATTGAAGTACGTCCCAACATCTATATGATTATTATTTGTTCTTGGGGGGAAGTTCACTCTAAAATTTCAGATTTAGAGGAATAACCAAAGACTTAAAAGGAATTAATAAACTGCTCACAATCTAAAATATAGGTGAAAGCAATGTGGGAAGAATTAAACTTAATGAAAACGAATAAAGTTTGAAAATTTGTTGATCTACCAAACAATCACAAGCCCATTGTTTGCAAATTTTTTTAAAGGAAATTGAATGCAGTAGGCTTAGTGGAAAATTATAAGGTTAGACTTGTTGCTAAAGGCTACACACAAAGAGAAGGTATTGACTTTGTGGAAACTTTTTCTTCTGTTGCTAAATTTCCTTCAATTCATATTATTATTCGTTTAACAGCTTATTATGATTTTGAACTCCACCAAATGGATGTTGAAATCGCCTTTCTTAGTGGTCTTCTGGAGGAGGAAATATATACATAAAATTGCCAGTAGATTTTGGAGGAAAAAAATGAAAATAAGATTTGCAAGTTGAATAGATCAATTTATGGTCTTAAACAAACTTCACATCATTGGTATGTTCTATTTGTTAATGCTATCACGTCATATGTTTTTCAATGACGGAAGGTGATCATTGTATATGTATACAAAAGTTATGGATGTGTTTTTATCATATTGTCTTTATATGTTGATATTCTCATTGCTTTTAATGATAGAAATATATTGATGGAAGTGAAAGCTTAGTTATCTTCTAAATTTGACATGAAAAATATAGGAGAAGCTTCCTATATAGTAGTAGAAATATATAGAGATCAGAATGAAAAAGGATTTTTGGGTTATCCCAAAAGGCATACCTTAAAAGTGTTTTAAAATGATTTTCTATAGAAAACAACAAACCTGTTAATGCATGTATTGTGAAGGGAACTATACTCAGTGAGGAATTATGTCCAAACACTCCTGAGGAAAAAGAAAACTATATTCAGTGAGGAATTATGTCCAAATACTCTTAAGAAAAAATCTAGAATGAATGGAGTTTATTATTTTTCAGCTTTGAGATATCTTATGTATGCTATGTTATTCATACAATCTAACCTTAGTCATGCCATTGGAATTTTTAGTAAATATCAAACGAATCATGGGGTAGAGTATTGGAATTAAATCAAATATGTACTACGTTATATCAAAGGATATATGGATTATTCATTATGTTTTAATGGTCATAATCTTTAGCTGTAAGATTATACTGATGTTGATTGGCAAATGGTTTCTTCTTATCTATTTACTTTGGTAGGAGTTACTATTTCTTAATGCAGCAAAAAATAGAATACAATTGCTCATTCCTCCATAGAAGTTGAATACATTGATATATCTGACGTAGCAAAGGAAAGTGTTGTCGAGACCCGAATATGCAAATCCGGACTCCCTGTGTATTCTGCACTAGTCCCAAGATCATGCTAGTGCACACAGTTAAACATAGATGTCATCACAACCATATACACGATATAATAAAGGAAAAACTCAAATATCGATAAATCTCAAAAGGTACGACCTTATGGTCAAGCTTACAATAAACTGGCCCGAAGGCTTAACAAAAGTTACAGCGAAAATTCAAAATAAAACGTAGTGGCCAATCGACAAGCCTACAAGCTATCGAGTGGAGAACGAAGCCTAATCCGCGAAGTCGTCGAAGTACTCTCCTTCTGGAACCTCCTGCTAGTGATACTCCTCTTCCTCAACTGAGCAACATTGGGTATAAAGCCGTGAGTACATTGGTACTCAGCAAGTCGTTTGTAACAAATGAATACAATATAGTATGCAAGGCTTACCAAAGGAAGGCTGAAAGGTTAATTTACATAAATGACAGTTGAAATACAATAAATAGATTGCAGGCGAACTTTAAGTAAAACAGTAATAAATACATAATCAAAGGAATTGAAATAAACACTTGCGGACCTCCCATCCATAAGTTAAACTAACCACTTATGGACCTCCCATCCATAAGCTAAACCAACCGCTTATGGACCTCCCATCCATAAGCTAAACCAACAGTGAACACCTGTCCACTTCCATTCACAAGTTTTCAGAAATAACTACCCCTCGTGTGAAATCACCGAGCATTGTCCATGACCGAGGACGCGGCTATTCGAATAGTTTTATACTCTGCAGAGGTTGCACAACTGTACCCACACGATGTGATTAGCCTCGCGCTAAGGAAATCACAACAAGGCCTTTACAAAGTTCAGTTCACAACTCAATCCGCCCGCTAGGGTTTCGCATTACACCCCCCTTGCGCCACATGAAAATCAGCAACCATGTTCATCTCAATGGCAAGATTAAAGTTGAAACCTCCCAAATTAGTCAGCCAGATCCGTCCCATACCAGACATGTGGTTTGCACGGTAAAGCTCAGATCAATGACGCACAAAGTTAAGTCCTTAACAATACCTGGGCGAGACTACCACATCCCCCAAAGTGAACCTGCACTTTCCCCTTTACTGCACGATCACTCACCCGAGTGCAACACCAAGTTTGTATAACCATCACCGATGACGCACCAACGTCATGGCACAAATTTTAATAAACGTGGCACCAACCACTGTTCTATATCTCATTAGGTCAAATTGGTAATTCACATGTGATGATAAACCCGATCGTAACTCTAAGCAAGACTTAGCATCTAATAGTACCAACCCAGGTGACAAATATCATAACATCACTAGTATGTTTCCCAACCTATGGTGACAAGGGTATCATGGTGTTCAAAGTTATCAAGGAGTGATAAATTCAAAAGGGACGATAACTACCAATTACAACGGTTGAATAAAAATAGCGATGCAATGTACTTTAAAACAAAATAATTAAATAATAGATTGCAAACTGGGTTCAACATGATCAAAGGACACGACTTGTCTTGGTTATGCTCAATGAGGTACTCCTGGTCTTCTGGCGCGAAACCTACTCCTCCGGAATCCAAATCTAACAAGAGAGAAAACGATCGAAAATAAAGAAACACATAAAATAACAAGCAAATGAACTCCAAAATTCACAAAACCAGAACCAACAGCTAGAGCTCGATTTTAGATGAATTTAGAAAAAGAACGGGGTCAATCGGAGCTAGGACGGAGGAGAACGGGCTCTCGAAAAATAAACCCTAATGATAATTCGAGAAAATCAAAAAAATCACTGTGCTGTGAACCCGGTCCACAGAAAGGCGAGTCCACGGTGAACCCGACGCACGAAACAGTGAAGGCGGGGAGGGGCTACTGACGCGGCGGGCTAGGGCTGATGTGGCAGCCGCTCGTGCCGCCACGTGGCACGTGCTGACGTGGCTGCCACGAGGCTCGGGGGTCGGCTCGGGGCTGACGTGGCATGTCTACGTGGCATGCCACGTCGGCTAGGGCTGACGTGGCTGCCGCGTCAGCTAGGGCTGACGTGGGCGCTCGGGCGCGGGCGGCGGCGGTGGGATCTAACGGCTGAGGGCAAGCCATGCGGCAAGATCTGGGCGGCTGGATCGGAGGGAGAGATCGACGGCCGGGATCGAGCGGCGCGGAGGCGGGATACGGGCGATGGACGACGTGTGGTGGCGCGTTGCGCGAAGCGTCGCGGACGTGGCGCGAGCGCGGGTGCGGAGCGGTGCGGCGCTGGGACCGAGGGTGGGACGGGCAGACGCGTCCGGCGGGCGCGGGAGGACTCCGGCGAGCACGGCGCACGGCGGAGGGGAGGGGTCCGGCGAGAGCGGTGCGACAGCGGCGGGGGTCTCCGGCGACCATTGCGCACGGCGGAGGGTCCAGCGGGCAGCGGGGTTCTTACCGGCGACGAACACGACGACGGCGGCGACCTCGAGCGACGGTCCGAGCGGCGGAGCGGCGAGCGCGGAATCCGGCGATGAGGACTCCGGGACGGCGACAGCGACAAGGCACGACGGCGGCGACGGCGGCGGCGGCTCGGGCTGAGAGGCGTCGGCGCACGGGAGAGGAGACGGTGGCGACGGCAGCGGTGCTTCAAGCGCACGAACCGAGGCGACGGCGCATTTATGCACGCGAACCGAGGATGGCCAGGAGAGAGACGGCGCGGGGGAGACGAGTCCCGATCGGGGACGGGGCACTTGCGGGGCGACGCGTGGCACGGGCCGGCGGATCGGACTGCTGCGGTGGAGTCCGGACGGGGTGCGGCGCGGACGGCGCGGCGAGCGACGCAGATGGAGACGCGTGGCAAGGCGGACGGCTCGGAGCGAAGCGAGCGGGCGCTGCGCTAGGGTTAGGGCACCACGCGCGGGCGCGGGCGCTGATGAGCGACGCGTGGCTAGGCGGGGCAATCGGGCGGCTGCGGGGTGAGGCGGCGGCCGCCGGCCGGGGAGGCGCGCCGCCGACGCGCGGCGCGCGGCGCAGCCGAAAGGGGAGGGGCCGGATGGATGCCACGTGGAGAGGGGGATATCGGGCGACCGAGAATTTTCCCTTTTTCTTTTCTTTTCCCAGAAATTCAAATAAACTTCAAAAGGCTCTAGAAAATAGCAAATAAATCCCAAAAATTCACCAAAAATACCAAAAAATTCCTTGAGACCTGAAGAATCCAAATAAAATATTTTCAGCTCATGTTAATATTTATTTCAATCATATTAAATTATTTAAAATTCTGAATATTCATTTGAAGCTTGATTTAATTTCAGAAAATTCCAGGAAATTTCTTGTGACACAAGGAACTCAATTAAAATATTTTTAGCTAATGTTTAGGTTTAATTTATTCACATTAAATCTCTTAAAATTTTGAAAATTCCATTTAAGCTTTATTTAAAATTCAGGAAAATTTCAGAAATTTATTTTTAAATTCGAAGTTTTAAAAATCTCTGAAAATCAGGATGTTACAAGTGTATAGCTAAGAAAATTTTCTACATCACATAAAGTCTGCATCACTTAAGATCGCGAAAAGTTCATCACAACCTATCACTTATTTCAAAGCAAAAGTATACACATTGAAGGAAGATCCACTGACTAAGCCGGTTAGTTAGGAATTATTTTCTGAGCACGATTAAGTCATGGGACCTCAGTTTACTAATTGAAATGTTTCAGCCAAGTGGGAGATATTGAGATTTTTATGTGACTTTCAACATTTATTGTGGTTATTGCCTGTTTAATTCAATGTCGAATTATTTATATTATTGATGCAAGTGATAGGAAATATTTTGATGCAAAATTTAGCTCGAGGAATTAATACTCAAGGTGCCAAGAACGGCTGTGCTGAAATATGGTAGATATATTTATTGAGATCGAGTCTACTAGAATTTAATACACATGCATATGTTTAGCTCGGGTACAACATAGGGCAAAATAGCTGGGTTTGTCTTGTAGGATTGGCTCTACAGGCTGCTGACCCACATGATCAGATTAGAATTGATCTTATAAATAATTTCATCATAGCGCATGACTCACACATGTGTGCTTGGGACTAATATATTTTGGACTCATAAAACTGACCTATCTGATTGTAGTTGGTGACATGGTTCATAAGTCTCACGGGATATCGGAAACAGGTAGGTCACTTTGTAACATCTGGAAGTGGAGTCTATAAATAAGTCTCTACTCTTTAGTCTCATTATGCATTGTGAGCGGCACCACATATAAGATAGAGGAATAGAGGTAGACCGAAAAACCTTCACGGAATTAATCTAGAGTTTGAGAAAACCCAATGTGTAATTCGCCCTCCTAGTACAAGTTGCCCAAATCTTGAAGCTAGAAAAGAGGTAACTAATTACCATCCACTCCTTATTCATGTTTTAATATTTATGTAACTTTTAAAATAGTGATGCAATAAGCACCTCCCTTGATGTAATTCACTGGGTGTAAGGTAACTAGCCACATAAGCGCGGCACCACGCCGCGTTAGCCACCGTGTGGACCGAAGTAAAAGAGGTGAAATTTCGCAGCAAAAGGAAAGCGGAGAGGTTTTTTCGCAAAAAAATCGAGGGTCTTTTCGCAATAAAAGGAGAGCGGAGGGTGTTTTTTTGCAAAAAAAAATCGAGGGCCTTTCCTAAAGAACTAAGGACCTGTATGTAATTACAGGAAACCGCGGGGCGCTATCCAGCAAAAAAAGTGGAGGGGTTTTTCATAAAAAATCAAGGACCTTTTTTGCAAAAAAATGAGGACCTATACGTAATTACCAAAACTTTAGGGGATATTTCGTGGAAAACGCCATGTGGATGGGCTGGGGAACCAGGGAGTCCCCCTCCTATAATATACGGAGTATTCGTAACTAAGTCTGATTTGAACCCAGCAAACATTATCTAAACATTTGGCTGGTACTTAGATAATTTCCAGTCGTCGATTGAATTAATTTAAGGCTTCTTTTCATTGGATTAAAGTTCAGTGTGTTTTTTTAGACGAAGGTTCCGTGTTACAGTGTTACTCATGTAACATATTTTAATCGCTACGTTGTGGAAACAATATCCTCATTCACTAGTCAATCCATCATCAAAGATCGAGTAAATGAAATGAATAACTATAGCTATTCTTACATGAGGTAAAATCAATTGAGTAGCAAATAAGTAGCATTCCTCTCACCTGAGAGTAGATAAAGAATGGTACCAAGCCCGCTCCATAGAGTTTAAGCTTATGGCTTATTAATTTTGACTGAAATTATACTATAGCTTATACTCCCAAGAGGACCGAGTGATTTATATCAAAATTTTGGTATCATCGAACGTCACTCTTCTGTAATCAAAGAGAGTATAATATTGGGAAGGAGAGAGGTTGATAGATAAACAACATGTATTCAGCAGAATATGTGCATTCATTCAATAAGATCATAGTAGGGAAAAAACAAGATAAATTTACCTTGAAGCTGTAAAATAGTTTATATTTAAAGAAGAGCTGAGAAGGCTAAAATTATTCATATTCCAGATTGGGGGAGTAGTATTTGTGCTCGCGTAGACTTGTATGAGCAGATGAATCACCGAGGAAAACAAAACAGAGGGTATGCATAGGTACACCAACAAAACAGAGGACTTAGATGCGACTGGCCTGAGCGCCGCCGAGTCACGCAACTGGCCGAGTAGTAGCAATGCGTGCTCGTGGAATGTCGTTATGCTAGTGAGCAGTGAGTGATCATGTTTAATTAGCCACCTAAAGTGCACGAAGTAAGTGCCGGAGAGAATAATTATATAGTTGATGTTAGTACACTTCTAACACACAGACGTGAAGGAATGTAAGAAATAAATATTCATTTGTACGTATGAAGGAAATTAACTTCAATTAATTAAGGATGATAGATATTAGAGAAAAGAATAGAATCTCTATATTGCTTCTTTACATGTTCACCTATGGAATTTTTTAATTATTCAACCTTTTTCAATTTATTTTTATTAATGACCTCTTGTCTAATTTATTTTTAAATCTGACCCATGGTGTGGCCAAATAACATTGTTGTGCCGGTCATCATGGTGTGGCCAAATATTGCAGCGTGGTAGTGTTGTTTGGCTACGCCACTAAGAGCGGCATGGTAAGAAAGGGCTATTTCGTGGCTCAGGGCTAGCCTTATCATATTGTGTGGCAGTTGTTGGGACCCGGATTTACATCCAGACCATTTGTATATACCAAGCTAGTCTATGATCAATAGCTATCTCACCTGCCATGCTAGCCATCATGGCGTGGCTAAATCTTGCCACACCACTAGCAGTAGCGTGGCAGTGTTATTTGGCAACACCATTGTCAGTGGTGTGGCAAGAAAAGTTTATTTCGTGGCTCAGGACTAGCCTTATCCTGTAGCGTGGTAGTTGTCGGGACCCGAATTTGCATTCAAACCCTCTGTATATACCAAGTTAGCTCTATCATTAGTAACTAGCTCACACAGTACAATATCGATGAATACCATGTCCATACAGATACATAAATATTCCACATCCAGTTTAGAGCAAAGTTATTAGTGGCAATCTAAGGCCGCGCTCAACTTCGATTTTTTTTCACTGTTTAGCATCGTGTTACTGTAGCAGTGTTGCGTTTCACTGTAGCAATTTTGTCACATAGTGAATTTTTTTTGTTTTTTGGTTTTTTTGCGTTTCATTTTTCTCGTATTCCTTTGCATTGTCCGCTCTAGACTAGCGTGCCGTTTTTATTTTTACATTTTTTAAATTTAATTATGCCTAATATGCCACTCAGCTACAGTAAAAAATCAGCCAGCTACAGTGAAATTTCAGCAAAAATTAAAAATCATCGCTATTCCGAACGCTCCCTAAAAAACTTGTAAGCCTGGCTTGTACTATTTCAAATACATTTGGTTTTGTGAAACGCTAAAGCCATTATGCCATAGCCTGGCTTGTGCTATTTCAAGGACATTGGGTTTTGTGGAACGCTAAAGCCATTATGCCATCATACCTAAGGATATGTGTTACACTTACCAAAAATACATAGGGGCCTCTATAACTTGTGCCAAAATGCTGTAAAAATAAAGGCAAAATTAGCTACAAGACATCAAACTTTTTGATATTTGCGTCAAAACATTGAAAGTTTGTGCTTTTATTCAAAGACGCTGAACTTTTGTGGCCGTATAACACTGGATCCATTACAATAGTATATCTGGTTGTTTTGGAAAGAGAAATAACTCAAAATGACCTCCATGCTCCTATCTTGTTTTCTTCATCCTTCCTTCTCCATGCCCTTCTCCTCTGCATGCATCCGAAACCATCCGTGTCACCTGGTTCACCTCTCCTCTGCATTTCTCCTCTCATCCCCCACCACCTCTCCCACTCCATTGCCAAAAATAACACCGCACCATGCCGTCGGCACGAAGCTCCAGCTATAGCCACTGTGATTGATTTCCCCCGTCGATGAGCCTCTCTAAACACCGCTCACGTCACACATGTTCCACATCCTCCCCATCATTTTCTATCTCTCAATCTTAGTGCAAGCTCAACGCAGCATCAAATCGAGTCTTCTTCTTCTCAACTCCGGTCCATGCCCATGGTGCACCCACCATGTCCCTACCGCTTCGGTGAGTTTCTTGCTACGCCAACAATGTCACTGTGTGTACCTCACTGAATAACGCAAGCCCTCACTAGACTTTCTCCCCCTTGTAGCCATTTGTTAGTAGTTAACTCGAAGCCACCATGTCGACCTCCACTGTGGCCACTCGATTTCTTCTCCCGTCGCACGTCCTGCAATAGCCCAGAAGTTTAGTTACGTACAGAACGAGTATCATGCGTACTCATGAATATTTTAAAAGAGTTAATTTGATTAAAATATAACCTAACGGTCAACTTTGGAAACTATAAGGGTGTCCAAGCTCAAAACTTTAACTTATATTAAAAAATCCAAAGAAAATTCCTACAAAGACACTTAAGTGCGGTCATAACTCTAACACAAAAACTTGTAACATCTTTTCATCTTCTGATATCTGTTTTGGTGGAAAGTATAGTAAGATTGTATCATGCGTACTCATGAATATTTTAAAAGAGTTAATTTGATTAAAATATAACCTAACGGTCAACTTTGGAAACTATAAGGGTGTCCAAGCTCAAAACTTTAACTTATATTAAAAAAATCCAAAGAAAATTCCTACAAAGACACTTAAGTGCGGTCGTAACTCTAACACAAAAACTTGTAACATCTTTTCATCTTCTGATATCTGTTTTGGTGGAAAGTATAGTAAGATTGTATCATGCGTACTCATGAATATTTTAAAAGAGTTAATTTGATTAAAATATAACCTAACGGTCAACTTTGGAAACTATAAGGGTGTCCAAGCTCAAAACTTTAACTTATATTAAAAAATCCAAAGAAAATTCCTACAAAGACACTTAAGTGCGGTCGTAACTCTAACACAAAAACTTGTAACATCTTTTCATCTTCTAATATCTGTTTTGGTGGAAAGTATAGTAAGATTGAGTATAATCAACCGTACTCAACAAGTCACATGAAAAAACACTATATAACTACTTGTTAAGATTTTTAAGAGATAGGGATATAGTGGTTTTATTAATATATTTATGGATGCAATTTTATTTATAAACATTTTGAACATAAAAGACAAAGGGTTGACTTCTGAATGAAAAGGGGTTCAAACATTTCAATTACCAACTTAAAATCTCACCAAAGCTGTTTATGCATTGTTATTAGAATCACCCATGAAACACTGCTCCATTGTCCGGAAGCATGGCGTATTCGAATACCATTTGCTACTTTAACTCTGCAGAGTTATCTAACTTTATCCATTAGATTTCTCACTCTCAATGTCATACAATAGATACACATCAGTTAGCATATGACTGAGTTGAGAAAACAAGGTTTTTCACTGTCCATCTCTTTATATAGCCTCTACACAATAGATTATGTACCACTCAAATTCGGGTATCCGCTGGCCAAGTTAGAACTCTTCCGCCTAATTCTAAGTGGACCTACCATTGTTTAAGTATGACTTTACCGTTTTCATACCACGCCCCTTCACTCCTACTTCGTGTAGATATTCAATTGCTTTGAATAGCTACTAGATTAGGTTTGACGAATCAAAACGTGTTTGAGCGATCACTATGTTCTTTATTTAGCATAAGGTTCTAATCCTTACTTTTCATTAATGCAACTTCCATCCATAAACCAATATCCGAATGCTCTTTGGCATTTCCATCCATCCGGTCCAAGCCTCCTCCCTAGGGTAAAATCATGGGACCCAACTATCCAATGGCTTCCCATGATGCCCCTTACCCTACTACCATTTTAGCAAATCTACAGGCAAAATGCCATATCACTTAGTAGCATGAAATAATTCAGTTCCTAATCTACCATGGATATTTAATTAGTACATTTGGTATTACTAGGGCTTGTTAAGGTGAATATAGCCATCAATTAAATAGGGCCTTTTCTGTGGTAGGATATAACTAGGTATCATGTCATTGTAAATATTTATTGTATATGAAATAACAGTGCGTAAATAAGAGATAATGAAGATGCTGATAATTAAATAATTAAAGGAATGTAGGTTCAAAATGATAAAAAAACATATGACTTTATATCAACAGCCTCTGATTATTTTACTGTAGTCTTCAGGTTGATCAGTGGCTTCTTTAATTGCTCTCATAGCTCTTTTGTTGACCAGGTCATTGGGTCTGAATACTAGCATGCAACACAAATGTAAATGATTTCGTGCTTTGTAGAATGCAAGCTGGGACCAAAATACAATAAAATAACTAAAAGACATGAAGAATATAGGTTTGGGTGGTCAGGGTTTAGGTGGTGCGTGGTTTGGCTAAACGGAGTTGGAAATGGGCTAAAGAAGCTCGAGACATTCGAAAGGGTCACACACACACACATATATATAAATATTTGGGCTTTCAGTAAATACTAATGGACAAAATAGTACTGAACATAGGTTCAAAATGACATTTGGGCTAGCTAGTGTTTTATCGGAGTCTTTTTAGGCTAAAGAAAGCTAAAAAAGAGCTTCAAGGGCCAAAACGGTCAAAATAGATATAAATATGAATTTTGGATTTTTTTTTTGGGTGAACAGTAATGATTTTGTACTGTTCCTTTCAGGTTGGGTTGATACAGAAACAGGTTTTGGGGTGAGTAAATGGTAGCGGGTCAGTACTATTTATGGCGGGTCAGGCTACTATAGTGTTGGGTCTGGTATGTATAACGGGTCGGATTTCTACAGTGTTCATCCGGGTCGGTGAACAGGATGAATGGTATTGGGCTTGCCTGGCTGGCTTTACAGTACTAGGCTTTCACTGTTTTGGCCCGGTTTGGTGAACAGTCACCTTCTTCAACCTTTGGCTGGGCACTGTAGCGACTGAAACAGAGCAAAGTTTGGCAAGCAATTCGGTGCATACAGTGTCTTTCGATGTAAATGGGGGACATGGATGGGTTCCTAAGGTCGAGTGGAACCCATGTTGGGGCTTTGTAGCATTCGAAGATTGCTAGAAAGGGGTCGACAGTGAGAGGCACTCCACAGGGTCAATCATGGCACAGGAAGGTATTGGTGACTAATCGGCGAAGGTGGTAGTGGTTTGAGCATCACTAGGGCATAGAGAAGGCCATGGCGGTGTTGGATTGGGCTAAGGATGTCTGTGGGGAGCTATCCACGACGACGGCCTTCGACCACCGGTGGAGGTAAGTGTTGCTGTGATAGGGAGCTTAGGGGCTTATGGCGATGCTTTGGTGGAGTTCTTGGATTGGGCTTACCTGGAGGTCTCCAGCGACGATGGCTACACAACAGTGAAAGCTTTTAGGTCCCTAAAAATGGTTTTGGAAATTAATAACAATATATGAATATAGGACTAATATATTCATTGAGTGTTTGAAAGGTTTACTCCCTGTGATGAATGTGACAACCTGGAATTGCATGCCAAAGGACATCATGAAGATCAATAGAGTTTAAGACAAAAGTATAAGTAGTATAGGATCCCCTTTTTTGGTTTTACTAGTCTTAGGAGAAAGAATGAAAGATTGGATTATAGGTTAAACACCATGCCCTCGATCATGACTAGTAGCTTAATAGCATATTCTTGTACCATTTGGATCGATTTAGAATTATGTATGCACTTAAAATTATAATTGAAAGCCAATTGTGCATTATCAGAAAAATTGGTAGTACCAAAGTTTACTCGGCGATACTACCACTGTGCGGTATGAACGAGAAGGTAGTATGGTACTACCACAACCCGAAAGTACCAAGGTTTAGTTGGTGGTACAGTTTTTCTACAGAGTCACCTTTGAAGCTTATTTGCTCCTGTGGAAAACAGTAGTACCAAAGTTATAACGGTGGAACTATCATATTGCGGTATAACCGTAGCTCTTGAGTGATACTATTGGACCCCGGAAGTACCGAAAAGTTGGGCGGTACATTTTTTCTAGAAAGAACCAAGTTTTGGTCCTCAAGACAAATAGAAGTACTATGCTAGAAATCGGAACTACCGTTATTAGAATGACCGTAGTTAATGTGACGATGGCCCGATCTTCCGAAATGTACTGATAAGTGGATTGTGGAGAACACGACGTTGATGATACAAAGGCTCCGACCAAAACAGATCGAACCCCTCACAATCATTACACCACTGCTCCGATGGTTATCAACAGTGCCGAACGCGGTTGACCTCACCAAGAAGGCTATCTCCTACAAGCGAATCGAGAACATAAGCAAGTGAGTACAAGATGCAATCTGAAATTGTATTGCGAATAAAGATTAAGTTCACAAGTTGGGGTTCCTCAACCGGACGTGCAGTGAAACTACTAAGCAGAATAATCTCTTAAGAAAAACCCGAGGAAAACTAAAGGGGTGCAACTTCCTTAAATAGGGAAGGGGGAAGCCGCACTTATCTAATGAAAAAGAGTACGGTACTATTTACGGTTACTGCTCACGTGAACAGTACGACCGCGGTACTGTTCATGTGACTGTTCATGTGAACAGTACCTGCCCAAATAGCCTAAGTGGTGATACAAGGCCTTCGGCCCAAAAGGTGTCGCAACACCAAGTATAGGGATGGCCGAAGCTCTTTGAGTTGGAGGCCATAAATTCTTCATCTCTTTTGGTCATTGTTATTACCTTCTCCTTTCTTGATGCATATCATCAACTCCTTGCTGTCCTATCCTACATTCCTAAGCACAGATAAATCATCTCCATTAGGCAGCATCATAGAGTTCTTAAATAATACACTCAGCCCTAGAAACGAATTTACCTGATAATTTAGTTGACGAGCACGTGCCCAAGTAATTGGACCTTGGAAATCATTTAAGGTAGTAGCAAAAGGAGTGTTCATATCAGTCGAAGTGATGTCCTCATCATCCTCCCCTTCTTGAATTAGAGTCGTCCTCGACTTAAACTCATCCTCCGCGTCGAAGAATGATCGTAGATCTGCAATGTTGAAGGTGGAGCTAACCCCAAAATCTGCAGGCAAGTCTAACTTATATGCATTATCATTAATACGTGCAAGCACTTTAAAAGGACCATCTGCATGAGGCATAAGTTTAGACTTTCTCAATTCAGATAATCGCTCTTTACGCAAGTGTAACCATACAAGATCACCAGACTCAAAAGTAACATGCTTGCGTCCCTGACTACCGACAACTTTATATTTAGCATTCATAAACTCAATGTTCTCTTTAGTTGTCTCATGCATCTTAAGTATCAAATCAGCACGTTGTTGAGCACAAGATTTACCTTATCCGAAACGGGAAGAGGCAACAAGTCGATAGGTGCACGAGGGATGAAGCCATAAATAATCTCAAAAGGGCACACCTTTGTGGTAGAATGCAGCAAGTGATTATAAGTAAATTTCACATGAGTTAAATATTCTTTCCACATTTTTAAGTTCTTTTTAAGCACAGCCCTAAGCATCATAGATAAGGTTTTATTGACTACCTCAGTTTGTCCATCGGTTTGGGGATGACAAGTAATAGAAAATAACAGCTTAGTCCTCAATTTAGCCCATAAAGTTCTCTAAAAATGATTAAGAAATTTAGCATCACAGTCAGAAACTATCGTATTCGAAATACCATGCAAGCGAACAATTTCCATAAAGAACAAATTAGCAACATTTGTAGCATCATCACTTTTATGACATGGTATAAAATGAGTCATCTTAGAAAATCTATCCATGACAACAAAAATACTATCCCTCCCCTTCTTTGTTCTAGACAGACCTAAAACAAAATCTATAGAAATATCTTTCCAAGGTGTGCTTAGCACAAAAAGAGACATATATAAACCATGAGGATTAAGTTGTGACTTAACTTATTGGCACGTGGTGCAGCGGGCAATGAAGCGTTCGACGTCGCGCCTCATCTTTGGCCAATAAAAGTGGTAGGTCAGAATGTCCTTGGTCTTCTTCACGCCGAAGTGACCCATTAATCCTCTTTCATGCGCCTCCTGTAATAACAAAAGACGAACAGAGCTACCTAGAATGCATAGCTTGTTAGCACAGTACAAGAAACGATCATGCACCATAAATTTGTTTTAACCCTTTCCCTCCTTACAATTGAGCAACACATCTTTAAAATCAGCATTATGCATATATTGTTCCTTTATTGTCTCTAATCCAAAGATTTTGAAGTTAAGTTGTGAAAGTATGGTATATCTCCTAGACAATGCATTAGCTATTACATTTTCTTTGCCCTTTTTATGTTTAATGATATAAGGGAAGGACTCAATAAACTCAACCCACTTAGCATGTCTACGGTTCAGATTGGTTTAACTTCGAATATGTTTCAAAGATTCATGATCATAATGTATTACGAACTCTTTGGGCCATAAATAATGTTGCCATATTTCCAAAGTTCGAACTAGAGTATGCAACAGGTTTTCCTTCTTGAATTAACACACCACCGAGACCTATGCCACTAGCATCACATTCTAATTCAAAAGTCTTGCAAAAATCAAGGAGTTGAAGCAAAGAGACATGTGTCAACTTATCTTTGAGAGCGTCAAAAGTATGTTGTTGCATGGTAACCCAAGTAAAAGGAACACCCTTCTTTGTAAGCTCATTCAGCGGTGCAGCAATGGTGCTGAAATCCTGAACAAAACGCCGATAGAAGCCAGTGAGCCCAAAAAAACTCTGCACTTGTGTGACCGTTTTAGGAGGCGGCCAACTCTGGATAGCGACGATCTTGGATTAATCAACTTCAATGCCCTATGGAGTAACAACATAGGCAAGAAACGATACCCGATCGATGCAAAAGTGCACTTCTCAAGATTACCAAACAAATATGCATCTCGCAAAGCATTAAAAACAGCACGTAAGTGATTCAGGTGTTCTTCATATGACTTGCTATATATCAGAATATCATCAAAATAAACCACGACAAATTTTTCAATAAAAGTACGTAAAAATTTGTTCATCAAACGCATGAAAGTGCTAGGTGCATTAGTTAAACCAAAAGGCATCACCAACCACTCATATAGCCCGAATTTAGTTTTAAACGTCATTTTCCATTCATCTCCTAATTTCATTCTAATCTGGTGGTACCCGCTACGCTAGTCAATCTTTTTGAAAGTAATAGAACCACTCAACTCATCTAGCATGTCATCTAACCTAGGAATAGGATGACGATACTGTATTGTGATATTATTAATAGCTCTACAATCAACACATACGTCAACTACCGTCTTTCTTAGGAACCAAAAGAACAGGAATAGCACAAAGACTCAGGCTTTCTCGCACATACCCTCGGTTCAAAAGATCTTAGATTTATCGTTGAATTTTCCTTAGTCTTCTCCGGATTGGTTCTATACGCCGCACGGTTTGGCAAAGTGGCTCCTGGAATTAAGTTAATTTGGTGTTCAATCCCTCTAATAGGTGGCAGTCTCGGGGGTAGTTCAGCTGCAAACACATCCTCATATTCCTACAAAAGGTTAATGACCGTAGACGGCAAAGAGCTAGATACATTATCAAGTAAAAATAAAGCGTCTTTGCATATCAAAGCATAGCATGGTATATCATTGTCGACAATTTCAGCAAGATCAGATTTGGTTACAAGCATGACACAACCCTTTAATTTAATTCCCTCAGTCCTAGAACTAGGTGCCAACTTCTCTTTCTTAGGTGAAAAATGTTCTTCACTACTTGCTGATTTTCAGATTCATGTTCATTTTCATATTCTTTCCTCTCATTTGCAGCTATCTCTTTTTCACATTATTTTCTTTTCTTTGTGCATAAGAGAGTACTTATTACTTCTACCATGATGAGTTGCGTCGGTATCAAATTCCCATAGACGACCTAATAAAAAGGAGCAAGCTTGCATAGACACTACGTCGAATTCAGCTACATCATGATAGAAACCAATGGAAAATGCACTCTCGCAGATTGTGTTACCTTCACCTTGCCGCTGTTGTTGAACTACTGAATGTGGTGTGGATGAGATTGTGCACGTGTGGTCAAGCCAAGTTTCTTGACCAAATTTAAACTCACCAAGTTATTACAACTGCCGCCATCAATTATAACATGAACACGGCATTCCTTGACGATGAGGAACATCTGAAACAAATTATGGCGTTGTAGCTTCTCCGCTTGCTCCCTTTGAGTGCTCAACACTCGCTGCGCAATTATGGTCCTATAATTCTCCATAACAGCGGTACCTAAAATTTTCTCCTCTTCACTATGTTCCTCTGGATCATCATCAATACCTACAAGGTTAGCTGTAAGAGTATATTCATCCTCAACATCACTAGTACTTACATACCCACCGTCTTCTATCACAATGTACGCTCGCTGACTTGGAAAATTTTTCATGACGTGTTTCATCCCTTTACAACGGTGGCATATAATCCCCATTGTACGACCTGTGGAAGCAACCGATGAAGAGCTCTGCGCTGGTGCCTGCACACTAGTGGATTTGCTCATCTCGGGTGTGCGTGACGGTGGTGGCGGTGCTGCTGAACACGCCCTACTCACGGAGGGGGCAGCAGACCGAAAAGCAGGAGGTGGAGCTGTCTTGGATTGGGTCGACATCGATCTTGATGTAGACGTACTTCCAAAGTTGCTCCTAGTTCTTTGTTGCCTACCCTGCAATTCCTTTTCTGCCAAACAAGCAAGTTGGAACAACCTATTGATATCGTTATACTCTTTGTAATCAACTATGTCCTGAATTTCACGCCTTAAGCTCCCATAAAAATGAGCCATCTTATCATTCTCATTTTCTACAACATTACAACACAGCATGTCTATTTGTAGTTTTTGATAATATTTCTCGACAGATTTATTACCTTGGACTAAGCTCTGTAATTTCTTACGCATATCACGTTTAAAAGCAGGAAAACAAATCTAGCACGTATAACTACCTTCATCTATCCCATGTATCAGGTGTTAAACCGGAATTAACTACTTGACTCCACCAAAGGATAGCAAAATCTTTAAATTCACTAATAGCTTGTCTGACTCTATGCACTTCAGGAACTAGATAGGCATTAAATTTTTGTTCAGCTGTTATATCCCAATCTAGATAAATTTCAGCATGAGTATGGTAAATTTAACTTTAGCAAATAGATCATCATTAGCATGAATATTGTAGTGCTGAAAATTATTACCTCCCATACCGTGACGGTTTTGATGTAGGCAGTGTCGTTGACGTGCATTTTGGGCAGCAAAAACAGCGCTAGTGTCACAGTTTTGCCGCTCATTATCATCTCCCTTCTCAAGACCTTGGCCTGCATCGTGATCATACTCGCGTCCATTGTTTGGTGGAGCACTGCAATGTATCCGTCGTAGCTTGAAGCTTCCTATCGATGTCCTCATTAATGGTAGTGCGTTCTTCATCCAAGAGCATCATGAGCTCTCCCTTTACAACACACTCTTGCGCATCAGACGACTTACCTGTCATGGTTAGTAGAAAACAAAAGACAACACAAAGGTATTATCCCTATCAAGTACTAGGTGGTGAAAAGTGGAATCACAAACTCTCAAGGGTCTTACCACACTCTTACAAGTGTTCTTACCAACGCAGCAGGTGGTACAGCCGATGGCTGGTTCATGATACCGTGTCGAGCATGGGTACGATTGCAAGAGAGGACCTGTTCTGATCAAGAGTAAGTGGAGCTTGGAAGGCATAATATGGTAGCAAAAGGATCAGCAATAATCAGTTCAGTAAATGCAAGTTAAAAGATTATCCAAAATACTCGTCAAAGGTTGCTAATCCTAGCCTAATCACAGCTAGCCAATCAAATCCTATGTAAGGAAGTGTATGTACACACACATAACGATCAATGTGACTTGATGTAAGCAAAGGAGAATCTCACAACAAGTACAAGGGGAGACGTTGGCCCACTACTCAAACTTCTTTCTAAGGGTACAAGATTATTAACGTGATGTAGAGCACAAAACAGCGATATCGGTAAAACGCGAACAACCCTCCAGATTGTGCAGATACAACAGCTAGTCTCAAACGATGAAAAGGCAAAGTTTTATATAGCTTATATATACTATTTTGAAAGGTTTTTACAAGATCTACAACTTTCTCAATTGGACGAAACCCAAATTCTGAAGGAAAGACCGAATAAATCACCAAAAATATAAAATTAAAATCTTGTGACACGATTTTAGGGCTAAAGATGGCCGATTTTGTGGGTCTTGGAGGGCAAATAGTGCTAGCTAGTCATTTTTATTGGATGTGCGCCGTCGTTAGCTTTCCAAGGAGTACAAGAACATCGAATTTCAACTCAGTATGCAAAAGTTATGCCCGTTTTACTGAAGGTGTGTCGGAAATGGATTTGAATTCGATTCGATCTCAATTGAAACTGCTATAACTTTTGATCCCGTGACCGAACTTGCTCAAATTTTTTTCTAGAGGCTTATGGATGTATCAAGAAGAACTCCACCCAATTTCACTGGATTTGAAAAAGGTTTGATAACTTTTCAAATTTCGGATAGAGGGGATACTCTTTGTTATTTTTTCTCTCCTTTTTCTATTTTTTTTGTCAAACCCCGAAATCAAACTTTCTGTCTTTTTCTTTTTTTCCCTCTGAATCCGAAACCCTAATTTTTTTCCTTGCACAAAAACGAGACAAGCGAGAGGCGTGGAAGGGGATGGCAGGGTTTGTTGCGGAGGATGGCAACGCCTGGGGTGGTCGCGGCAAGGGTTTGCAGCGGATGGGAGGCCGCGGCAAGGATGGTGGCGCGGCAAGTAAGGTGGTTGTGGCAATAAACAAGAAAACACAACGATGAAGCTACGCAAAGGAACACGGGATGCAACTAGACAATGACGAACTGGACTCTGACTAAACTAGCAATCAGCAACTTGAACATGATAATGTAACCAAAAATTCAACGAGCAGTACTGAAAAGAAAAATTGTAATGGCACAAGGGGTGATGGGACAGCGAAAACACACGACGAACAATTATTTTTGTGGGCTAATTTTCTAGGGTTTTTAGGATGATGAACAAAAATTAATCTAAAAGGGAAATTGTGATTACCTAACGGGCAACCATTGCTCTGATACCACCTAATGTGATGATGGACCGATCTTCCGAAAGATACTGATAAGTCGATTGTGAAGAACACGACGTTGATGATCCAAAAACTCCGACCAAAACAGATCGAACCCCTCGCAATGACTACACTACTGCTCCGATGGTTATCAACCGTGCTGAACGCGATTGATCTCGCTAAGAAGGTTATCTCCTGCAAGTGAATCGAGAACACAAACAAGAGAGTATAAGATGCAATCTAAAATTGTATTGCAAATAAATATTAAGTTCACAAGTTGAGGTTCCTCAACCGGACGTGCGGTGAAACTGCTAAGCAAAATAATCTCTTAAGAAAACCTGAGGAAAACTAAAGGGGTGCGACCTCCTTAAATAGGGTAAAGGGAAGCCGCACTTATCTAATAAAAAGGGGTACATTATTATTCATAGTTACTATTTACGTGAATAGTATGGCCGCGATACTGTTCATGTGAACAGTACCGACCCAAATAGCCTAAGTGGTGATATAAGACCCTCAGTCCAAAAGGTGTCGCAACACCAAGTAAAGGGGTGGCCGAAGCTCTTTGAGTTGGTGGCCACAAATTCTTCATCTCCTTTGGTCATTGTTATTGCCTTTGATGCATATCATCAACTCCTTGCTTTCTTGTCCTAGATTGCTAAGCACAAGCAAATCATCTCCATTAGGTAGCATCACAGAGTTCTTAAGTGATACAGTCAGCCCTAGAAACGAATTTACCTGATAATTTAGTTGACGAGTACATGCCCGAATAATTGGACCTTGGATATCATTCAAGGTAGTAGCAAGAGGAGTGTTTATATCAGTAGAAGTGATGTCCTCATCAGTAGTAACACGACGTATTTCAACGGTTAGTTCAGAGGCTCTGCTATAGCCGTTACTGTTGTATTAGAATATGTGCGGTAGTACTGACCGATGAATAGTGGTACTACTGTTCGCCCTAATTTTTCAGAAATCTTCCCGTAATGGTTAGATTTGGTTGGTGAGGGTATAAATACCCCTCCACCAGCTCAAGGATAGATGCTAGAGACTTCATTTAATATCTTTAAGCATGGAGCACTCTCTCCACTCCTCATTTACTCTCATTGCATTTATTTGAGGTAGTTGAGCAATCAAGTGCATTCATTCTTGATTGATCCTTGGCACTTGATTAAGTGAAACTGTGATTCATTACTCTTGGTATTTGTCGGCACCTAGATAGATTGGTGGGAGATTACGTTGTGATCTCTTCAAGGAGATTATGAACAGGCCTGACGCCAACTTATGAGTGATTCGATGTTCACCATCTCTGAAGGGAAGAAAAAATAACCACTACTGGAATCGAGGAGCGAGGCTTAATTCGTAGAGCCGATCCAAGTCATTTGGATTTTTCTCAACGTGGACTAGTGAAGACCAGTAAGCCTTTGATTCCATGACAAAACATCGTTTGTCATCATTTGGTTATTTATTTGCCTCTACTTTTCGCATTTATATTTCTAGGAATTTGATATTATTGATATAGTCATATTTAGATATATATTTGTAGAGACTTGTTTTGTGGTGCCTTAGCTATACTAGAATTGCGTAGGTTTAAATTGCATTATGAATCTTGCTTAGCTCTAAAATTATGAAAATTAGTTTTAGAGAGAGAATTTTTAGAACCTCTTATTCACCCCTCCTCTAGTTGGTTATCCTTGATCCTACAGATGGCCATCGAGGGAAATTGGAGATCTATGGCTTACCTAGACACCAATGTGATTTACTAAAGGCGCTCGGGGCCTTTTATAGGTAAGCTACGGCAATTCAGCATAGGATCATCTCCGCTCGGGCTTTAGTGCATGTCTATGGCGGGAGGTGTGGGAGGCTTCGGCATGGTTCGGGAGAGGCGGCAAGGAGATTGGCTCTCGATGGTGGAACCTCAGGTCTGGTGTTTCCTCGGGTGGCGTATTACGGTGACCAAGTTGGCAGTACACCGTCAGGTCAGTCGTGAGTGTGGGGCATAGAGAGCGGTGAGGTAGAGGAAGGTGGGCGGCTACAACGTTGGCCAAGTAGAGAGGGTGCCATCTATGGAGCATGGTATGACAGCCAGGGTGCTGGTAGTGGTGGATGCTAAGGTCAAGGTTTGCGGCCAGGGGAGGTCAGTCGTGAGAGAGGCCGAGTGGTAGTGGTGGCAAAGTCTGGCCTGGGAGCTCCGGCTCAAGTCAAAGGAAGTTACGAGAGTTGTCAAGGTGCGTGAGGGGCTTGGCATACGGGCGTATGGTTGTTTGACAGCGAAGTAGGGACGGTGTGAACGGTGGTAAGGAATTGGTGGTGGTGAACGAGAAGAATCCAATTGTCGGATGGGAAACAGTGGAAAGACGGTTGGGAACAGGGGAGAAGGTGGCTATGGGGATAGCGTCAAAGGCCAGAGAAGGCAAAAAGGTGGGCAAGGAAAGCAGAAAATGCTAGGGAAAAGCCGAATTGGGAAAATTTTGAATTAGACCAAAAATTCAAAATTTTGCAAAAAAATTGGTTTGTTTCATTTAGCATCCCCCTCTGGTACTCTATTTTTGCCTCACACTCCTCTCTAAAAGCCCTCAACTAATTCGGGCATTCCCTTTATGAGCTCGCCGCCCATGATTATATTCCTTGGCGCCTTCTGTGTCCATCACCATGTGGTCTATCTCCTCCATCGGTAAGCCTCTCCTCAATTCCTTGCACTCGTAGCATCCTTACCTTTCTAGGAAGCTCATACACCTGTCAGTTTCTACTTTCACCTGTTATAAAACCATCGCTGCCATCCTTCATTATTGTCACCACTGGTCACCACCGCTGCCACTATCTCCGATGAGTCTCCAGTGACACAACCACCATTGAGAAACCCTACTCCCTTCCCCTGTTCCATTTTTCGGGTCACTGCCAGCGAGCTACACAAAGGAACCATGTGCCTCTATGTCTTGATCTCTATTTGGATCAAAGGAGACTCCTATCTCTATCTTATCTTTTTACAATTGGACCTTATCTTATGACAGGGGCAAATACGACATTTTATACGCTTTCTCCTCCTGCTAGCCAGGATACTACTATTATACTAGGTACGATGTCCTGCAAAGAGCCACAAATGTTTAGTGTGTTTTAGCGAAGTCACAAATTTTCAATGTCCTAAAGTAAATGCCATAAAATTTCACTGTCCTATATCCAATTTTGCCAAAAATAAATGTTGGGCTTACATCCTTCCGGTTGCAAATGATTCACATACATATAGGAAAACACTATTGTTTTAGAATTAATTTAAATTAAATTCCTATAATATATGCCTGAGGTGAAATATTGTTTTCTTAGAGAGAGCAAGGATTATTGTATTGGAAAGCTTATTTGTGATGAACGATTTTCTGACGTGAAAAACGTGGATTCCGCACTCAGCCCAAACCTCGGTAGGATCATGTACGTACGATCTTCAAACTAACGATGGCAAAACGGCAAGCTGGCCGTTGATCGGCCAGACCACCTACATTCTTGTTCCTTTAGTGTCATCTCAACCGGAATGATCTGCACATCACGAAACTTGTATTAAACTTCGTAAAAATAAAAAATAGCTTTTTTTTTTTAAAAAAAAGAAACTTTGGAATGCTGAGACTTTAGATGCAAAGGTTTTTTTGAAGGAAAACAGGAGGTCTTTAGATGCAAAGTTAGGCATGGAACGCTGTATTGAACAGTCTATGGTCCCGCTTATTTCGGTTTAGATTTTTGATTTATTTTTCATTATTTATAATTTTCGTTTTTTTCTAACTTTTCGACATTTTTTAAGCTTCTTTATCGATTCTTTTTTCCCTATTTATTTGAATTATACGTGATAGGCTAATCTATTTTTTTATTTTTTTTAAATTAATTATGTTACATAGACTATCATCAGTTATAGTATAATTTTAACTAATTATAATATAAATTTAACTATAAATTATTAAATTTTAGCTTAACCGAGCTGCATCTTATACGTTTGCAATGCCTGCAGCTGCAGGGCTGTTGGCTCGAGTCACACGTTACTACTACTAGCATGCCTAACAAAGCGAACGACAGCAACTGTCAAGGCCGTGCCCGTCAATCCGAGAATTCGATGGTAGTTGCGCGGCAGCAGCGATCGCCGTCAAACCTCAATCGTGGCGGGACCGCCGATGTCGCCAAAGCTGCCACGGCAGATGTGACAACTGGGCAACACAGGCATATACAGTGACAGATCTACATCAATCCTAAGAAATGTCATATCGTAGATGCTAAGTTTTCTTTTTCTCCCCTAAATTTCAGAACTTAATTCTTTTTAGGATCACAGCTAAATAAAATATCACACATACCTCTATCCTGGTAGACCACTCCCTCGCAACCCCAGTGCTCTCTCTCTCTCCATCTCTTTTGTTTTTCTATTGCTTGGTGCCGACTTCGAGATAGTTTTTCCTAGCATCGGCTCTTGCGATGGGGAGTACCGGACCAAGAGAGATTTTATGTCCCACAAGATATTGGTACCTTTTAATTTAAGAAGAGATGCCATATACATCTTAGGGGGTGATCGGAATAGCGATGGCTTTTGGCTTTTGGCTGAAAAACATCAGAGTGGCTGAAAAACATCAGTAATGAGTTAGTGGATAGTGTAGTGAATAGTGAAAAAAAAGCTGAAGCTAGAAGCTGAAGCTGAAAAAAGCCGAAACGATCACCCCCTTAGTCATAATTACTTAAAGGTAAAATTAAAAGACCAAATTTTTACGGCTTGTGCCATTGATGATAAATGATGAATCTCTCTAATATTATTGGCAAAATGGCTTTATCGTGTATGGATTGAGGTGATAATCAACTAAGCAAGGATAACAAATTAATGGGTTCTTAGATCTTTTGAAAAAGCAAGAGATCATGTTACCTTTTCTTTTCTATTGCATAATATAATTTTTAATAGCTAAGTATTACAATCAATAGGTGGCCACCACCGGTGATGACAGCGATAGCACCGTTGCCATCATGTTCATGAGTTCCAGTGATTAGGCGTGCCAAGAAGAGGAACAAAATCAAATGGGGAGAGGGGTTCCAATGGAAACTGTAGAAGAGTTGAGGGCAACATGTGTTTGAAAAATATGCAACACTGACATGAATACCCCTTGTAGATGATAGTGATTCTACTTAAACTAGCCAGGACTAGATCATGAGAAACCTTCAGGTACCATGCAACCATCATCTATTGAATCTTCAAATATGGACGGTGGTAAAAGATTTTGAGGACAGTAAAAAAACCCTCGGACCAAACTCTCTGTCCTCTCTTGGTATCGACCAATTCCACACCCTACAGGTGCTCTAGTACACCATTGACAAAGCATGTGACACTTCTTGCTAGCTACTTGTGTGTTTTCGTGGGAAGCTTATCCTCTCACAGTTGCTTCGAGATCGTTCGATTTAAGATGGACGTTCCCGATTGGAATAGGTACTGTCAGTGGCGGAACCAGGAATGGTAAAGACCCGGGGCAAACTTAGTGATTAACTGCGCGGCTGCGCCGGGCCGCACCCCCTTGCCATCGTCGCACCGCAGCACGCTCGCCGTCGCCGCCGCGCGCCGCAACCCCTTCATCGTCGTCGCCTTGCGCCGCACTGCTACAGCCCCCTCACCGTCGCCGCCTTGCGCCGCAGTCCCCTCACCATTGCCGCCTTGCGCCATAGCCCACGCGCACCGCAGCACCCGGCCACCCGCCGAGTCGCCGACCGCCGTAGCCCCACAGGAAGAAGAATTAAAGAGATGAGGAATGGTCGATGCTGCGCGTGCGCGATGGGGAATTAGGGATTTACGATTTAGGGTTGGAGCAATGGCTAACTGGCTTGGGCCTTGAGGTCTTGCCTTGGGCTGCCTGCCTCGGTGTAGCCCACGACCACGGCCCACACGACGCGCATCCGCAGCTCGCTCGGGGATGCCATGGCAGGACGCGCAGCCGCAGCTCGCTCAGGGACGCCATGGCAGCTTGGTCAGTTGGTCGGGGGAACTTCTTCCACGGCCGCGGGAGACCCGGGGCAGCCGCCCTGGCTTGCCCCGGCGGTAGTTCCGCCACTGGGTGCTGTCACAAAATAACATGGACATTTTTTATATTTTTGGGATCAAGTTGATCTGGATCATAGGCAAATCCGCCAGTGCAGTGGGGTGCAAACGCAGCCTATGGGTCCAAGGTGTTAGAAATAGGCCCATAGAATGAGGCATATTTTTTTAATTTTAAAACATGCAAGATTTAGTATCATATTGCTAAGGTAAGATGGTAGAGACCAATTAATAAGATAAAGTCTATGCCACTCCTTAAATTATGGATGGGATGTCATGAGAATGGCTTTAGCTAATCACATGCGTGTGTATATTCGCGTATTTTCATGTGACACGCCACTTGGCAGACCAAGTCCACCTTATTTTACTAAATCATGTATCATCTCTCTCCTTTTAACTGGTCATGAGATTGCTTAATTACCATTATTTAGTTTTGAATATTATTAGTTACCAGTGAATAATTGAGCACCTACTAGTGAATTATTTCAATTCAATGGGGACAGTTACTAGAGAGTAATTTACACATCTATAAAAGACCTAGAGACATATAGGTTTGAGAGATTTGACCTTTTCATTTTCCTTCTTCTATTGTCTTTTTTTCTTTCTGATGATATTGTGCTGTGGTACTGTGTCGTCCGAACTTCGCCAGCCTTTCTTTCCGGCGTGTACTTGGAAGGAGGGTGAGCGGTATCTCCGAGCCGTTACTGCCGTGAAGACCTGCATGGGGGTGGCAATAAGGTTTCTGGGTAACGCACATCTGTGCAACCGCTCCTGTTTTGTTTCATCTACGTCCTGCACTACATTAAGCCTGCATTGTAACGAGCTTACGCTGCTTCTCGTTCTTCATCAAGCCTAATAGTAAGTCGTTCGTGCGTTCGATCGACTTTGATACTGTATTTTTTTCTATATTTTCTGAAGTACAATGAGTAGCCTACTGTTAGTTATGTGTTTTGTATCACTAGTTTATCGTATTTGTCTCCTAGTAAAACTTAGAATTAAAATATTGCATTTATTTCCAACACAAGGAGAAAGGATAACGTATTGTCATCTGCCTCGAGGAGGGAGATGGGTTGTAGCCAACACTGATAATTCGAGATTGTTCATATAAATGGCATAGAGGATATGTTTTAAAATTTTGATATTTGGACATTTATTTTTGAAAATCCAACATCTTTCTTGGATTTACCGAGCTATAGGAGCTTGGTAGATACCTACCAAACCACAATTGCTCGGCAAGCACCTGTTAAACTCTAGTAGCTCAGCAGCACATGCCACCGAGCACCCCTCTGCGGCAGCACAGCGGTAGCAAGCAATGCACATGATTAGTGCTAGTTAAAGCTCATTATCAGAGCTAATTAAATTGATTAGTACTAATTAAATATAATTAGCTCTAATTAAATATGCACACACTAATCCACTGGTGATCTGTCTGTCAAGCTCGGTAGGTCTAAGAAAAGAACTAGATATGCACAATCATAAATTCAAGGGTAAAATTTGAAGGAAAAAAAATCTATAGTACCATTTTATAAACAATACTCATTCGAGAGCAACAGTTCAGGCATAAGGTGGCCAGCAACGGCTTGCCTAAAGTTTTTGCATCCGCCATTGATCCGGCTGCATCGGCATGCCTAAGATAGAAATAATGTCATATAGTTGCTCTATATCGGAAAAAAGAAATCATAAGAGTTTTGTGAAGAACACGCTACAATGCCAAACTAATTAAGGCCTTTTCATATTGACTTTAGTTTTTGGCTTCTGCTTTTAGAAGCCAATGTCAATACAAACATCTCAGTTTCGATAAGCCGCTTCTATTAACCACTACTTTACATTTTCATATGTTGTAACATATTTTGCATTTTATTATATCATAATTCCGTAAGTTGTATGGCGGTCTGAATATTGTAGTGTCTTTCGTTACATCATCTTTCTTATATAATATACTATTATTCATCACTCATTACTATTTATCAATTGTTTCTATCAGCTACTACTATTTATCAGCTATTACTATTTATCAGCTACAGCCAAAACCTATTAGTAAAAGCCAATAAGAAAAAGACTCCAAGCTCAACCCCTAACGAGAGAAAATTCTTGCAAAAGTGCCAAACCCTTACTACAGTTGTGCCCAGTCAGAAGGATAGAGACGGTGATGACCTATTGTCCTGTTCTGACGAAGTCTGCCGAAGAAGACACAGCAGATGACGCCACGACGAGCCGATGCCAATGACGATGCCCTAGGTTGATTGCAACATATGCTGGCAAACACAAACAGCACAGGCCGTATGATTGATTTCATATGTTTTTGAGCTCATTTACTATACATAAAAATTTCAACATACAGTGCAGATAAATAAATTTTCTAATTACACTATTAAATTAATTAATGACAGAAGTTAATCACCTGTCACACGGTAGCCATGCGGCAATGGGCTTTGCCACACAATGACAGTGCGACAGGCCTTAGATGCACGACCACTATAAGTTCCTCTGATATGTTGCTACCTCATGCTCTACCACACAGTAACCAAATAATAAAAGTAGTATTTTTAATACTATCGAGCAACTACCATTATTGCTGAAAATACAGCTTAAAAAAGTTTCAAAAGTGCCTAAAAGTCACACAAACAGCGCAGACCGTTTGATTGATTTGACGGGTGGCTGGTGAGAAGGCGGCAGCTTATTGGTGGTGTCAGCTTCACTTCATTAATTGCTACATTTACCATACTTTTTTGACTTGTATATTTTACCACCTTGAGTTAAGTAAATTTGACTTTTTGTGGCGCGCGTTTTCTCTGCTACCTCAATTGAAATCTCGTCGCACTTTTGAGCCATGTGGTCCACTTTCACTGTATAAACTTGATTATCGGTGGGTTTGTTGGGTAAGTGGTTTATGATTTTTGGTTTATAATTTTAAAATTTTGATTATTTATAGGAGATTATAAAGAAGAAGATAGTTATATATAATTTTAACTAATACAACTGAATTCGGTATAGTATATATTACAATTGATTAGCAGATTTTATCTAAAAAAATATACTGTTTAAATGCTACTTACTATAGCATCATATAATATATATGCTATAAATTGTTTAGAGCCCACCCTATATTTTACAAAACTACTGTGTAAGACGGTGAAACATCGAAAACTTCACATATTCTAGAGCGGATGTGTAATATTTCCATACCTTTTGCCCCCTTCACCTGCTAGCTCTTGCATAAGTTGTCGAGTTGCATAAGTCGCTTTCGAAAATGAAGCACTACGGAACGCACGTAGATAAGAAGCATGTATAGAATGCATGCAGATGCAATGCATGGCATTAATTTGGTCCCGTGCTGCACGTTTTCTTCAAAGCATGGAAGGGTGGCTATGCAGCTTCCGATGCGTGATACTTTTTACCCCCTAGAAAGGGAAGGGTGAAAAATGTACCGCCACATAACACGGCACAGAAGACCTAACAAATGAATTTTTCAGCCTGTTTTTTTTAAAAATGAATTAATTTTCAGCTTGATTTAAAAAAACACATGATTTTTGTTGAAAATTTTCACCGGATGTCTTCTGTACTCTGTAAACGTCTCTTTCCAATTGAAATTTCCTCGTTTCAAATGTGGCAGTATCCTTAGAAAATCATTGGAGTATATAGGGGGTGGGGGAGCTTTCGCAAAGTACTACGAAGAAATTCCCTTTAAAAAAAGCACTGGAAAAATGAGGAGGAAATAATCCATTTGTTCCCCACTAACAATATTCAAATTCCACAGCACGTGAAGATTAACAGTAAATTAAAAGAGTTTAAGCAAGTGGGATAACTATTATGTTAACAATCTAGATGACAAGCACGTCGCTGTCAAGCAATGCCAACCTCTCGAATAGCTGACCAAGGAAGCATGAATGAGGGGCGACGAAAGATCCAAAAAGATCAAATAATTTGTCCATGACGAGGATATCTTGAATTGACCTAAGCAAGCTAGTCCCTCTTATAACCAGCTATTTCATAAGATGACACAACCATTGTAAATTCATATTTTAATACGACTGTACAGACTATCAACTTCAAGGAGGAATGGATAAACATGACCCAGGCCCCCATTTTGGAATGTCGAAATTCTTTCTAATTTCTGCAGAAATTTAACTATGTCTTATAAAAGTAATGTGTTCCAAACATACCCTTTCCTTACGGGACATATGGATGGACATGTTTCGAAATGACCCTTTACAAGTTGGAAATTGTTTACTTCGACTCTATTCGTTCTTCCTGCAACCAATACACTTAAAGATATATCCTCGCAAAAAAAACACTGGAATATATGACCTATAAGTTTGCAATGGATCATAGTTCAAAAAATCGACGGCCAAAATTTATCGGAGTGTAGCAATAGGGTTGAAAACCGTTGGTTACTGGTTCTTTCGGTTTTTTCTGTCTGAAAGTTTTGAATTAAAATTTGAATTATAAAATTTGTATCAGCCAAAATTGATTGAAAAATGACCGAAAGTTCTTGAAATTTGGTTCTTTCGGTTTTTTAGCGAAAATGTTTTGAAATTTTGGCAAAAAATAAATAGGTCCAAAATTTTTTGACTGATATGTTTTTTTACTGATGCTCGCCATAACACCAGTTTCACCGATAACAGCCGAAATTTCGATGATACAATTTTCCCTGCGATAGATACGTTGCCATTTACAATCCTATACGTGCCAAAGTGCGACTTAGGGGGGCTGTCACACGAAGGATGGTAGAATTGAACATGTGACATATCTCCCAGAACAAAGCAGTCCATGGAATTGACATGTGACGCATCTGAGAACCTTCGGATCAGCTTTGCGAAAGATCCACGAAGCTTTGCAGGCCACATGGGACCGTAGAACCGGATGTATAAATTGCAAAGCCTGCACGCCAAAAAAAAAAAAACCCAGACGCAAGACAACCACACAAGCAAGAGTACGCTAGTGGTGCGCCACTAGCTATAGCTACTTCAATTATCAGCTAGCTGGTGCATGTCATGGCGGCTTCGCTGGGACTAAACCCTGAAGCTTTCTTCAGCTCCTACCCCTTCCTGGCCGACTACGCGCCGAGTTTCCCGGCCGCCGCCGCTGCCGCCGGCGCAGATTTCTCGGCCGAGCTCGATGATCATCGCCCTTTCGAGTACTCGCCGGCAACGGTCTTCGCCGGCGCCGGGGATGATCACAACGAGAAGACGATGTACGCATACATGTTTATGTAGTACATATCATTTGAGTTCAGTTGTTAGTTTGTTCTTGATGCTTACTTGCTTAATTTGGTGTTTTGATCTCAGGAGTTGTGAGAGCGACGAGAAGAGAGTGAATGGAAGGATTGGGTTCAGGACGAGGTCGGAGGTGGAGATCTTGGACGACGGCTTCAAGTGGAGGAAGTACGGCAAGAAGGCAGTCAAGAACAGCGCAAACCCAAGGTACATACATCCCATGGAGTGACTCTCTCTCTCTCTTCCGTAGTTCCATGTAAAGCGGAGTGCAAAGCGACTATTAACTGAGTGCCGCCATAGGTGGTGCTTATTAGCTTCTGCTCAGATAAATCAAAAGTTCACATAAATAACTGGTTTTCAAAATAGCCTTTCCATTCTTTTTATTTTTATCTCACTTTAAGAATAAAATAAAGCATTACATATATATCATATACTCTACTTCCCTGACTTTTATCTCACACATATATCTCTATCTTATTTTTTCTATCGCTCATGCTCTTTTTCTAAAAGTTATATATTTCTTTCAGTTACTACTATTTATTTTTAGAAGAAAAAAAACATCAGCCATAGTTAATACTAACACTTTCTTAGAACCATTCGTACTGGTTTCTATTTGAAGAAATCAAAAGTCGATATGAACACCTAATTTCTCTACTTCTCTTGCTTCGGAGATGAATACGAGTCATGAGAGTATTGCACATTTCACTTCTCTTACTTCTGTCTCACACACATATATTTTTTACTTTCTTTACCATTAATGTTTTCATTCTAGCTAAAAGTTACTTTTTTATTTATTACTATTTATTTTTAATAAAAAATTTTTAGTTGCAGCTAGTAGAACGCCCCCGTAGTCTCTTATGTACGTGATTCTCCGTCGTCTGCATGTTTTAGCGTACTTTGGAGATATAGTAGTAGGAAGAAGCGTTAAGAAACTTTTATTAGCCATTGATTTACTAAGGTCCCGCTCGTTTCAGCTTTTTTTCAGTTTTAGCTTCTAGCTTCAGCTTTTTTTCACTATTCAGTCATTCGTCTCTTTCTGAATTTTTTTAGATTTTTTGGGCTTTTTTGCATTTTTATTTTTTTCCCGTGTTCCTTTGCATTGTCCGTGATGGGCTAACATATTTTTTCTATTTTTATATTTTTTAAATTTAATTATACCCAAAAAACCAAATTAGCTACAGTAAAAAAACCAGCTACAGTAAAATTTCAACCAAAAGTCAGAAGCCATCGCTAAAACGATCACCTCCTAAAGGGTCGGGGACAGTGAGGTGGAATTGGTATTTGTCCCACCACTTCAGTGTCAATACTTTTAGGCATTACTTAATTTAACTTTTAATTTTTTTTGCTATTTATTAATTTTATCTTTTTCTAAGTTTTTTTATTATTTAGATTTTTTACTTTTGCTTTTTTTCTGTATTTCTTTGTATTGTCATGATGGGCTAACATGTTTTTGCTATTTTTAATTTTTTTAAAAATTTAATTATGTCAAATAAATTAACTCAGATATAGTAAAAAATAAGTTAGCTACAGTAAAAAAGTCATAGACCAACGTTATTCTGAACACCTCTTAATTCTATAGTTTCTACGCCTTTAGGATCCATTTAGAATACAAGAATTTTTTTCTAATTCCTGCTATAATTGAACTGGATTGTAGATAAATTTCTGATTTATACAGAAATAGATTTTTTTAAAATTTATGCATTCCAAACAGACCTTTAGAATTAGAATACAGGGACGATGCACCGTGGCTTTTAATTAAGCATTCATTGGAAATTGTGATGTTTCTATTCTTGTGTTACAAGTTTGGTTTAATTTGGTGAGGTGCTGAGATTGACGATTAACTAATTCTGGTACGGGCGCCTATATATACGCAGGAACTACTACCGGTGCTCAACGGAGGGCTGCGGCGTGAAGAAGCGCGTGGAGAGGGACCGCGACGACCCCCGCTACGTCATCACCACCTACGACGGCGTCCACAAACATGCCACCCCCGGCGCCGCCGCCACTGCCGTCCTGAAGTACGCCGGCAACTACTACAGCCCACCGCTCAGCGCTGGCTCGCCGCCGGCCGCCTACTCTGCAGGCTCACTGCGCTTCTGAGCCATCGTATAACGTAGACATATGTACTTCAGAGAAAAGGCTAGTTCCTTTCTGCTACCTTACCTCTCTGCTGATGTATCACGATGACTGCTTGTTTGTATCTTTTTTGGTTAGGATACAGGTTATGTTAGTGTAAATTAAAATTTTTTACATTATAAACTAGTACATTCGAGTAAGAGATTATAAATCATTAACACTAGACGTGCAGTATAGTGGAAGTAGAGTTGAAGCAGTTAATTCAACGAAGAGCGCGTCGATGTAGTTCAAGCAATCGATTATCTTTCAGCCAACCATCTCCTCCTTACGATTGTCCTGATCAGCACCGTAGTCATAGCAGCTCCTCTACCGAGTTTCACACATTCAAGAATGAAACACAATACGTTGGTGTGCTGGCACCAGCGTGCACGGCAAAGATTATGAGAGGTGGTGGCTAGAATTTCGATAGGTGTTTTTTGGGATGCCTCCATTAGCGTCCGTACCTCTTCTTATATAGTCTCCAATCGGATCCTTATTCTATATGAGTAGAGATCATATTCTACTCAGAGATTATCATCCGAACCCTTATCATTCCAGCCCATTAAATGTGTGACCCTGTAGATTTATGTATATTTCGCCATAGGCTGAAAACTCCTTTTCGGTCTATAAGTCAGTAGCGGTTCCTAACAAAACATAATAACTTCCAAACTTACATAAAGATCATATCGGATGAATCTATATAGTACTTTTGTACCCATCCTTTTACCTCATGATCCAGATCGAATTCAAGACGAAAAGCATACCATCATATGATAACTCGATGCTTTACTCGAACCTACAGTGGATTACTTAGTTGTAATTGATTCCTTAACCATATTTGGTATGGCCATGTACTTTAATCCAACCATATTAAGGGTCTAGAGATATCTCTCCTATTATATAGGAGGGGCAAATTCTATCTTGATTGCTCATATTTCTCCGTATATTTCATAATAAACCTGAAAACTACCTTTATGACATCCAATCACGGAGTAGTGTTTGATAACTCTTAAGTAAACTATTACACATGTAGAAAACAATGACGATATCATGTCTAAGGATCCTACATACACTACGTATGAGACCAACTGATGACACTTAAGAATATAACAATTTTCGTAGTGTCTTATGATGGGTCAATTCAATATCGTATTATCTAACATATGTCAACATTATTGATTTGATATCCTATATCTATGATCCGTGAAATATGATCATCAATCAATATATATGCTGATTGTAGATCATAATTGTCCCACATAATGATATAAGATCAGAGATAATTTAGAATAACATCAAAACATAAATAAAGAGTTTCATAAACAAGTCATATACTTGTTGATTAATATGAAAGACATTTATTCAAAGGTCAAAATATCATAAGCATAGAAACAATACAATCATCTCCATAATTATCTCCAGGCATATCACTAATACTTTTTTCCCTTCTTTTTTATTGCTTTGTTTTGCTGATCGATGTGACCTTCGGTTCGAGTTGCTCTTGTATACGTAGCATAGCATGCATTTGCAGGAAGACTGCTAATTTAATTGAAATTATCATCTAAAAATAAAAGGGAAGTGTTTAGATCACTGGTGATTTTTTTTTGCCTTATTTCTTGTGTGTGAGTGCCAATTAGATAGCGTAGGTACGTGCCCCTTGACTCAGGCCCCGCTCATTTCGGCTTTTTTCGGCTTCAGCTTCTAGCTTCAGCTTTTTTTTCACTATTCACTACACTATCCACTAACTCAGCTACAGTGTTTTTTCAGCCAGCTACAGTGTTTTTTCAGCCAAAAGTCAAAAGCCATCGTTATTCCGATCACCCCCTCAGCCAACCGCCCTGTTATTTCTACCCTTAGTCCAAACTGCCAGCAAACAAACCGGTTGAACTCCCATTCAACGTGCGACCTGAATTTCAAGCTTGTTCATCTTATCAATCTGACAAGCACCCCTCATTTAAGGAAGACTTCTTTGCATCGAAATATTCAGTTGTACACTACTCCTTCCGATAGCTCTCTTTTCCCTCCCATAGTTTTTCTAAGATTCAATGTATTCAAGCGTTTAGAAGCTGGCAGAGAATTTCTGAGAGGAGCGTTAATTCTCATTGGACTAGAGATAGGAGCTGTTTTTTCAGGATGCAGTTTATGGTTTTTTATTGTAATTTATTAGTTTAATAAATAGTGATTGCTAAGAGAAATCAAAAGCTACTGAAAACAAAAAAATAGAGCCATAGTAAGGCCCGTTTCAAATTTGGAAATTTTCCCCAAGTTCTAACGGGAATTGAAATATTTTATATAAAATTATTGTGAAATTTGAAACAGAACTAAAGACATCAATGCACATAAATTTTAGGAATTATGCCAGCTCCAACTAGTTTTTGGCTTAAATTTCTGACTATGGTTTTTTTTAGCTGAAATTACAATTTAACGGCCGTTATCTATTTTAAGAAAAATAAAGAAAAAATTAAAAAAACCCATTATATCGTCATACAAAATGCAAATGAATAAGGCAAAAAGAAAAAAAACCAAAAAGCTAAACCCCAAATTAGAAGCTGGTGTCTTTCAAATGACTTGTGGCTTAAATAAACCGAAAACCAAAAAAAAAAAACAAAATCTGAAACCGTGTGGAGCAGGCCTATGTATGCAAGTATAAGCAAGGTATCCTTCTTAAAAAAAAGTTGAAGTGCTATTTAAAATACATAAGTTTTTTTTGTGAGGATTAAACCGTTTATCAGAATTTCCTCGTTCCAAAAAAAAGTCTGAAAGCTATCTAACTAGCAAAATAACCATTTAGGAGCATGCCTGTTTGGCATCAAGAGGTAGTTAGAGCCGAAATCCTTTCTCCTTTCCAGGGGAAAATCTTACTTTGGCGACCCCGTTTGGACTGGCCCCTCGATATCTGTTATGGTATGTTACTGTAGGACAGAGAAAATAGTTCTTCGTAAGATTGATAGAGTCGAGTGCTCCTACTTTTAGGGGATAGGTCGTGCGTTATATAGCCCGTGGCGGAGGCAGTGTACTTTCTGATAAAGCGGGTCATATGTTAGCTTTGTGTAGTTTTGCGTAGTGAGTAGACCAGATGGGGTATCTTTGTGCAATGAGTAGATTGAACGGGATAGTTTTGCGCAGGAACAAGATCAAATGGGGTAGTGTTGCGTAGTGACAAGACCAACCAGATAGCTTTGCATAGTGATAAGATCAAACGAGACAGCTTTGCGCAGTGATAAGACCCAACGAGGTAGCTTTATGCAGCAACACGACCAAACAGGGCCAGATTTACGTAGTGACTAGACCAGATATGTTAGCTTTTTGCAGTGACAAGACCAAATAGGTCAGCTTTACACAGTGACAAGACCAAATCAGATAGTTTTGCGCAGTAACAACACCAAACGGGGTATCTTTATGTAGTGATAAAACTAAAGGAGGCAGCTTTGTGCAGCAATGTGATGCTACGTTGGTCTACGAATCATCCGACGTGCCGCTACCTCGTGGACGCGAATTTGCCCAAATCGAATTAGACTCACAAAGCGTACGCTGTGTCGGCTAATCCTATAAGTACTACCCCTTCCGCGGCGTGTTTTCCTACACCACGACTGCAAGACTACATCGCTAGTATGGAGAAGCAATGGAAGAAGATCACTCGACTCACAAGGGCTAATGTAGCCCGAGAAGAATAAGCGAAGCATACCAGGAGGCCACCTCCCTGAAACAAAGCTCCCGTACCTCCAACCCCAAACCATACCTCAACGTTCCCACTGAGTATTCACCGCAAGACCCTCCTGTGGGGGAGACGCCCCTCTCTGTTGGTGAAGGGACGTATGCAAGTTGTTCAAATCTAAGAAGCGATTGAGTTTAGGTATATGTTACTAGGGTTGTCGTAACTACGTCTAGGAGTATCCCGACCAGCATTGGGACACGGCCCACTATCGGCACCCAGTAAGAACAGGCTACAATACCTTGCCTTACTAGTTCTCTTTTATGGCACACACTAACAAGCTTTTCTCTCTTCCTGTAGTTTCTGGATCCGCTATACACCTATCACAAATGGATCGACCGGGAGTTCCACTCGCACGACCGCTGGACTATGGACTACGAAGAGTGAGACGCCTAGATAGCACACAAGAAGATGGAGGAGTGGTGCCGTAGTGAAGAATGAAGCGAGCATATCCAGTGAGAGACGCAAACTCACTTGGAAGCGTGTAGGCGCAGATAGCCACATTCCACACAGTAGTTCGACGCTCTTCATCCATATGTCCCATGTATTTCTATTTCTCCAAAGACATGCGTGTACCATCCTTGGTTTGTTAGCCTTCGTGCCATGTGACCCCTTATTGGATCAATTGTCATGTTGTCATTGTTACACCATTTATTGAAAGTTCTCCATGTTTGATTCCAAGTTACATCGCAATATCACTTACCTTCGCACTTATAAGTCATTGCTATCTCAATCGTCCCCACAAAATTCTTCAAAAATTTATCACACTACAACAACATACGACGATTGCAAAATGTTATTGTGAGTCTAACAGATTTCGTATCGTTGAGAATCTACGAAAATCATAAACAGACCAACCTACCTACTTTATCTGCCTTTTTATTTCGAAAAAAATAACAACTTACAAACAACATTTACTACATGTATTACCAATAAAAATTGCTCTTTATTTCCCCATAATTATTTCCATTGGATCAACCAAAAAATATTAGTATTATTTTTTAAAATCGGTGAACCAGTGCGTGATTTGTCGACATATCGCCCACCGATTGAACGAAAGTATATTACTGTAATTTTGAACAAAAATATATTATTTCAAAACAACGTGCTGTGACGCTCCACAAAATCAATTTTTTTTTCAGCACATTTTCTATACCTAACAATTTTACTTTTTTTTCAATTTCTAATCTTGAAAAATTGTTGTAATTCTTTTTCTTTGGAAAAATTGTAGGCTTCAGCTCTCGCGCCGGGGGGCACGCCAGCTGACCGCGCCAGGGGGCCTCGCGTGCTAGGTGGCCACGCCAGGGGCCAACCCTGGAATTCCACACGAGGTTGGGGTTAGAATTTCTATGCCACAGGAGGCACTTATGGCCAACTCTCCCCAGTTAAACATGCACCCAACCCGTTTTCTACAGGATAGAAATTATATTCTCTGTTCAATGTTAAATGCTCGTTTAGTTGTTGTTCGAACAAGTAACTAATGGCCATTTGTGGTTCGAACAAGTATTAAATGGTTGCTTAATCATTGAGATAATCGCTGGTACTTCTATAATATCTTGTTATAGAGCAGACTGCGTTTTCTTGTGTGATTTATTGCTAAATGACAAGTTCTGTCAACCAGATGTTGTAAGACTTATGCCATTAACGTCTTTTTCATGGAGTTTTGTTGTTAATTGATGGGAAGTAGTGCATGGTTGCATCGAAAGAGTTTGAGCTTTGAAACGTGAATTAATTTAGTTTGATTATATGTTTAGTGAGTTTGGTTTGATAGAAATAGACTCATAAAATGAGGCCAATTTTCTTAATTTCAAAATATACAAGGTTTAGTACCATGTTTTTAAGGTAGAGTGGAGAAGACCAATTTATACGCCGGACTTTCTTCCCAGTGTGCACCTGGAAGGAGGGTGAGTTATGTGTTTTTCATCACTAGTTTTTTTGTATTTGCCTCCTAGTAAAACTTGAATTTAAAATATTGGGTAGCACAGGCAATAAGTAACCTACTTTCCGTGAAGACCTGCACGTGGGCGGCAATAAGATTTCTAGGCAGCACACATCTGCGCGACCGCTTCTGGTCCACTGCATTAAGCCTGCACTGCATCAAGCCTACGTTGCTTCTCATTCTTCATCAAGTCAACAGTAAGTTGTCGCACATTTGATCAACTTTGATACTGTATTTTTTTTTCTGTTTTCTTTTGTAAAGTACAATGAGTAGTCTGCTGTTTGTTATATGTTTTGCGTCACTAGTTTATTGTATTTGTTTCCTAATAAAATTTGGAATTAAAATATTATCTATATTTCCAACATTCTAGAAATCTTATTGTGAATTTTGTTGCAATACAGAAATGGTTAGCGCTTCTGATGCGATGAAATCTAAGAAGTTTTCTGGTCAGAACTTTCATAGATGACAGACTAGAGCTAAGTTTTGGCTCATGTCTCTATGGCTGTGGTGGGTTATCCACCCATAGTATCCATTTACAGTTGAGCACTTCATACAATTTGATAATGTAAACAACTCTGCTTTGGGTTGCATTTTGACTATTCTGGTAGACCAGCTCTACGATGTGTACATGGACTACAAGTCCACCAAAGAATTGTGGGATGCACAGAGCACAAATATGCTGAGGCAGAGGCAGGTCGCTGACTCTACATATATGAGAAATTTTTTAACTTTAGCATAGATGAGACGAAGTCCATAGTTGGATAAGATCATGACCTCCAGCTACTAGTCGGTGAGATTGCGTATCTGGGCTATGTGTTGTCTCCTATGTTTGTGGCTGCGGGTATTGTTGCTAAACTCCCTCCTTCTTGGCGGAATTTTTCCACTAGCCTGAAACTCAAGAGGGAAGGAATTTATGTTAAGGATCTCATTACTGTCCTCGATGTGGAAGAAAAAGTAAGAGCAAATGATGCACCAAGCACCTCTGGTCAGAACAATGCAAATTTCATATGGAAAAAGACTACAACAAAGAAGTACAAATCCAACAAACCAAACGAGATAACTAACTTTAAGAAAAAGAAAACTGAGAAAAAGGATTTGAGAGACATCACCTACTTTGTGTGCAGAAAAGATGGTTATATGACGAAGGACTATTGCTTTCGCAAAATCAGATATGGTGAATAGCCAAAGAAGAAGACTGTCAATGTGATCATAGGCGAGGCCTCGACTTCAGGAGGGTATGGTAATCCACATATTATCTTTTCAGCACGTCAATCCACTGATTGGTGGGTTGATACTGGTGCTAATGTTCACGTATGTTCTGATATTTTCTTGTTTTCTTTTTACCAGGCAGCAGGGGCTTCCTCCGTCCTAATAGGAAATGACTCGCACGCTTCTGTTCTTTGTATTAGCACGATGGATCTGAAGCTTACTTCAGGGAACACTACTACAGAAATCATCATCACAAACGGTTCAAAAACGTCATCACAGACGATTTTCTGAATTTATGGGTCAGTGATAATACGAGGTCATCACAGACGGCTTTCGAACCGTCTGTGGTGTAAATATCACAGACGGTTTTTAATTAAAAACCGTCTGTGATTATCAACTATCACAGATGATTTTTAGTTAAAAACCGTCTATGATATTCTTTTCTACCCCTAAATCTATTTCTGTTTATTGGCTAGCCTCAGGAAATGCTAGCCATGCCCTCTGAAACAAGCAGATTAACATATACATGTATACATACAATTCACATGTCAATCCATTTCACAAATATAAAACATCCAATTCACATCTTAATTCATTTCAAAAACATAAAACATCCAATTCGCATCTCAATTCATTTCAAAAACATAAAATATCCATTTCGTAAATTAATTAATTAAAATAAAATAAAATATCCATTAACAAATACACAATTACAAAAGATCTACATTGCATTTGCACTTAGATGGTAACATTGCATTTTATTGCTCTATTACTCCGGAATCGAGGTCTCGCAAAAGGAATAGATCCATAATCAACGAACTTGTCAGGCTGCACAATAAATATTTGGATGGTACATAATTGCCATCCAAGTATTGCTTGTACTGCAGAAGCAATACTTGGAAGGTGCATAATTGCCATCTAAGTATTACTTGTCGTTGATTATGGATTGTTCTTTTCGTGAGACCTCGATTCTGAAGTGATAGATCAATAAAACATCATTCTACGTTGTGGAACTCTACATCTAATTTTATGACTTGAGCCACCAAAAAGTACACGCATTCTACATTGTCGGGATGGACGCAGTCTGTCGATAGGAATATCAATGTGCGTATATATATATAACCTGATAAGTATGAAATAATTGTGGAAAGATTGACAAACCTTTGAATTGGTGATTTTCGAGGAATCGAGGAATAGTCTCATATGGTGGCAAACATAGAATCCACATGTGTTGCCCTGCGGCTACTGATGGCACTACAAAAAATAGAATGTGTTAATTCAAGAGGTATTACTACCAACTGTTGCATAGGATTAATTAATGTGTACTAGTGAATACCGAAAATTTTTGGACACGTTTCAGGCCGTTGGCCCCTTGCATCGAGAGACCTACCTTTGCGACGTATAGGGTGAATGACCTACGTGATTCAAAAAAGTTAACCTTAGTCATTCGGAAGGAAAGAAAGAGTACAATATAGTTATGTATGGAGAAAATGTACGTACCTATCGATTAATTGGTTGATAATTATATAGTCAGTTTTATTCTCATTTAGGGAATCAAGGTATATTGTCTTATTCAATTTTAGTACAATTATTATTAAAATCCAGTGGAACCCCTGATTGTAGGGTATAAGTATGCATTCCTTATCGCGGTGAGCCAACAATACTGCTGTAATGTACCTCTCGAAGAAGGATGCATCCTCGGTGATGGTATGCATGGCGACCAAGTGTGGGTCCAAGAAACCAAATGATGATTTGGATGATCTAGCTTCAGTCACCATGTGTCTATATATATACACACAAAAGTAACAAATTATATATGATATTTATCGGTATGACATGAATGAAGACTGTGATTGTACACACTTACAGCGTCCAACATCGAATGAGTGAGGCGTCGAGAGCGTTGAGCGTGAAAAGATTGAATAAATCTTCAAAGGTCACCGCGAAGACACAATCATGAATGTTGTGTTGTAAATGATCTGGCCTGAATTTGACAGTGATACCTGAGTGTCGCTTTCCCTGTGACTTATTGGCCTGTTCCATATACCAAGAGTGTAATCTCTGGCAACTAAGTCCTAGGATTAGGAGACGCTCTTCCGAGACGATCAGCAGCTTGCCTAGCATGAATTTACGGGCTAATGGTAGGTATGGGATATCATCATCGGTCTTTTTTTATTTGCCCCTGCTGCCTCGGCTGTAGGTCGACTGTAAAGGTAGCACCAGTGGAAGTTGCTGCACCGAGAATAGCTCCCGTGGACATAACACTGATGCAAGTAGCGGTGGTGGAGATAGACCTTGTGGAGATGGCACCAGTGTATGTAGCTCTGGTTCGGATTGCCCTTGTGGACCTGCCACTAGTAAAGAAGCCTCCAGGCAGATGTCGCTTTTGGGCCACTGGATGAAGGTTTCAATGGCTTGCCCTAGAGTCATGAGTTCGTCGTTGGGGGACTTCGGTAGCGGGACGACCTCAAAATTGGCCTGCACACTATCTACATTTACTTTTTCGAAGCCTGGCGCTAAAGGTGCACCGTGCACCAAGGCCCCGGGACCGGACGGATATGCTTGGCCCCAAGCAGCGTACAAGGCAACGGAGGCATATCTCACTTAGAGCTTGCACTTCATAGGCTCCTACATAACGATACAAAATTACCTACTCCAATAGACCTATCAACGGATCGAGCATTTCAGAGATAATAATTATTACTAGGATGTCATCCACAGGAAATCTAGCCTCACTTTCCGTCGTAGGATTGGACGAGCAGCTACTCCGATGGTTGGGGGGCTTACTAGCACAGGAGCGGCGGCGGCGACCTGCTGATTTTCTGTAAATATTCGCATCTCATCTCTGATGTAATTAGTAAGCTCCTCTCTAAGAGATGTCTTGATCTCCTCTCGTAGCCGTGCCTCACTCTCGGTTTTGTTTCTCTTACTACTCCGATACAATTCGGAGTTATATGAGAAACCATATTTCCAAGGAACATAAAGCCCAAGGCATCTCGTACGACCCGGGTGCTCCTTATTTCCTAGTGCTACGGAGAGTATGTGTTTCTCCCTAGTTGACTGGAATGATCCTTGGAAAGATTCTACACTCAGTGCATCCTATAAGAGCCCGACATGTCATTTAACTTAATTCCTACGAAATCGTGGAGTAATTACAAGCTACGTAGTTCGATATCTTACCAAGCGGTGGGACACTTCTTAGTCTGCAGGGTTTCGGAAGGAGATGTCCCCCGATAACGTGGTAGATGACCTTACTCTAATCCAATTTCAAGTGAGTTCATCCGGGATCGTGGCAAATGGTGGGGCGGTGTCCCATAGGATTGCCTATTCGTCCTCCTTCCTTCACTACGGGATTTTACCCACATACTCAGCTGTGCCGAATCTATAGGGGTGTGTATTTTTTGCCTGAAGGGCCTTGTGCGTCGTACTTGCACTTCTGAAATCTTCGGTCGTCTTCATCGTCTTAAACTCTTCCCATTGTGGTTACAGGAATGGGTACTTATGAAAGGGCATTAGATCCTTCTCGACGTAGTGCTTGGCAAGCACGCTCTTAAAGTTCTTCCATGTTTTGCATGTCGCTAGCAAGGCATGTTGTTGCACGGAGTCGTGGTGTTCTTCTGGGATTCCAAACGATGCAAAAATCTCTGTCAGTAGCTCACGTTTCCGAGTCTCACTCACGGTCTTCCACGAATCGAATGTGATCTCAATTCGTTCTTGTGCAACTATTCCGATCATTCTTAGAAATGCACACGCTGTTCGCTGAGGAAGGAGACAGGTCCCAGATCCATCGACCTCTGTGATGGTAAATCGGCCCTCAGGCTTTTTCGATAGTCCTCTTCCTTGGCATTTTGATTTTGGAGCGGACGCCTCCGGCGATGATGTTGAAGAATGCGCGGATGACATGTTGGCCTTCTCATATATGAAAAGTAAGATTTAACATATATTCATAAGTAACATATACGGAAACATATATTCATACAATGCATACTTGAAGCTTCAATAGTTATCAAGTGTTCTAATAAGCCAAGTATATAAATATGAAAAGTACATATATATCAAGTGTTGTAATAAGCCAAGTATCAAGTGTTCTAATAAGCCATCATATACTTGAAAATATATTCATACAAGTGTTCTAATAAGCCATCATACACTTGAACATATATTCTAATAAGCCATCATATACTTGAACATATATTCATACAAGTGTTCTAATAAGCCATCATATACATATACTTGAACATATGTACTTGAACATATACTTGAATATATATTCATACAAGTGTTCTAATAAGCCATCATATACATATACTTGAACATATATTCATACAAGTGTGCCGGAGTCAGGGGAGGAGGGCGCTGGGCTCGCGGGGGAGGAGGGTGCCGGAGTCGGGAGAGGAGGGTGCTGGGCTCGCGGGGGAGGAGGGCGCTGGAGTCCAGGGAGGCGGTGCCGGGCTCGAGGAGGTCAGCGACGGGCCCGGGGGAGGAGGCGGGCACCGGCGGGCTCGGGGACTGGAGGCGGTGACGGGCTCGGGAGAGTGGCGGCATTAGGTCGTCTTGAGTGCTCTCGATCGGCTGGTTGGTGTAGCTAATAACTTAGTACGCGCAAAACTCTAGCTGGCGGCTTATATAAATGCTTATTACAGATGGTTCTTGACTAAAAACCGTCTGTGATATTTATTATCACAGACCGTCTGTCATACATTTGTATGACTCATTCTCAAAATTCACCGATATATATCGCACATTCATTGTTATATACATAAATATAAATTCACATATACATCACATACATACATTGTTATATACATAAATGCAAATGCCCACATATCTATCGCACATTCTCATACCACTTGCTTATTTCATTTGAAAATTAGCCCTTCATGATGATCAATGCGTATGTAACTAGTTTCGTCACGTTGTTCGTCGTCAAAAGGTGGTAACTCATCAAAGTGATTGTATTCGTCTTCGTCCACTGCATTCTCTACTCTGACAATTCTCCTTTTTCCATAAAGAACTACATGGTGCTTTTTATTTGCTAGTTCAGTTACATAGAAAACTTGAACAACTTAGTTAGCGAGTACAAATGGTTCGTCTTTGTATCCGACAAGTTGGAGGTCTACGGTAGTGACACCATACTTGTCAACCTTCACCTGTGGGAGATGCACATAACGGTAGTGAAATAAGGAGGATCTTGAATACCACGTATTCGAGCTCCCAAATCTCTTTTATGAACCCATAGCACAAGTTTCTTAACCCATCGGTACTGAACACATCTATGCGGACACCGCTGTTCTGGTTAGTGCTCTTTACATTCTGAACCTGTGTATAGAATATGTACCCATTTATGTCATATCCTTGCCATATCACAACTATAAATGTTGGCCCTTGTGCCAACCATGCCAGCATCTCACTTAACGAGTTCCTAGCGATTTGGTCCTTCAACCATTGGTTGAACCGACTGTTGTATTGTCTCATGATTCAAATATCCGGCCACTCCGGATTCTGTTGCCGAAGCACGTCCTTATGCTGGTCGACATAAGGGGCCACCTCAATCATGTGTTGAAAGACTGTGAAATAGGCTTGAGTATACGCGTCCATATCTGGAGTGATTACTTTCCTTCCGATAGTTCCGATACCCTTGAGCCTCCCCTCATGACGAGATTGAGGCACACCTATCGATTCAATCTGAGCTATATAATCGACACAAAACTCAATGACCTCTTCACTTGCATAACCTTTGACGATGCTGCCCTCCGGCCGAGATCGATTCCGTACATAAGACTTGAGAATTCTCATGAACCTCTCAAACGGGTACATGCTACGTAGGAATACGAGCTCACACAATTTTATCTCCCATACAACGTGAACAATAAGATGGACCATGATATTGAAAAACGAAGGAGGGAAATACATCTCAAGATAAGATAGAGTCATCACCACGTCGTCCTGCAGAGCATCTAGTCCTTCGAGATCGTAACCTTCTGAGCAATTGTATTAAAGAAATAATATAGCCTCATAATTGTCTCTCAGATTTTGATCGGTAAAATATTTCTAATTGCGATAGGGAGCATCTGTGTCATCAGCACATCACAATCATGAGACTTCATGCAATTTAATTTCAAATCTTGCATTGAAACAAGTTTCTTTATGTTGCCGGAGTAACTAGACGAAACTTTGATACCATGCAAATACTGGCACAGTTCTGTTTTCTCGGCCTTGGACAGAGTGTAACACGCAGGGGAAGGTACGTTCATCCATTATCTGTTTCTGTCAGTGCTAACTCAGGCCTGATGTCCATATCAGCCAAGTCAAGCTGTGCTTTGACGCTGTCATTTGTTTTATCATGAATGTTCAGTAAGAGACCAATTAAACTGTCACATACATTCATTTCTATGTGCGTGACGTCGATGCAGTGCCAAACATCTAGGTACTCCCAATAAGGTAAATCCTAAAATATTGCTCTCTTCTTCCAGATGTTCTTCTCATGAAACCTCAATTTACGTCTCTTTCCGAGGACAACATCTAAATCCTTAACCATATTATAAACCTCTTTTTCTCTTAAATACTTTGGAGCTGAACCGTCCTCTTTCTCTCTGTCAAATTGTTTCTTCATCTTGCGGTATAGGTGAGCCCTCCGAAGGAACCAGCGGTGACGCATGTACACAGTTTTGCGTGAGTGTTTCAGCCACACACTCTCGGTACCATCTAAGCAGTGAGTACAAGCTTGGTACCTTTTGTACTCTGGCCCGACAGGTTAGCAAGGGCAGGATAATCATTTATGTTGCAGAACAATAAGGAGCGCAAAGTGAAGTTCTCTCGTTTGTATGCATCCCATACATGTACTCCTTCGTTCCACAGTACTTTTAGATCTTCCACCAACGGTGCAATGTACATATTAATATCATTTCCATGTTACTTTTACCCTTGGATAAGTATCAACAGCAAAATATACTTTCGCTTCATACACAACCAAGGAGGAAGGTTATAGATGTAGAGAGTTACGGGCCATATGCTATGTCGGCTGCTCATGCTACTGAAAGAATTCATTCCATCTGTACTCAATCCAAACCTTATATTCCTCGGTTCTGCACCGAAATCTACAAAACTCCTACCGATGTTTCTCCACTGGGCAGAATCAGCAATGTGTCTTAGCATTCCATCTTTCTTGCGCTTCTCCGAGTGCCAACGCAGCAGTTTTGCCTCTTTTGGATTTGCAAAAAACCGCTTCAAACGGGGAATTATAGGATGATACCATGCTACCTTTGCAGGAGGTCTTTTCTTCACCTCTGTTCCCTCGCCATTATCATCTGATTGATTGTTACGTTTGTATCGGAATGCGTTGCACACCGGACAAACATGCATGTTTGCATACTCTTTACGGTACAGGATACAGTCGTCCAGACATACATGTAGTCTTTCTACTTCTATTATCAATGGACAAATAACTTTCTTAGCTTTATATGTAGTTTTAGGCAACCCATTTCCCTCCGGAAGCATGTCTGCTAAAAGACCTAGCAGCGCCGTGAAACTCTTGTTAGACTAACCATTGCTTGCCTTCATTTTCAACAGTTCAAGCACAGTTGACAACTTCGTGTACTTTAACCTGCAGCACGTGAATAAAAGTTTCTCCGAGTCCTCCATCAAGGCTCGGAATTTAACATACTCTCTCTCATCATACTTCTCTTCTACATCACGAAACATCTGATCCAGGTTGTCATCGTGCAGCCTATCCGAATCTGAACCACAATCGACATCATCCGACGATATATCATTGACTTCATTGGCGATATCATCTAGCGGCATATCATTGACTTCGCCATGACTGGTCCAACACGTATACCCCTTTTTAAAACCCCTCCGAATCAAGTTCACTTCAATCTGCTCTCGAATCTTAAACATCTTTAAATTCTCGCAGTCAGTGCATTAACAATACATATATTCCACCCCCCTTATTCAACATATCCTCATCGGCAGCTCTTGTAAAAGCACACACGCCATTAATGTACTCTTCATTCACACGGTTTGCAGTATACATTCAGCTTCGGTCCTATGTTATGCACATATATAATAACTTATTATTTAAAATTAAATTAATTAATTAATTATTACTACATATATACCACATACATTGAGGCTAGCTAAATCTAAATTAGCTAGATCTTCAAAGTATATATATAACAGTCACCGCAAATTAGCTAGATCTAAATTTTGATGCAACGAAAAATAAATTTCATTACTAACCATATCTAGGGCAACCAAGAACTTGATGAATCTTCAAAGCTCTCCTGCCAAATATGCCTCCTTCCACCAAATTAAATGGCCTGAAAGCCTTACCGCCTCCAGCTGCAGCACCAGCTAGATCTAGATCGAAATGAAGACAGATGCAGTTCCGAGCGGCGCAATAAATACCTAGTTGGATTATCACAGACGGTTTTTAACAAAAATCGTCTGTGGTACTGGAATATCACAGACGTTTTTTACACAGACGGTTTTTATTAAAAACCGTCTGTGATATTGGACTATCACAGACGGTTTTTAATAAAAAACCATCTGTGATAATTTGGAATTATCACAGACGGTTTTTTATTAAAAATCGTCTGTGATAGTCCAGTATCACATATGTTCATCGGTAAGAACCATCGGTGATACTCCTTTTTTTCCAGCACCAACAACACAAATGGTGTCCAAATTAAAACCGTCTGTGATAGTGTACATCGCAGACAGTTTCACAAAACCGTTTGTGATTTGGCATCAATATTAGGCTTTCTGTAGTGGTGTAAGATTGTCCACTTGAAGAATGTGCAGCATACTTCTACAGTAAACAAGAACCTCAATAGTAGTTCTCTCCTATGTAAGGATGGTTATAAGCTAGTTTTTTAGTTAAATAAAATTATAGTGTCTAAGTTCAGAAACTTTATTGGTAAAGGCTATAAGAGCAAAGGCTTATTCTGTCTAACTACTTTAGAGTATTGTTATAATCTGAATGTTGCAGTAGGTTTAAATAAATGTGAGGCAAATATTTGACAGTCTTGTTTCTGTCATATTAGTTTTGATAGTATTGCTAGAATATCCAGATTTGATTTAATTCCAAAATGTGAAATTGTCAAAGGATCAAAGTATCAATCATGTGTGCAAGCAAAGTTGCCTCAAAAACCCTTTAAGGGATTAGAGGATGAAAAGAATTTGGCACCGTTAGATCTTATTCATTTAGATTTGTGTGAAGTGAATGGATTATTGACAAAGTAGGTAAAAGATATTATCTAATTGTCATTGATGACACAAGACGTTATTTCTATGTGTATTTGGTAAAAATTAAGGATGAAGTTTTAAACTACTTTAAGACTTATAAGGCCGAGGTTGAGGATCAGCTAGAAAAGAAAATGAAAAGATTGAGATCCGATCGTGGGAGAGAGTACGCCTTTTATGAATTCTTCCAATTCTGTTTTAAGCATGGAATAATCCATAAATTAACACCACCATATTCACCCCAATCGAATGGGATAGCTGAGAGAAAAACCCGGATATTAATGGACTTGGTTAATGCCATGTTAGAGAGTTCTGGTATGCCTAAGGCATGGTGTGGGGGAAGCTATATTGATAGCAACATTCGTGCTAAACAGAGTAATCACTAGAAGGGGAGAAAACCTAATGTTAATTTTCTGTGAACTTAGAGGTGTTTGGCAAAAGTCAATATACTATTGCAGAAAAAGAGAAAACTTGGATAAAAAACAGTTGATTGTATCTTTCTGGGATATGCTCAAAATAGTGCGATCTATAGATTTTTAGTAGTTAAATCAGAAACTCCTGAAATTATTGCTAACACAATAATGGAGTCCAGAGATGCTATATTCTTTGAGAATATCTTTCCTATGAGAACAGCAAGTAGTACTTCAACACGAACTGAATATGTTCAAATTAATAATTGTGAAAAAGAGAATAATCAAATTTCTGAACTTCCTACCATTTCTGAACAAATGTGTGATAGTCCTGAGGAGTATAACAATTTAGTCGTAGATGCTACTCGCAGAAGCAAGATACAAAGGGTTGGCAAAACATTTTATGACGACTTTATTGTATACCTCGTGAATGATGTGCCAAATACTCTTTCAGATGCTTATTGAAAAGAGACAGTCCGTAGCGAGATGGACTCTATCCTAGCTAATGAGACTTGGGAGATCACTGATCGTCCTATTGTGTGCAAATCTGTAGGATGTAAGTGGGTATTTAAAAAGAAAGAAACTAAGACCTGACGGTACTATTAAGAAATACAAGGCAAAACTTCTCCTGTCATCAGATTAACCACCATCAGAGTGTTCTTTGTGTTAACATCTTCCTATGGTTTACATGTTCTTCAAATGGATGTGAATACAACTTTCCTTAATGGAGAGTTGGAGGAAGAAATCTATATGGATCAATCGGATGGTTTTGTAATTTTTAGACTGAAAAATAAGGTATGCAGATTAATAAAGTCCTTATATGGCTTAAAACAAGCACCTAAACAATGTAACAAGAAGTTTGATAAGACTTGAACAACCGTTGGCTTTATTGCGAATGAAGCTGATAAATGTGTATATTACCGTTATGGTGGGGGTCAATGAGTGATCTTGTGTTTGTATATAGATGATATACTTATATTTGGAACAAACACTGTCATAATTGATAATGTCAAATCTTTCGTATCTTGATGCTTTGATATGAAAGATTTAGAAGAGGCATATGTCATTTTGAATATTAAATTCATCAAGAATGAGGATGGGATCACTTTGAGCCAATCTTATTATACTGAGAAAATATTAAGCTGTTTCGGTTTTGAAAATTGTAAAGTTTCTCCAACAACCCTATGATGCGAGCATTAAGCTTCAAAAGAACCAGGGGTTAGGAAAATATCAATTGAGATATTCATAAAATATTAGGTCACTCATGTATTTATCTGGTGCCACAAGACCTGATATTTTATTTACTGTGAGTCAGGAGTTGATCACTAGGAGGCACTTGAAAGTATGTTGCGCTACTTGAGAGGCACAACATCTTATAGAATTCATTATACTGGATACCCTTCTGTATTATAAGGGTACAGTGACTCCAATTGGATATCTGATGCTGATGAGATCAAAGCTATAAGTGGTTATGTGTTTACTTTAGCTGGTGCTATAGTTTTATGGAGGTCTTGTAAACAAACTATATTGATGAGGTCAACCATGGAAGCTAAACTTGTAGCGCTTGACATAACCACTGTTGAGGCTGAATGGCTAAGAGAGCTCTCTCTAAAAGATAATTTCTATAATTTAAGAACTATGCAAGAATTCTACCACAATTCAGGACCTACACAATTCTAATAATACTAAGGCACCACAAGCAAAGTCTCTACAAATATGTTTCTAGCTTAACAAGATATCATAAATTCAATAGCTAGAAATATAAATACGAAATAATAGAGACAAGAAATAACTAATATGGAGACTCACGATGTTTTTACCATGGTATCGAAGACTTGTCGGTCTTCACTAGTCCACATTGAGAAAAGTCCAATGGATTGGATTGGATCCATGAATTAAGCCTCTACACCTCAAATTCACTAGTGGTTATGTTTCCTTCGCTTCAGAGATGGCAAACACCAAGTCACTCACAAATGGCACCAGGTCTCTTCACAACCTTCTTGAAAAGATCACCGTGCAAACCTGCCAAATCATCTAGGTGTCAGTAAACACCAAGAGTAACAAACCACGGTGATCGCTGGAAAGAATTTAAGTGCCAGAGATCAACTAATGAGTTAATGTACTTAAATGAGCCTCAACTACCTTAAATGTATGCAATAGGAGTAAATGAGGTGTAGAGAGTGTGATACAAGCTCAAGCGTATTCAATGAAGTATTCACTATTTGTCCTAGAGCTAGTGGGGGTTATTTATACCCCTCACCCACCAATTTGCCCATTTGAGGATAAACTTGGAAAAATCAGCAAATGCGGTAGTACCGCCATATATCAGCCTGTATTACCGCACCTGGGGTCTAATGGCTAATTTGTGCACAATAAATACTTACGATTTAGCTGTTACTATTTGGTGCGGTATGTAACATCCTGATTTTCAGAGATTTTTAAAACTCTGAATTTAAAATTTAATTTTTGGAATTTTCTGGAATTAATAAAGCTTAATTGGAATTTTTAGAATTTTAAAAGGATTTAATATGATTAAATTAAACATTGACATAAGTTGAAATTATTTTATTTGAGTTTCTTGTGTCGCAAGGAATTTTCTGGTATTTTTTGGTGAATTTTAGAGTTTATTTGCTATTTTCTAGAGCTCTTAGCGTTTTAATTGAATTTCGGAAAAAGGAAAATTCAGAAAAACTCTAAATCTCATTTGGGCCCAAACCTCCCTCTGGCCCATTCCCTCGGCCTACCTCCATCGCCATCACCCCCGCCCACGTGTCCTCATCCATGCGCCCCCGCGCCGCCTTCCTCGGCCCATCGGCCCGTTCTCGCGCCCGCTCCACCCTCAGCCGCCCGATCGGCTGTTCCGCACACGTGGCGCCCATCCGCCCACACCTCCCGCTGCCCTCGCTTGCTCGCATCACCTCCCGTGCGCGCCCGCCTCGCTCGCTCCGCACCGCCCGATGCCCTTCCCAGTGCCACGTGCCCACCATCCCGCGCCCGCGCCGCGCGCCGGCCCTAGTGCTGCGCACCCCCCGCTCGTGCCCATTCCGGACCGCTCCGCCGCCATCCGATCCCGGGCCGTGACGCGTGTCGTGCATCCACGCATGATCGCACTGTTCATCGTCGTCTCGGAGGCGGCCTCTGTCACGCCGTGTTCGTCCCGAGCTCCTCAGTTCGCGTTATTAAAGCCGCAGCCGTCGCCCTCGCCTCCTCTCCTCGCGCCGCTGCCCCCGCCGACCGACCCGAGCGCCGCTGCGTCCTCTACCGCCTCCCGAGGTCCCGCCAGAGCTGCCTTCGCCCGTCGCTGTCTACGCTACCTCCGTCGTTGACGGTGAGTGCTGCCGCCGCCCCTCGGACCCTCCGTCGTGCCCCGCCGGAGTTCCCGCCGCCGCCGTCGTCTTCTCCGGGGAGCCGTCCTCGCCCCACCGAAGATCGTCCCGCCGCTGCTCCCGCCGAACCTCACGCGCGTCCTCGCCTCGGTTCGCGCACCGCCCCACGCCCCGTCGGACACGCCCCACCTCTGTCCACGTGCCCGACCACGGTCCCTGCGCTCGCCCGTGCCCGCGTCTGCGACGCTTCGTGTGGTGTGCCGCCACGCGTCGCCAATCCAACGGCCGAGCCCCCGCATCCCAACAGTCCCTCCAGATCTGATTCGACGATCCGGATGCGCCCGCGTGTGCGTGCCTCAGCCGTTTGATCTGCGCCGCCGCCGCCGCACCCGAGCCACCCTCGTCAGCCCTAGCCACGTGGCTTGCCACGTCAGCCCTAATGCCACATCAGCGCCACATGGCGATGCCACGTCAGCGCCACGTCAGCAAAAACCGTTCCCCGATGCCATGGCTTGCATCATGTTTGGATACCTCTAGCTAGACTATACTCTTGACTAGCTTAACATGCTAAGAAATTCATCTAATTTTCATCTTGTTACTTATGTGGCTTAGCTTGATTATGCATATTTTGTCATGATCTTGATAACATTCACATCTGTTATGGCTTGGTGTAATACTTAATTGTCTTTTTGGATAATCTTCATGGCTCTCATTGCTTTACATTGCATAAGATTCAACCACACCATGCTATATTCTCTCTTTTGCATCTTGATGATTCTATTGCCAAAAAGGGGAGAATATTGGAGAAAAAACCACTTTTTGAGAGCTTTGAGAGCGTTTGAGGACAACTTGCTCTTTCTTTTGCTCCTTGTGTCAACATGGTTATTAACATCATTTTCTTTCTCTTGGACCATGTATGATTTTCAAACAAACTCAATCTTATACTTTTTCTGTGTTTGTTAATATACTCATCAAGGGGGAGATTGAGAGACCATGTGGAGGTATCCCAATTTTTGTGATGAGTAATTGACGGTTGGTTTAGTGAGTTTGAGTTTGTATTGGGTATTCTAGGGTTGAGTACCTTTTTACTTATACTATTGTTGTTACGCTGTTTCGTGCGGTGCTATGTGACTGTTTGTTGTCTGTGATGGCTGCAGGACTTTGAGGCGAGGTCGCGGTGAGGCATGGATGGACGGACTAGGCACGGGCGGTGCTGAGGTCAAAGCGGTCGCGAGATGCCGAAGACGGCGAGGACTCGAAGTGGTTGCGAGGTGTTGACAGCAAGGACAGGAAGCTTCCAGGAAATTGCGGCAGGGGCATTTCGGTGAAATATGCAAGACTGCAAAATGGAAGGGTATGTGCTTCGGTTGGGAAATAAAAAAGGAGGAAGCAGCAGCTGTTTTTCTTTTTCCTTCCCTCTTAGACAAGTCCACAAGTTAGGAGAGAGGGGAGAAGAGCAAGACTGTGTTGGTGTCAAAAAGGTGCTCAGACTGGGTGAAGAAAAAGAGGGCAGGAGAAAATCTGGGATTCGGTTGTCTCCTGCAGGGCAGCAGAAAAACAAGAGAAGAGGCGCAAGAGAGGTGTATCTTCAAAAAAAATGGGCTGCGCATGCTTCTTGGAGGGTGTGCGTGTGTGTAGGAGAGTGTTCTTGTATGTTCTGAGTGTGTAGCAGAGAGATAGAGAGCTCTGGTTGTGTTCCTGTGTGTGTTCTCCCTTTTTGTCTCCTGTGAGCATGTGCTAGAAAGTTAGAAGGAGTAGTAGAACATGTAGTAATCTGTGAGTGGTTAGATTTCTTGTGTGTGCGTTCTCCTGTAGGTGAGACCATGTAGTGAGGTGACGTGAACTCATGTGTAATTATTCATCTTTTTGCAATGAATCCTTTTGAGATGGTCTGAGTTTTGTGCCTCTTGATTTCCTCTGCTCATCCCTTCTCTAGGGTTTCTTGGGAAGGATTGATGGAATCTCTGATTTCCCTTCTTAGGAAAGCCTGAGCCTTTTTGTTTTCTTGTCTTGAGCTCTTTGCTAAATTACCTGTAAAATCTTGTGAGCAAAGGATAAGAGAGCTGAAAGAAATTGGAAAATATATCCTCTCTGCTCATTTTCAGATTTCAGCTCAAATCCTGAATTCTTGATCTTTTGATAAAATCTTTTGATCTCCAAGCTTGTAATGCTATTTGGATCAAGTTCTTGATCTTTAGGTCTGAAAAAGAAAATCAATCTCTCTTCAATTTCCACTTTTACAGAAGACGATCACCTTGCTTTTGGCTGAATTCGCAGCGATATTCTCTTCTGTCGTGCAGCTCCCTGTTGGCTGCTCCTTAGCTGCCGAACTGCTCCCTGTTGGCTGCTCCTTAGCTGCCGAACTGCTCCCTGTTCGCTGCCCCTTAGCTACCGAACTGCTCCCTGTTGGCTGCTCCCTAGCTACCGAATTGCAGAGTGCAGATTTCAGCAATCCAGTCTCTATTCGGCTGATTGCAGTCTGCAGATTTATGAGTGCAGATTTCAGATTTCAACCTCAGGTTACTGCAGATTTCAAAATTCAGTTTTCAGTTTCAGATTGCAGTTTTCAGCTCTCAAATTTCAGATTGCAGTGAGTGCAGATTTCAGTCTTCATTTTCAGTTTTCTGCAAAATTCAGATTTCAGTTTTCAGCTTTGTTGCAGGCCCCTGAGCTCAGGTTTCAGTTCTTCAAGTTCTCAACTAGCTATTCCTTTCTTGGTGAAGCTCAGCTGCAGCAACAGGGTTTAGGTTGTGCTTACCTTAGTTAATTGGTGCAGTAAAACACTAGATAAGGGTCAGTTCTTGCTGTTCTCAGTCCTGTAAAGAGTTTGCATATTTTCCTTTTGCCTAAAGTTTAGTGTGCTGAAATTAGAATTTGGGTTTGTTCTCTATTGGTTGTTCTCAGTTATTGCAAATTCTGCGTTTAGTCATTAGTTCTTACAAGAACAGTAGTATGCTGACCTTTTTGGAGTATATGCTAAAAATTTCAGAAATTGCAAGCCTGTTTTTCAGAGAGTTATTTGCTAGTCTTGTTTTGCCTCTTATGTGAGTTCTCTTGGTGATCTAGCATAATTGTTTCCGACATCCTCTGAGCGAATCACTTCTGACTTCATAGCTACTATAGCTATTGGAGGAGAGGAAATACGAGTGGATACTTGGGGCGAATTTTTGAAGGCACCATTCACCCCCCTCTGTTGCCATTTCCGATCCTACAAAATTCATCTAAAATCGAGCTCTAGCTTTTGGTTCTAGTTTCATGATTTTTGGAGTTCATTTGCTTATCATTTTATATGTTTTTGTTATTTTGGTCGTTTTCTCTCTCGTTAGATTCTGATTCCGAAGGAGCAGGAGCTACACTCGAAGACCAAGAGTACCTCGCTGAGTATAACCAAGGCAAGTCGTGTTCTTTGATCATGTTGAACCTAGTTTGCAATCTATTATTTAAGTATTTTGTTTTAAATTACATTGCATCGCTATTTAAATACAAATTTTGGATATGGTAGTTATCGTCCCAATTGGTTGATCCTTCATTGATAATTTTGAATGCCATATTACCATTGTCACCTTAGGTTGGGAAACATACTAGTGATACTATGATAGTTGTCACATGGGTTGTACGATTAGCATGCTTAGCCTTGCTTACTTTACGATTGGATTATCATTACATGTGAATTATCAATTTGACTTAATGAGATATGGAACAGTGGTTGGTGCTACATTTATTAAAATTTATGCCATGACATTGGTGTGTCATTGGTGTGGTTATACAAACTGGTTTCGCACTCAGGCGAGTGATCGTGCAGTAAATGGAGAAGTGTTGGAGCACTTCGAGGGATGTGGTAGTCTCGCCCGGGTACACTTAAGGACTTAACTTTGTGCACAATTGATCTGAGCTTTACCATGCAAACCACATGTCTGGTATGGAACGGACCTAGCTGATTAATTTGGGATGTTTCAACTTTAATCTTGCCATTGAGATGAACATGGTTGTTAATTTCCATGCGGCGCAAGGGGGGTGTGATGCGAAACCCTAGCGGGCGGATTGAGTTGTAACTGAACTTTGTAAAGACCTTGTTGTGATTTTCTTTAACGTGAGGATTATCACATCGTGTGGGTACAGTTGTGCAACCTCTGTAGAGTGTAAAATTATTCGAATAGCCGCGTCCTCGGTCATGGGCAATGCTCGGTGATTTCACACGAGGTATAGTTATTTCTGAAAACTTGTGGATTGTGATTGGACAGTGGATGGTTAATTCACTGTTGGTTTAGCTTATCGGTGGGAGGTCCATAAGCTGTTGGTTTAGCTTATGGGTGGGATATCCATAAGCTGTTGGTTTTGCTTGTGGATGGGAGGTTCGCAAGTGGTTACGTCAATTCCTTTGATTATTGAATTATTATTGTTTTACTTAAAATTCGCTTTTAATCTATTTACTGTATTTACTTTTAAATATCAATTTATGCAAATTAATCTTTCAGCCTTCCAGTGGTAAGCCTTGCATACTATATTGCATTCATTTATTACAAACGACTTGCTGAGTACCAATATACTCACGGCTTTATGCCCAATGTTGCTCAGTTGAGAAAGAGTATTATCAGCAGGAGGTTCCAGAAGGAGAGTACTTCGACGACTTCACGGATTAGGCTTTGTTCTCCACTCGATAGCCTGTGGGCTTGTCGATTGACCACTACGTTTTATTTTGGATTTTCGTTGCTAGTTTCAAGCCCTTCAGGCTAGTCTATTGTAAGCTTGACCATAAGATCGTACTCTTGATATTTATCGATATTTGAGCTTTTTCTTTATTTTATCGTGTATATGATTGTGATTATATCTATGTTTGACTGTGTGCACTAGCGTGATCCTAGGACTAATGCAGTATACACAGAGAGTTCGGATTTGTATATTCGGGTCTTGACACGGTACTACCAACTTACGGTAGTACCATTTCTAGGGAGTGGCACTACCATTTTTCTGAGAGCAAAAGATGCTTCAAAATGACCCTTTTTAGAAATAATATACCATGATATAAACATCGGTCCTACCAAGGTGTGGTAGTACCATTTTCAGAGTGCGGTGCTACCTTTTTTTGAGGAACCAAAATGCTCCAAAAAGTACATCTCTAAAAATTACATGCCGCCAACTAACTTTCGATCAGACCGGAGTGTGGTAGTACTGCTTATCATTTTCAGTCATACCACATTGTGGTAGACCACTAAACACACTCTAGTACAACCAATTTTCCTAGCAATACATAGTTGTCTTTGGAGTTTTAATTCAAATGCATGCATGTTCCTTAGTTGATCCAAATGGCACAAGAAACTGCTTTTAAGCTACTAGCCATGATCCTTCTTAATAGTACTATGTCTAGCCCAAAATCTAGTCTTCCACCCAATCTCCAAAGACCGGTAAAAGTAAGAGAGATCCTAGGCTACTTATATCTTTGTCTTGAGCCATGTCGATTTTCATGTCATTCATAGCATGTATCTCCAAATCGTTAAACAAATTTTGGGACTAAACATTTCAAATACTTGATAAACATATTAGTCCCATATGCACACATTGTCATTAATTACCAAAATATTTTTATAGGCCTAGATGCTTTCAATCTCCCCTTTTTTTGGTAATTTATGACAACACAAATGATATAAGTGAACTAAAATAGTTTGAATATACTACATGTTGAAAATGAGTTGTATATTCTTGTTGTGACTTTTAAAAATAAGTATTTCTTTAAAATGAGCTCAAAGAATTTATGAATTAAAGAAGGCTTATATCAAATTTATGAATTACCAAATTTATGAATTTCTTTAAAACGAGTCAATTAAAGAAGGCTCCCCAAAATATGTGCATGTGGATTCAAGAGGTGACTTGCAAGCACATGTATGAGTTTTAGAAAATTTTGATGGAGTTTCTTCTATTTGGTGAACTTGAGGAAACAATATGAGCATGAATAAAATCATGATAATAGACAATTACAGTGATTATAAATTCATTCAAATATAAACATAGTGGTTACAAATTCATCACACATTCAACCAAAAGTACATACCATAGGTCACATAACAAGTTCATGCACATTGATTCAACATTAAGTCCAAATAAAACACAAGTCCAAAATTAAAATATAACATAGATATAGGAGATAAGATAAGCTACTTTCCCACTTCTCCTGTTTGGCACTTTTCTTCTTTATGCATACTTCTCCCCGTTTGGTATCAAAATACCAAAAAGTGCTACTCCTGCAAGGAAGGGTCACGATGGCGACAGCAGCTTTAGAGAACGGGAGAAGGAGGTGTTGCCAAGATGCGCTCAATGGTGGTGACTCTGTCACCAATGGATGTCACTCCATTAGAGAGTGAAGCTAACTCTACATTTGTCTCCAACTGATTATCATGAATCTAAAGGACGATAGAGTAAATTTGGAAGAGTGAAACAGTATCCTCAGTTGGAGCTTGTGCTTCTTGTTATTGGGCACGTGGAGGAGCTACATGGGTAATGGGAGCGCCTTTGCTGGGCTTGTATGGCTTATGTTTGGCTCCGCTACCTCCTCTGTAGCTAGTCTTCCTAATGATCAGAGTTATGATGTACGGTGCGAAATAAATCCTCTTGACCCAATCATTCTTCGATGCTACTATTTCCCAAATAATCTAATCTACCGTATCAAACCTTCAGCCTTCATGATATTATCTATGATATTCTAGGCATGACCCCTGATGGCATCAAAGTTCCTACTCTTCAGGAAAATAGTATGGTTGATGATCCTATTTATGAGACTGAGAAGGAAGTAATCTAGCAAGCTTGCCTGGCACATACCTCACATTAGAATCATAGTATTGAGTCCAGGCTGGTGTCCTGAGTGCAAGTCTATCATAAATATTCTCATATCTCCTTGACTCAGTCCTCAGGGCTAGCTCAAACTCTCTCTTGTGTGACACTAATCTCTCCTGTCCAGTCATCCAAGTCATGTAGGTGAAGTCTGGAGAGACATACACCATTGCATAAAATTATCGGATGATGTCCTCATTGTAGTCACACTTGTGTGAGACTAAGACATGAAGACCAGATGAATAGAACAGCTGATATGCCCCATGTATCTATCCAGTGACTCAAGATGTAGCCAGTCCACGTACTTATGATCAATTATAGGGAATGAAAAATCTGAATCTAAGTAGTGTTTCTTATAGTTTGAATCCATGGAATAGATGTGCAACATCATGAAACACTAGTTGTATCAATTTAACCCAAGAAAATCAAACTGTTTCAAACACATTTATCAAAAACCTAAGATTTGAACCTAGGGTTTGATCCAAGGTAAAAGAGGGATTAAAAGGAGTTTTTACCTTGATTCTTGAAGGAGAGAAATCCTTAGGCAATTTAGAATCAACTGATTTGAAGAAATCTTAGGGAAATTGGAAGATAATTTGTGGATTCGAAGAAGTGAAAGAGGAAGAGAGAGAGAGAGATAGAATGGTTCCTATTGAGAAATATGGTGTGACCACTGGATAGACAAGGTCAACGGGATAGGAGACGGTTGTGGCCATTTTGGGGACCACCAACTGAAGCGGTAGTACTGTGATTTCAAGTTTGGTATTATCGCACTGCGGTAGTACTGTGAGTTTAACGCCAGTAGTACCGCACAGCGGTAGTTTCGCCAGAGAAAACCAGTAGTTTCGATTTTACAGAATTTGCAGGAACAAGGTAGGGAATGCAAGTGGTCCTTATTTTCACCCAAACAAACACCTTTTTAGGATCACTATGCATTGAATTTTCAAGGAACACCCAAATAAAATAGTTTTTATGAACATAGAGACTTTGTGAAATATTTTGAGAATACCTTTCTCAAAAGCTCCAAATAACACCAAATAAAAGTAAATAGCATGAGGCATGAGTTCAATCAATATTTGAATAATTTATGATATTTAACTCATTCCTCAACTTGCGAAAGTGACTTTCATCCAGGGATTTGGTGAAATTGTCCATTAGTTGGTCTTCGGTCTGAATGTGGCAAATGACTATGTCACCTTTACTCACATGATCTCTTAAGAAGTGGTGGCATATATCTATATGCTTAATTCTTATGTGTTAGAGTGGGTTGTTGGTTATTTTCATGACACTATCTTTATCACACAAAAGAGGTATTTTATCAAATTTAATTCTGTAATCCATCAATGCTTGCTTTATCCATAGCAATTATGTAGAACAACTACCCACAAATATATATTTGGCTTCGACGGAGGAAAGGGCTATAGAATTTTATTTCTTAAATGAACATGAAACTAACGATTGTCTTAACAATTGATAACTACCAGATGTGATTTTTCTATCCACTTTGCAACCTACATAATTGGAATCCATATATCCAATTAAATCTAATTTAGCACCTTTGGAATACCATTAGCCAATACTAGAGGAATGCTTTAAATATATAAGAATTTTTTTCAGTCACCAAATGGCATTCTTTTGGTGATGCTTGAAAATGTGCACACATGCAAATACTAAACATGATATCAGACCTAGATACTATAAGATAAAGTAAGCTACCAATAATAGATTTATAAAGTTTTAAATCTACCAGATTACCTTCCTCCTTGAGATCAAGATGACCGTTTATCGCCATGGAAGTCTTGATGGGCTCTGTCCTCCATGCCAAACTTTTTGAATAAGTCCTTCACGTACTTTGTTTTGCTCGTGAACGTCCCATCCCCGAGTTGCTTGATTTGGAGTCCAAAGAAATAGCGTAGTTCTTCGATCATGGACACATCAAAATCTCTAGACTTAATATCACCAAATTCTAGTTCTTCGATCATGGACACATCAAATTCTCTAGACTTAATATCACCAAATTCTTTGTAAAAGTTTTGAATAATAGACTCAAAAATGATATCATCGACATAGATCTGACAAACAAAAAATCATTATCTGTAATTTTTGTGAATAATATTATATTAAATTTTCTAATTTTGAATTCTTTATAGAGTAGAAAATCTTACAGGCACTCATACCATACTTTAGAAGCTCGTTTAAGACCATATAGTGCCTTAGAATGTTTGTACACATGATTGGATTCTTAGGATCTTCAAAACCAAGAGGTTATTCAACATATACAAGCTCAGTTTTTTTCTATTTAAGAATATACTTTTAACATCTATTTGAAATAATTTAATATCAAAGTATTATGCAAAGGCAAGAAGTATGTGAATGGACTCAAGTTTAGCTATGGAAGAAAATATTTCATCATAATCTAAACCCTCAACTTAAGTATAACCATGAACGACTAATCTTGTCTTGTTTCTTACCACAACTCCACTTTCATCTTATTTGTGGTGGAAGACATATTTGTGCTAATTATGCTGTGCTCCTTGGGTCTTTCCACCAATATCCAAATGTTGTTTTGAGCAAAGTTGTTTAACTTTTCATCATTGCATTCACCCAATCCGAATCACTTAGAGCATCATGTACGTGCTTTGGCTCAAGAGAAGAAATAAAAGAGTAATGTTCACAAAAAAAGCTATACAAGATCGAGTTTGAACACCCTTACACACATCATCCAATATTTGTATATTGGACAATCCTTTGCAATTGCATTATGGATCTTTAGAGGTAGCGTTGATGGTTCTTCTTCTTCCTTTTCTTCCATGTCTATTGCTTGAATGTTACTTACTGTAGAAGAGGTAGGAGGTTTGGCTTGTTTAGATGATGTTGATTCACTTGTGTCTTTCTTCGGCTTGATATCGCCAATTTGCATATTCTTCATCACTTGCCTCAATCATTTATCATCTATATTATCCAAATTCTCATGCTCTTCTTAAGAGCCATTAGTCTTATCAAATTAAACATCACACGTTACTTCAAGTAAACCGGAGTTTTTGTTGAAGACACGATATGCTTTACTATTTGATGAGTAGCCAAGTAAGAATCCAACATCGTAACAACTTTGAAATATTAAAGCTGAACACATTGTCTTAAAATGTGACACTTGCAACTAAAAACATAAAAATGAGAGATGTTCGGTATTCTTTCAATGAGAAGCTCATAGAAAGTCTTTTTAATAGGCGATACAAATAAAGACAATTTATAGTACGACAAGCGGTGTTATTGCTTTCGCCCAAAAATGATCGAAAGTATTATATTCATCGAGCATTGTCGTAGCCACCTTCATTAATATTTGATTTTTCCGCTCTACTACTTCATTTTGTTTTGGAGTGTAGGTGGTGGAAATTTTATATTTTATTTAAGTTCATCACAAAAATCTTTAATTTAGCGTTCTTGAACTCAAAACTATTGCCACTATGAATTTTCTTTATTTTAAAATCAAAATTATTTTGGACTCTTTTTGCAAAACTTTTGAAAATGCCGAAGGCTTTGACTTTGTCATACAAGAAGAATATCCTTGTATATCTTGAGTAATCATCTGCAATGATCAAACAATAGCTATTGCCTCTGATGCTCTTATAGGTTATTGGCCTAAACAAATCCATATGTAACTATGAGACTAAAGGTTGATATGATCCATATGCTCTAATGGGCTAAAGGTTGATATGATACTTTTGAAACAATGAGAATTAGTAACTTATTTCCTGGCTTGATAATAGCTATATAATCTATTTTTTCAAACTTCACGTCTTTAAAGCCAACCACTAAGTTATGTTTGAAAAGCTTTTTGAGTTGAATCATGCTCACATGACCTAGCCCTCTATGCCATAACCAACCTAAAGAGATTTTTGTAATTAAACAAATTTTTAAACAAGAATCACAAGAAGAAAAATCAACCAAATAAAAATTTTCAAATCTAAAACCTTTGAAAACTAATTTATTTTCTTTTTTCCTTTGAAATGGTAACTCCATCTTTAGAGAATGTGCAAGTTAGTCCAAGATCACAGAATTGAGCAATAGATAGCAAATTGAAATTTAATATTTCTACTAGAGATATATTAGAAATCAAAAAGTCTTTTGAGATAGCGATTTTACCCAAACCAAGTACCTTTCCCATGCTATTGTCTCCAAATGTGATCTTTTCGTTGCCACCATTTTGAAAGGTGGTGAACATCTTCGGTCTTTGGTCATGTGTTGAGTGCAACTGCTATCAAATATCCAATGCCTTCCACCGGTCCTGTAATTCACCTGGAAAAGAAAATCAAGTTCTTTTAGATACCCAAATTTGATTTTGTCATTGAAGGTTAGTATACAAGGTTTTAGACACCCAAATAGCATTCTTTTCAGCGTCTAAAATTGAAGTGCCAACAAATCTTGCAATAACCTTACCATCCTTACTTTTCTTAAGCATGTAACATGAATCATATAAAACTACAAATGGAATCTTACCAATGGGGCATGCTCGTTGCATATGACCCACTTCCCGACACTTATAGTAATATTTGCCATTTTGTTTTACAAACCTTACAGACTTGCAAATCGGTTTCTTACCTTTCTTGGGTTCATACTAAAATCCTTCTTTATTGAATGAGCACATTTACTCACACAAAAGTTTGTTAAGGGTGGCCTTTGTTGTAGCACAAATGACCACACACACGACCACAAGTACATGGTCTTGTTTACGACCATGAGCAAGTACGACCACTCACACGACCATGAGTACTCGATACTTGTTTACAACTAGAGCACTCATTATGACTATGAGCACACGTTACAACTATGAACACTCGTTGGCTCAGGAATTCACTTAAACACTCGGGGATCACTATACTCGATCACGATCACAAGACAATGGAATTTTGTGTCGGACTCCCTTAATTGTTCAGTGTTTTCTCTTCTTATTTATGTGATCCGAATGCTAAGCAAAGATTAAACTAACTTTCCTATTATTATGCCATGATCCACTTCAGTTGTGCCATCCCACGTCTAGCAAAAACATGGCTCCACTAGCTACCTAAATAATGGAAAATATGGCCACAACGTGAATGTGAGCATGTCTCAGGCCACTAGCTTTGACAGAGTAAAATACAAGTATGCAATGCAACACACTTAAGTCCAACAAATCACCCCCTAAGCCTATTGCGCCAAGTTCACCTCAACGATGTCGAGCTTCTGTCGAGACTCTGTGTTAGCGCCCTGTTGGGCATGTAGACTACAGTTTTCATTGCTTCGCCCCAGAATGTCACCGTAGATAGTGCACCATCTCCACAATCGTCTGATTGTGGCATTCGACGGCCCCATTCTACTGTTGCGAATATGGTGCAGTGGTACAATGCTTGATGCTGAGCTCATCGTAGTACTTGCGAAACTTGGTGGAGTTGAATTCGCCACCACGGTCTGAGCAGAACGCCATGAGCTTGCCATCGTGCACAGTTTTCGTTAACATCTTGATCTTCTTGAAGAATTTGAACGCCTCATCTTTGGACTTGAGCACCTCGAGCCACATATATCTGTTGTGATCGTCTACGATTAATAAGAAATACTTGTTACCTTCCGCAGTCACCGGTGTGATCATTCTGCACAAATTGCTATGGACCAATTGGAGTGCGCGCTCGACGCAATACATCGTGGCCTACGGAAATGCGGCTCAATGCTGCTTGCTGAGAGCGCACCCATCACATTACTGCTCAATGTGATCGAATAGTGGAACCGCAGTTGCCATTCTCTTCAGTGCCAGGTTGCATAGGGCTTGGATGTTGAGGTGGTCGTAGTATCTGTGCCACAGCCATGCCGTGTTGTCCACACGCGTGAGCAAGCACACGGGACCAACCAGGTTTAGCTTCAATATGTAGAGTCGGTTCCTAGTCCACCTCACCCGTGCTAGCAGCTTGCGCTCATGGTTGAACATGAGCATCTCTCCATCCTCAATCACTACCTTGCACCTGCTCTCATCCAACTGTCCAATAGAACTGAAGTTGCTACAGAGATACGGAATGAAGTATACCTCAGTGAGAAGCCAATGCTCCCCATTCCAGCACTGGAACATGACAGTTTCCTTGCCACAGATGTCCATGAGCAAGCAATCACCGAATTTGATCGTCCATTTCACCGATTCGTCAAGTGATCTGAACATGCTCAAGACCCGGTCATATGGCTACTTGCTCCCATGTCGAGGTACTAGACGCCATCGCCTGCATCCGATGGGATCACTTTTTCCTCATTGAGGAATACCATCTACTGCTACTCCTTGCCATTAGCTCATGACAGCTCGTAGTGCTCGACTGTGAGCAGCGTGGGCTCATCATCTTACACACGCATTAGGTTCACCTCCTCTTTGTGCTCGTGATGGGACTTGCGGTAGTTCCTAGAGAAGTTCCCCATCTGGTCGCAGTTGTAGCATTTCACTTGTGACATGTCACGGCGTGCGCTGGACAGGACACCACCCCGTGCATTGTGCTTGGCTTTGTCGCGCCTATGGTTGTGCGGTTTTCCATGACGCCGATTGTTACCACTGCTGCCGCTTCTCCGGTCTCCACCTGAGGAGCTATCACCTTGCTCCTGCTTCTTAGCGCACATGAGCCACTCCTCCTCAGTGAGGAGTAGACGCCCTCCAAAGCTACCTTTACCTTCAACCTCATACAACTCTTCCATAGCACGGAGCCGCCCGATGAGCTCGTCGACAGAGAAAGTGCTTAGGTCGAGGAGTGCCTTAATGGAGATGGCCACCTACACGTTCCGTGAGGGTACGACACGCAAAAATTTCTTCACTACCTTGGATTCCTCAATCATGTCGCCGAGGATGCAAAAAATGTTGACGAGGCCAATAATCCGCATCGAGAACTTACTGACGGTCTCGCCATCCTTGAACGTGATGGTCTCAAACTCCTTGCGGAGCTTTTACACATTCGCCTCGCACACACGGTTGATGTCCATCCGCTGCACCTTCACAGTGTATTATCGTGTCCTTCATGGCGAACATTGATAGCATGTCAAGCAGCACCGCGTGGAGGATCATGGACAACACCATCCTGTCATCACAAAAGTCGGCATCGCCCAGCTCAATTGCTTGCCACAGGCTTTGCACCTGCAAGTTGACTCTCATCACGAGAGCCTAGTCGGAGTAGTTCACGCACATCAACACGGGGTAGACCATTGTCCCCCCGCTCTCCCTTGTCACCTGCTGCACCACCACCTCACGATCGTGCACCCTTGTCCTACTACATCTGTGGATCCTCGGTGGAGTGAGGGACCTCAAAGGAGACTCTAATCTGTCACCTGATATTGTTGACAGGATCTTTACACCACTCGGATACCACTTGTTGTAGCACACATGACCATGAGTACCTGGTCCTCGTTTACGACCACAAGCAAGTACGACCACTCACACGACCACGAGTACTCGATACTCATTTATGACCACAACACTCGTTATGGCTACGAGCACTCGGTACAACTATGAGCACTCGTTTACAACTGCGAGCACTCGTTAGACTCGGGAATTCACTCAAACACTCGGGGATCCCTATACTCAATCAAGATCACGAGATAGTGGAATTTTGTGCTGGACTCCCTTAATCGTTCAGCGTTTTCTCTTCTTATTTATATGATCTGAATGCTAAGCAAAGATTAAACTAACTTTTCTATTATTATGCCATGATCTGCTTCAGTCGTGCCATCCCACGTTCAGCGAAAACATGGCTCCACTAGTTAACTGAATAACAAAAAACACGGCCACGATGTGAACGTGAGTACATCTCAGACCACTAGCTTTGATATAGTAAAATGTAAGTATGAAATGCAACGGGCTTAAGTCCAACATCCTTCCCCTTGAAGCACCTCTCCAAGATGTTTTTAACTTGGTCACTTATTCCTTTAACTCATTGTTCTCAACAATGAGCTTGCATCACAAGTTTTAGCAGTACCATGGTTAAAATCAACACTAGAGCTAGTTTTAGCAATTTTTACACAAGGCATTCCATCTATAATATCACAAGTAATTCCAATACTGGTGTGAGACTTGCTTAAATTTTCTTGAATGAGCAAGTCACGAGTTTCCTTTAACTCCTTATAAGAATCTTTAAAAGAGAAATATTCTCTCTTCAAGACCTTGAATTTTGACTTCTCTTTTCTAAGATATTCATTCAAGTCCTCTAACATATCTTTAGCTCATCATATGAGGACTCATCATCGTCATCAAGAGATTTTACCTTATCTCCTTTTACCATGAGACATGTAGGAGACGAGAAAAGTAACGGAGCCTCCTTGATGGCGATGCCGATAAGTCCCTTTTTCATAGGGGCTCACCATCATCGGAGTCAGAGTTGGTATACTCCTCATCGAAGTTTCACTCTCCAATGTGGGGCTTCATTCTTGCCATCCTTTTGAAGTTTCTTGAAAAGTTTCTTCTTGCCATTAAAGTCCTTCTTCTTGGATAACTTCCCTTTGTCATCTTTCTTTGTGAGGCAACAAGAGGTAATGTGCTCCTTCTCATCGCACTCATAGCAACAAATATTGCTATAGTGCTTGTTATTATTGTAGAAGCTCTCCTTATATTTTTCAGCTTCGGTTTGAGCACCTTCTTATGAACTTCTTCATTCTTCTCACAAGGAGAGCTATTTTTCCTTGGAGTCATCATCATCTTCGGACTAATCGTTAGATATCACTTTGGCCTTGAAAGCAGCAACCTTATTGCTCTTGGAAGTGGATTGTTTCAAAAGCTCCTCTTTGCCTTTCTTGTACAACTAATTGGTTATAAGATTGCCCAAGAGTTATGTCAGCATCATCTTTGGCAACTCAGGAGAGTTGAAAAAAATAGTCACCAGCATCTGATACTTCTCCAACAAGGCCCTAAGCATTTTCTTTATAATATCAACATCTGTTAGTGAAGTGCCTAGGTCGTTGAGTTCATTTACAATGTTGTTGAGACGTGAAAATATTTCATTTATGTCTTCATGAGGTAACATGGTAAATGTCTCATATTTGATCCAAAGTTTATGCAATTGACTTCTTTAACCGTGAATGTTCTCTTATGGATTTCAGAGAGGGTGGTCCATATCTCGTGAGCAGTTTCCAAATTGCTCACTCCATTGAACTCATCCATGTTCAAAACTCCAAAAAGAGTGTTCATCACTTAGCATCTAAATGAGCATTGCGTTTCTCAAGTTCCGTGGGGTGGTTTTAATCAAGCGGTATAACACAACTCTCATTTACGATTTTTTATATAATTAGGCTCATGGCCTTTAAATAAATGGATATTCTAATTTTTCAATATGCATAATTAGAACCAACAAATAGAGATACCTTTCCTATAGCAATACCCTCACTAGCCATCCTTTTCTCTCTTTGATGGTTAAATCTAAATCAATAAGAGACCAAGCTCTGATACCATATATAGGATCAAAGATAACCGACTAGAGGGCAGTGAATAGGTCCTAAAAATTCTTGCTCTCTAAAAGATAATTTTTATAATTTAAAAACTAAGCAAGAATTATACCACAATTTAAGATCTACAGATTCTAGTAATATTAAGGCACCACAAGCAAAGTTTCTACAAATATGTTTCTAGCTTAATAAGATATGAAAAATTCAATAGCTACAAATATAAATGCGGAATAATAGAGACAATAAATAACCAATATGGAGACTCACGATGTTTTTACCGTGGTATCAAAGACTTACCGGTCTTCACTAGTCCATGTTGAGGAAAGTTCAACAGATTAGACTGGCTCTACGAATTAAGCCTCTACGTCTCAAATCCACTAGTAGTTGTTCTTTGTCCGCTCCAAAAATGGTGAACACCAATCCTCTCACAAATGGCACCAGGCCTATTTCCAACCTTTTTAAAGAGATCACTGCGCAAACCTCCACCAAGCAATTTAGGTGTCGGCAAACACCAAGAGTAACAAACCACAGTGGTCACTTGAAAGAATTCAAGTACCAAATCAACTAATGAGTGAATGCACTTGAATGAGCCTCAACTACCTCAAATATATGCAATAGGAGCAAATGAGGTGTGGAGAGTGTGCTACAAGCTCAAGGGTATTAAATGTTCTCTATCTATCCTAGAGCTGGTGGGGGCTTTTTATACCCCTCACCTACCAATTTGACCGTTTGAGGACAAACTTGGAAAAAAATCAACAAATACGGTAGTACCGTCATGTATCAGTCGGTACAACCACACCTGGGGGTCCAACTGAAAGCATCTAGGCCCCTAAGATTAGGGTAGTATGACTACCATGACAGATAACATGGCCACCATGAGCGGACATGTCACCTCTCTCACCGAGCAGTTCTTCTCTCTGTCTGGCAGCATCTCCACCCTCGGCGATCGTTTGACAGCTATTGAGACCGCCGTAGTTCCTCGCCACTATGAGCGCCGCACCCGTCGTCGCCCGAATCCTTCTTCTCAAGCCCAAGACCAACCTCCTCAGGAGTAAACCTTTTTGGTACTTGATGCCAAAGGGGGAGAAGGAAAAGTGAAGAAAGAAGAAGAAGGAAGAAAAGAAAGAAAATTGAACTTTATCTATTTATGTAAAAGACTATGTGGTGTAATAACACTATGGATGTTTACCTTTTAAGTTAAGATGAACAATATGCTAAAGTCTCTTATGTTCTTGCTATATCAAAATTCAGTTCATGTTTATTATTGCATCATGAAATTTCAAGTATTGTTGTTATTTGCATATCTTAATCTCTTCAAATTCATTAATGCCCCAAATACAAGTATTGTTCATATGTGCAATTTAAACTTCTCATTTATGCACACATTTAGGGGGAGTATGTCGAACTGACTTTACAAAAAATTGAATCACTTCTAGACCTTGAAATAAAATGAAAGATTCAATTCCTTTCTCAAAAGTCAAAAGTCAAAAATAGAGTATGCAACTTGTTCTTATGCAAGTAGCATATTCAAACCCTTCTTCTCTTATATTTTAAAAGGTGTTGTCATCAATTACCAAAAAAAGGAAGATTGGAAGCATCTAGGCCCCTAAGATTAGGGTTTTGGTAATTAATGACTAATTATGAACATGGGACTAATGTGTGTGCTAAGATTGTATAGATAAAATATCATGTGTGCAAAGGTAAAGAACAAGCTACAAGAAATATTGACGTCAAGAACGCAAGATGAGGTACATAAGATTTTGGGTCTATTTTAAATTTCACTGGTCTTAGGATTAAAGGTAGAAGACCGGACTATAGGTTAGATGCCGTACTATTAAGAGGGATTTGTGAAAGTAGTTTGATAGCATGTTTTGATGCACATTGGATCAACTTATAATCATGCATGCATTTGAAAATAAACTCTAAAAAGTTAAATGTGCTCTTCTAGCAAAAACGGTAGTACTGCAGACACAGTGGAACTACCGGCCTACGGTAGTTACGGCATGTACACAGCGAAACTACCGCAGTCTGGTAGTTCCGATTTTAAAGCGGTACGTTTTTTTCAGAGAGCACCCTTCTGGGGACTTAGACTCAAATAAAATCAGTAGTTCTGGTTTCACAATAGTGGAACTACCGCAGCGCGGTAGTACCGCATGATTTACGGAACTATCGGTTTTTAGTATGGCTTTTCCAGAAAGTACCTCGAAGAAAAACCAAACTAGCCAGAAATCGGAAGTACCGAATTTAACACGGCGAAACAACCGCAGAGCGGTAGCACCGCACTTATAACGGCGGTAGTACCGCGCCGAATTTCAAATGGCTAGTACTGACCGTCTGACATAACGGCGGTAGTACCGCACTTTGCATGGCGGTAGTTCCGATTTTCCTGATTTTTCAGCATTAATTTTGGGCAACGGCTAGTTTTGGTTGGTGAGGGTATAAATACCCCCTCACCTGCACTGGGGCAGGTTGCTGAGCATTGTATTGATCTTCTTGAGCCCTAGAGCATTCACTCCACTCACTTTTCTCATTTGTGCATTAAATTTGAGTGGTGAATTGTTTTTCGAGTGCATTCATTCCTAACTTGATCCAATTGCACTTAAGCATCGTCAAGTGGAATCATTGGTCTATTCTCTTGGTGCTTGCCGGCACCTAGACGGCAAGGAAGTTGTTTGCCGATGACTTCTTCAAGAAGGTTGTGAAGAAACCCGAGCCGAATTGTGAGTAGTTGGAGCTCACCATCTCCGAAGCGGAGGAAGAGCTACCAATAGAGATCGAGGTGCTTCGGCTTAATTCGTGGAGCCGGTCCGATTAGTTCGGGCAAACCTCAACGTGGATTAGTGGAAACCAGCAAGTTTCCGATACCACGGTAAAAACATCGAGTGTCACATTGTGCTTGTTTATTATCTATTATAGCAATTGCTCTTGTTGACTTATTGCTTATTGTCAATTATTTAGAATTACTCGTATTGTGTAGGATTGTTCTTCACTTAATTTTATTGGTTAGTGATCATCTTGTCATTAATTGTTTAATTTAGCCAAGAATTTTAAAACCTCCTATTCACCCCCCTCTAGTCGGTTATCCTTAATCCTACAAGTGGTATCAGAGTTTGGTCTCTCATTCATTAGACTTAACCGTCTAGAGAGAAAAAGATGGCTAACAGGGGGATTGCAATAGGCACGGCGCCACAATTTGAAGGAACAAATTATTCTTATTGGAAAATTAGAATGTCAATTTAACTTAAAGTTTTAAGTCAGGAGCCCAAACATTTGGAAAATAGTAAATGAGGGCTGTGTTATGCCGCTTGATCCACTACACCCCACGAATCAAGATACGCGTAATTCTCATTTAGATGCCCAAACAATGAATGCATTATTTGGAGCATTGAACGCGGATGAGTTCAATAAGGTGAGCAACCTAGAAACTACTCATGCTATTTGGACAACCCTTTTGAAAATCCATAAGGGAACATCCACGGTCAAGGAAGCCAAATATGAGGCATGTAGAAGTGGAGAATAGTGATGATGCCTCCTTGATGGCTATGCCGACGAGTCCCTTCTTTTTGGGAGACTCATCCTTACTTGAGTCGGAGTCGGAATACTCCGCCTCGGAATCCCACTCACCAAAGTGGGCTTCGTTCTTGCCATCCTTGTGAAGCTTCTTGAATAGCTTCTTCTTGCCATGGTAGTTCTTCTTCTTGGATGACTTTTCGTTGTCATCTTTCTTAGTGGGGCATTGGGAAGCAATATGCCCTTTCTCATTACACTCATAACAACGAATGTTGCTATAGCGTTTTTTGTTGTCGAAGGATCGCTCCTTTTTGCTTGAACCTTGTCCTCCACTTCGATGTGGGTACCTTCTCATGAACATCTTCATTGTTCTCATAAGGAGAGCCATTTCTTCCTTGGAGTCATCTTCCTCATCCTCGGATTCTTCGTTTGATACCGCTTTGGCCTTGAAAGAGATGATCTTCTTGCCCTTGGAGGAGGATTGCTCCAAAAGCACCTCCTTATCCTTTTTGTACAACTCATTGGTAATTAAATTACCCAAGAGTTGCGTTGGGATCATCCATGGTAAATCGGGCGAGTTGAGGAACAGGGTCACCAACATTTCATATTTTTCCGGCAACGCCCTAAGTATTTTTCTCACAAGGGAGAAAAGGTAAAAACTTGTGATGATGATGAGCCTTCATATGATGAATTGATGGACATGCTAATTGACTTGAATGAATTTCTTGGAAAAGAGAAGGCAAAATTCAAATAGCTCAAGAGAGATCATATCTCTCTTAAGGAGTCTCATGAGGAGCTAAAGGAAGCGCATGCCTTGCTTCTCCAAGAAACATCAAGCAAATCTACCTCTAGCATTGGAATTACTTATGATATTATGGATGATATGTCTAGAATAAAAAATGCTAAAATTAATACTTCTACTTCATGTGATGATTTCAATGCTATGTCTTGTAGTTCAAGTATTAATAATTTTGTTAATTTATGTGATGAAGAACTTGTTGTTGAAAATTACAAATTAAAAGATCAAGTTAATCAAGTAAACAAAAGTTTAGAAAAATACTTCAAGGGAAAGGCAACCCTTGACAAATTATTGAGTGAGCAAAGGTGCTCATTCAATAAAGAGGGACTTGGGAATGTGCCCAAGAAAGGTAAGAAGCCCTCAACAAGTGTCACAAGGTTTGTAAGGCCAAGTGGTAAGCTAAACCTGGAAAATAAGAATGATTCTATTAATGTATATGATTCTTGCTATTTACTCAAGAAATCTAGAAATGGCAAGGTTATTGCGAAATTCATTGGTACTTCAATTTTAGGCGTTAAAAAGAATGCCATTCGGGTACCCAAAACCTTGGTTACTAACCTCCAAGGACCCAAAAAAATTTGGGTACCTAAAAGAAATTGATTTTCTTTTGTAGGTGAACTACAAGACCGGTGGTCGACATTGGATGCTTGATAGCGGGTGCACTCAGCACATGACCGGAGACCGGAAGATGTTCACCACATTTGAAAATAGGAGCAATGAAAAGATCACCTTCAGCGATAATAGCAAAGGAAAGGTATTAGGATTGGATAAAATTACTATCTCCAATGACATTTCCCTTTCTAATGTCTCTTTGGTAGAAACATTAAACTTCAATTTGCTATCCATTGCTCAATTATGTGATCTAGGCTTGATTTGCTCATTTTCAAAAGATGGTGTATCAATTTCAAAAGAAAAGAATAATGAAATTATTTTTAAAGGCTTTCGTTTTTGGAAATCTCTATTTAGTAGATTTTACTTCAAATGATTCCGGATTGAAAACTTGTTTATTAGCTAAACCCTCTTTGGGTTGGTTATGGCATAGGAGGCTGGGTCATGTGGGCCTGATTCAACTCAAAAAGCTTTTCAAAAATGATTTAGTTGTTGGCTTGAAAGATGTGAAGTTTGAGAAAAACAAGCTTTGTAGTGCTTGTCAAGCCGGAAAGCAAGTGGCTAATTCTCATTCTTCTAAAAGTATCATACAACATCTAGATCATAGAGCTCTTACATATGGATTTGTTTGGGCCAACAACCTACAAGAGTTTAGGGGGCAACAACTATTGTTTGGTCACTGTGGATGATTATTCCCGATATACATGGGTCTTCTTCCTAAATGACAAGAGTGATGTCCCCGAGATTTTCAAAAGCTTTGCAAAAAGGGCTCAAAATGAATTTAATTTTAAAATAAAGAAAGTTAGAAGTGACAATGGTTCCGAGTTCAAGAATGCAAAAATTGAAGATTTTTGTGATGAACTTGGAATAAAGCACGAATTTTCTTCAACTTATACTCCGGAGCAAAAATCGTACATTAATTGAAATGGCTAAGACAATGCTTGATGAATATAATACTTCCGATATCTTTTGGGTAGAAGCTATTAATACCGCTTGTCATGCCATAAATCGGTTTTATTTACATCGTCTATTGAAAAAGACTTCTTATGAACTTATCATGGGAAGGAGGCCAAACATTTCTTATTTTAGAGTATTTAGATGCAAATACTTTATCTTAAGAAAATGTGTTCGGCTCTCAAAATTTCAAAGTTGATGTGATGAATGATTTTTTTAGAATATTCTTCTAATAGCAAAGCATATAGAGTTTTCGATAAAAATACCGGTATAATTGTAGAGTCTTGCGATATTCAATGTGATGAGACTAATGGCTCTCAAGAAGGGCAAGAAAATTTGGATGATGTAGGTGATGAAGGACTAAGAAAGGCTATGGAAAATATGCAAATTGGAAGCATCAAGCCAAAAGAGAACTCAAGTGATTCTCCTTCATCAACTCAAATTCAACCTCCTACTTCATCCACATCAAGCACCATTCAAGTTCAAGATGAAGATAAAGAAGAACAATCTCAACTATTAAGAGTTCACAACGCATTGTCAAAGGATCATCCAATAGACCTAATATTGGATGATGTGAGTAAAGGTGTTCAAACTCGTTCTAAACTAGTTTCTTTTTGTGAACATTACTCGTTTGTCTCTTCTCTTGAGCCTAAAGTTGTAGATGATACATTAGATGACCCCGATTGGGTGAATGTCATGCATGAGGAGCTAAATAATTTTGCAAGAACTGATGTGTGGAATTTGGTGGAGAGACCCAAGGAGCACAATGTGATTGGGACAAAATGGATCTTCCGTAATAAACAAGATGAAAATAGAATTGTGGTAAGAAACAAAGCAAGGTTAGTTGCTGAAGATTATACTCAAGTTGAGGGATTAGACTATGATGAAACTTTTACTCCCGTAGCTAGACTTGAGTCAATTAGAATCTTGCTCACTTTTGCATCATGCTTCGATATTAAACTTTATCAAATGGATGTTAAAAATGCATTTCTTAATGGAAAAATAACCGAACTTGTATGGACTTAAACAAGCCCCTAGGGCATGTTATGAGCGTTTTCGAGATTTTCTAATTTCCAAAGGATTCAAAATCGGGAAAGTTGATACAACATTATTTACAAAAGTTATTGACAAAGAATTCTTTATACGCCAAATTTATGTTGATGATATCATTTTTTGTTCTACTAACCAAGATTTTTACAAAGAATTTGGAGACATGATGTCTAGGGAATTTGAGATGTCCATGATAGGTGAATTAAACTACTTCCTTAGACTTCAAATCAAACAACTCAAAAATGGGACTTTCATTAGCCAAACCAAGTATACAAGGGATTTACTCAAGAAGTTTGGCATGGAGGAGGCAAAGCCCATCAAGACTCCCATGACAATCAACGGGCATTTGGATCTAAACGAAGAAGGTAAATTGGTAGATTTAAAGCTTTATAGATCCATGATAGGTAGTTTACTTTATTTTACCGCATCTAAGCCTAATATCATGTTTAGTGTGTGTATGTGTGCAAGGTTTCAAGCATCACCAAAAGAGTGCCATTTAGTGGCCGTAAAGAGAATTCTAAGATATTTAAAATATTCCTCAAACATAGGCTTGTGGTACCCAAAAGGTGCTAAATTTGATTTAATTGGATATTCAGATTCCGATTATGCGGGTTGCAAAGTAGATAGAAAAAGCACCTCCGGGAGTTGTCAATTGTTAGGAAGATCCGTAGTACCTTGGTCCTCAAAGAAGCAAAATTCCGTAGCACTATCAACCGTCGAAACCGAATATATCTCTGCCAGAAGTTGTTGTGCACAATTATTGTGGATGAGGCAAACACTAATGGATTATGGAATCAAATTTTATAAGACACCTCTCTTATGTGACAATGAAAGTGCGGTAAAAATAGCAAATAACCCCCTCCAACACTCAAGAACCAAGCATATAGATATTAAACATTATTTCTTGAGAGATCATATTAGCAAAGGGGATATTGAAATTAGCCACATAAGAACCGAAGAACAATTAGCGGACATTTTCACCAAGCCATTAGATGAAAGCCGCTTTTGCAAGTTGAGAAATGAATTAAATGTTTTAAACTTCTCAAATGTTGCTTGAGCCTTTGCTGCATGTGTTTGAGTGTCATTGAGCTCTTCTGAACAATTTATGTGGCGATTTTCAAATGATTTCCTTTAAAATCTTGTATATTCATAAAAACTATTTTGTTAATCTTCAAATAGGTTCTTCAATGCATAATGATCATGAATGATTCTTCTTTGAGTACAAAACTAGTGATCATTTGCATAGAATCTTAAATTCAACCTCACTCTCTGCAAGTCCTAGAAAAATCGGTACTACTGCTGTTGTCACTGCGGTACTACCGTAAGACGGTACTACCGCATTCGGAGCGGAACTACCGCAAAACGGTAATACCGCTGGAAGTGCGGAACTACCGATGTTTCATTAAGATGGCGGTTTCTCCCAGGACACTCTCCCATTTCTTTCCAAAACCGTTTCCTCTCTCCTCATAACTTCAAACCACCCGAAAAACTCCTCTCTCTCTCTCTCACCCCCAAGAACTCTCTCATTCCTCCACCTCGATCTCCAAATCCGGTGGGATTTTTGCTGTTCTTGGACCTGATTCTGCATCAAAAGAGTTCACCTCCTTCACTCCTTGAGGTATTTCGGATCAAAACCTCAAGTTTCACTCTTTTGAACTCTTTTGTGCAACTTGGTTAAAACTTGAAAAGTAGACTTTTTGATGCTTTGTTCTTCGGCAAATAAATAGTTTTGGTGATGATAGATGATTTAACATCTTTCTATTGGATCATATCCATCAAAAATATCACTTGAAATCATTGATAAATCTGCCCTAGAAACTATCAGAAAAATCGGTAATACCGCTCGAGAGCGCGGTACTACCGCATCTAGCCCGGTACTACCGTAGTGCGGTACTACCGCAGGTGCCAGTGGAACTACCGCATGCCAATACTACCGCATTTTGTACTGCGGAACTACCGATTTCTCTAACATTTTAGCAAAATGATCTTCATTCAAATTTCAACCCAAGTACTCTTACTTCTTGTCATTCCTTTGACTCCAAATTACTCTCTTTTCAAGATGGCTCCCAAGACCCAGAATGCTTTGAAGAAAGTCCGAGACGTTGCAAGAAAAATCTATGGCAGTAGCGGAAGTTCAGGCCAAGGTTCATCTCGTTGAGCGCCTGATCCTGCTTCACCTCCTGCTGAGCCAGAGCATGAGGAGTGGCCCGAACAGACCGAAGGAGACAGTGACAATGGAACCCCAAATGGTTCCGACACTGAGTCTGACAGATATATGAACTCCTCTTCTGAAAGTCAAGTCCCAGAAGCTGCAGCAGAAGAAGAAGAGGATGATGATGAGGACAGGCCTACACTTGACAGTGAACGAAGAGACATCCGCGGCATATCTGCCGACGAATATACCATCATCAGGCACCGTCGACAATATGTTCTCCCCAAGAACACTGCAAATCCACTGTTTCATACACAGTTCCAGGAGCAAGTGTATGAGGAGATATATCGGAACAACAAATTTGCCAATCACAAATACGCAGACTGGGATCATATCGATAGACTGGACATGTTTGCAGGCTCTTGGCGCATGTTTCAGGGCGCAGGCATCCACCATTTGGTGACCCTGAGGTCGGATTATAATGAGGAAGTAATCCGCCAGTTTTATGCTACTTTGTGCATATCCCCAAACTTTGAGCATCTTGAATGGATGACTGCAGAGCAGTACGTGAGCGCTAACAAAGCAGACTTTGAGGCAGCCTTAAATACCGTCTCCAGTGCCTATGAAAAGGTGTTTGAACAGCCTGCAATTCCTCTGCATCAGTGCACAGAATTCTATGATAGGAATCAAAGATTTTTGCCTAGCAGGCTTCATGCTTTGCTGCCCATCCCCAGTCTGATCAACAGAATCATAAATCACACCATTCTTCCTAAAAGTGGCAACTGTGATGCCATCAGGGGACATGCCTGGAACCTGATACATTACATCATGTCTGGCACAAAATTTGATGTGATTGATTTAATTATAAGAGAGATAGAGGCTTCGAAAAATGACAGGCAGAGGAGAATCGATTATGCACCCTACATTATGAAATTGATTATTCATCAGACCGGCCCATTCAGAGGTGGCAGAGGAGGTGTGCATAAGGTCTACAAACTAAGAGAGAAGGCCCCAATCTCTTTGCCTCCGCTCCCTAGTGTGCATCATGTGTGCAAAGGTAAAGAACAAGCTGCAAGAAATATTGACGTCAAGAACGGAAGATGAGGTACATAAGATTTTGGGTCTATTTTAAATTTCACCGGTCTTAGGAGTAAAGGTGGAAGACCGGACTACATGTTAGATGCCGTACTATTAAGAGAGATTTATGAAAGTAGCTTGATAGCATATTTTGGTGCACATTAGATCAACTTAGAATCATGCATGCATTTGAAAATAAACTCTAAAAAGTTAACTGTGCTCTTCCAGCAAAAACGGTAGTACCGCAGGCACAACGGAACTACCGGCCTGTGGTAGTTCCGACATGTACACAGTGGAACTACCGTAGTCCGATAGTTTCGATTTTAAAACGATACGTTTTTTCCAGAGAGCACCCTTCTGGGGACTTAGACTCAAATCAAATCGGTAGTTGCTTTTTCCAGAAGGTACCCCCGAAGAAAAACCAAACTAGCCAAAAATCGGTAGTACCGGATTTAGCACGACAGAACAACCACAGTGCGGTAGTACCGCGTGTCCAGCGGAACTACCGTAGAGTGGTAGTACCGCACTTATAATGGCGGTAGTACCGCGCCGAATTTCAAACGGCTAGTATTGACCGTCTGACATAGCCGTTACGGAGTGCTACAGTAAATGCGGTAGTTCCACACTTTGCACGGCGGTAGTTCTGATTTTTTTGATTTTTCAGCATTAATTTTTGGCAACGGCTAGTTTTGGTTTGTGAGGGTATAAATACCCCCTCACCTGCACTTGGGCAGGTTGCTGAGCATTGTATTGATCTTCTTGAGCCCTAGAGTATTCACTCCACTCACTTTTCTCATTTGTGCATTAAATTTGAGTGGTGAATTGTTTTTCGAGTGCATTCACTCCTAGCTTGATCCAATTGCACTCAAGCATCGTCAAGTGGAATCATTGGTCTATTCTCTTGGTACTTGCCGGCACCTAGACGGTAAGGAAATTGTTTGTCGGTGACTTCTTCAAGACGGTTGTGAAGAAGCCCGAGCCGAATTGTGAGTGGTTGGAGCTCATCATCTCCGGAGCGGAGGAAGAGCTACCAATAGTGATCGAGGTGCTTCGGCTTAATTCGTGGAGCCGGTCCGATTAGTTCGGGCTAACCTCAACGTGGATTAGTGGAAACCGTAAGTTTCCAATACCACGGTAAAAACATCGAGTGCCACATTGTGTTTGTTTATTATCTATTATAGCAATTGCTCTTGTTCACTTATTGCTTATTGTCAATTGCTTAGAATTACTTGTATTGTGTAGGATTGTTCTTCACTTAATTTTATTGGTTAGTGATCATCTTGTCATTAATTGTTTAATTTAGACAAGAATTTTAAAACCTCCTATTCACCCCCCCTCTAGTCGGTTATCCTTGATCCTACACCAACGGCTAATTTGTGTATAATAAATGCTTTTGAGCTAGCCATTACTATTTGGTGCAGTACTACAGCCCTCATAGGGTCCAATATTATGGACCTGTGGTAGTACCATTTCCAAGGAGTGGTACTACCATTTTTCTGAGAGCAAAAGATGCTTCAAAATGACCCTCTTTGGAAATAACATACCGCCATATAAATATCGGTCCTACCGGGGTGTGGTAGTACCATTTCCAAAGTGCAGTACTACCATTTTTCCATGGAGCAAAAATGCTCCAAAAAGTACATCTATGAAAATTACGCACTGCCAACTAACTTTCGGTCAGACCGAACTGCGGTAGTACCACTTATCATTTCGGTCATACTGTGTTGTGGTGGTACCCCCAAACACATACCAGTACTACCGATTTTTCTAATAATGCATAGTTGGATTTGGAGTTTTAATTCAAATGTATGCATGATACTTAGTTGATCCAAATGACACAAGAAATTGCTTTCAAGTTACTAACCATGATCCCTCTGAACAGTACAGTGTCTAGCGTAAAATCCGATCTTCCACCCAATCTCCAAAGACCAGTAAAACTAAAAGAGAATCTAGGTTATTTATACCTTCATCTTGATCCATATCAATCTTCCTTTCAATCATAGCATGTATCTCCAAATCGCTCGGCAAATTCCGGGATGAAATCTTTCAAACACTTGATAAATATTTTAGTCCCATATGCATATGTTGTCATTAATTACTTAAATATATTTAGGGGCCTAGATATTTTCACCTTACACCTCTCAGGGATAAGCTGCTCGAAGCGACGACCGAGACACGCCTTCCAGTCCGACGATCTCAGAGGGGGAACAACTTCAAGACCTCACAATGGTAGGCTAGTGATAAAGTTGACGTCCTACAATGTCACAGTCATTCCCCCCCCCCCCAACTGAGAGTGGAACATGTGGGTCTCTAGTCGTCAACGATCAACCAGGGCGAAAAGAAGAGAGGCATCAATTAGGAGGTCCTGCCCTGTGTTCACCATGCGGGTGAACACAATCATCCTAGACTAACAAAGCACCCCAACATATCGGTCGTCCAATGGCTAGGTCTCCCTTGGTCCCATGTCACCAGGGTTGGCAGCCCATCGTCACCGATCCAAGCATGACATCGAGGTTGGGCGTCCCATGCCTCCTCAAATAAGGGTGGTAGATTACATGCCATTGCTGCAAATAGAGAACAAATAATAGGCTCTAAGAAATATGTATAATATGTCATAAAATATGCACAAACATAATATATTCTTTTAAATATGTTTTGTAGGGATGAAACTAACCTTCATGCATTCATGAAATATGAAGTGATGACAGTATAGCCAGCACATTGACGCGTGCAAAGTAACGAACAATTATAGCTGTCAAATAATGTATGTGCAATTTTAAGAAATGTGTAGAGTAAGAGCATACCGTAAAATATGCATTACATAACTGTAAATTATATACCATAGGGACGAAATTAATCTGCATGCATTACTGAAATATAAAAAAATGGCAGTACGAACCAGGCATTCAAGCGCGTTAAATAACATACGTGCATTTCTAAGAAATGTCGACAGTGTCGTAAGGCATATTGCATTACTGTAAAATATGTTTCGTAGGGGGAAAAACTTTCACACAGCACTGCTATATTACATGAAGGCATAACGCACCGAACAATTAAGCATGTCAAATAATGTATGATCATTTCTAGTAAATATGTGTAGGTACAACGTGCCATCACATATGCACAAACAAAATATATTGCAGTACTGCAAAATAATTTTCATAGAGATGATAGTAGCATTCAAGCATTACTGAAATAAAAAATGATGACAGCACGAATAGAACAATTGTGCGTGTGAAAAACGTACATGCATTTTTAACAAACATAATATCAAGGGAGGCCATTTCTGCAGCAACATATTAGTGTACATGCATTTCTAAGAAATATGTATAGTTATAGCAAGATGTAAAACATATACGAAAATATTATATTACAATAGTACAAAGAAAGTAATAAGCATGTGGGTAATAAAATATATGAACCGAACAATTATGTGCATGAAATTTTGAAGGATTTAATTATAAAAATTGAATTAACAAAACCACTTAATACCGCGAGCGAGCGAACAATCGGATTGAGCTTCTAAATGAGCAAATGCTTCTTAGCGAATCCAAACGAGCGTCGTTGGCCGCACGCTTCAGCTTAAATACATGAGAAACGCAGACAGCGATGAGACTCGATGAAGACATGACGTAAAGAAGACCCAAAAAAAAACGAAAAACGGAAGACAATGGACTTTCAGCGCATGTGTGGGGCGCTCCTGCCACGCCCAACGCCAAGGGCAGGTGCACTGTAGAGGAGCCTAATCTGCAAATTAGGCCAGCGGGCCTATTTCTGCGAAACAAAATTTCCATGATCCACAAATGCCTAAATCTCCGAGCGAACTGAGCGATGCTTAGTCCCCTCATGAACAATCAACATACCACATCGAGCAACGTGTCTACGTATGTCAATGCCGTGATACCAATAGTGGTCGCTATCTACACACTAGAACCAGTGCGTCAAATGATGAAAGCGTCATCCGACATCGCCACTCCACAGGTTCCCTTCACAGCTTACAAACAATCGTGCATGTGAAAGTGGAAAAACACCAGAACTGGGTACAACACCCGAAATTAAAAGTAGTTACAAGTCCAGTGTACAAGCCAACCAAAGTGTTGTCCATTTATTTACGTGTTGCCTGAAAATCTAAGTCACAAGCGATGCCAGAATAGCCTGGACTAAAATCCCTAACTACTAGTATCGCACAAGTTTTCAAATTTAACAAACAGCACTTCCTGCAAGCAAACAGCTTCAAAAAAGGCTGGGACTCTTTACATGTTAACTAGTAGGAAATTCCCTTCACAGCATTGCAGTGGAGCAAGGAATCTGGATAGGTGTCTCGCCCTCGATATCGCCCTGAGAAAAATTAGCTGACAGATTTGACTGAGGTGGACCTGCAAAAGAACACACCAGGTTGTTTACTTGTTTATTTGATCATTCGTTCAGTACACAACTAGAAAGAAGCAGAAGGGATTTTGTTTGCACCGCACAAAGAGGTTCAGTCCCCAAACCTGTTTATCTTATCGGAGGAATCAGTGTTGTTGAAGAGCGCATCGTTGGTTCCCTTGCCATAGTTCCCTGGTTCTATGGCCAGTTGCAACCCCTGAAAAGTAATGGAGTGAGTTGACTGCAAACACGATCATGGAGTGAGCTGACTCGTCCATTCACTGTAACAGTACCAGAAATCTTTAGCCGAACTGAAGTTCAGGTTATGAATGAGCGCACAGTCCGTTGGACACAAGATTTGTGGTTTTAGTTGCTAACTTGATTAGGGTAAAGAAAAGCTGGACACTTCTCCAAGAGATTGACAACAATCATTTTCATGGGCACTATAATATTTTAAGCGCAAGCGCCAATTGCAAATCTAATTTCGAGCATGTAAAATGTCATAACTAACCTGTATAAGATTTTCGTTTCCAAAGCGCTTCCCAGTAAGTTTCGAGCCTTCCTGTACCAAATCAATGAAGAATGTTAAGTGAAATGGACAAGCCATTCTAGAAGCCTAAAGTGCATCAAATATCAGTAACAGAAGTACTACTTAAACTACAAGATAATACTCTTGAGAGTATTAGCACCCACTAAATATTTTAAACAAAAAATGGCAAGTGAATACTATAACTTTAGTAATTTTGCCTTTACAAATGCAATTCATGAATCATGAAAGGCATAGTACATGAGTGCAAGGTGTTCGAGAAAAAAAATAGTACATGAGTGCAAGGCAAACATCTGTAGAGGACAGAAAATGAAATAGAAGAACTACAAATAGCTCAAGTCAGATTCGGGAATTCTACAATTTGCTTTAGGCTCATACCAGTTGTTCCGGAAGCTTCCCACCACTTTGCTCTATGAATTGGCAGAGGTACATCACACCAGCACACGAAAAATTCTGCTGACAGAATATCATTAGCCACCATAACAAAAAACCAAAAGTGCAAGGAGCTAACCATCTAACTGGATATAGGTAAATTCACCCTTCAAAAGGATGAAAAGAACATTATATTTTGGTGTAAGTGCTGTATTATTATTAAGATAATAATATTTGGAAAAGGAAAAGGATCAGGGCTGGCATGTCATTCCAGTCATTGTGCAAATTCGACAATCTACAGCATGCAAATAAAATCTCAAGAGCTTTTTTCAGGACTTCCCCAGCAAACTTCGACCCAGACGATTTCTACAAATGAACTAAGACTGGGATATGAGCACTTAGGCACACTAATTCAGGGTTATGTGAAACTCAAGACAAAAATTATTTGTCACAGGATCATTCGTCAGTCTAAAATAGGAGTGCCAATCTTTCTGCCCTTAAACGCATTGTTCCTAACTATTTTGTGTGTTACAAGCAAACAACGCAAACTAAAAGGACTGAAATAACAACAGAACATTTCTACACAAAAACCCACCTGTTTGGCTTCCATTGAATCCATCTTCTCATCCTGCACAACAAGAGGGGATTAATGTAAACAACTTGAAAACGACAATTATATCGAGTGACTGGTAAAGCAGAAATACACTTACCAGACCCCAGACCAATTGTTTGATGTTCTTAATTTCTGAACCAATATTCTCAAGCTTCAGTCGTGCATCAGTAACCTGAATAGAAAAGTAGATATTTGAAAACCATATGCAACAATGCACTCTCCATGCACTTTGTTATAACTTAGAAACGCTAATAGTTCAGTATAACGCAATTATGAGATAATAAGTTTGCCCCTTAACAGATTTTATAGATGGCCAGTAATTGCACCTATGCATATGCTAATACTATGCTACTTCAGACTTTGAACTATTGAATTTATATTCAGTCAAGAAATGAAGGTATGCAGATTCATATGAAGGTGTTAAAGGGGAAGTACATCATCTCTTATTTGCCCAGAAAGTGCCTTTTGCTGATCCAATTTATCATCCAACTTTTCAATACGCTGTGTCAAATGCCTTTTAGCAGCCTGCATAATCAAGAAAATGGTTTAACTATTTGAGAATCTTATATGTTGTATAAGAAACTACCAAAATATCTCAACAATGACAATTAAACCAAGAGGCACAAATACACAGCAACAACTTGCAAGAAAGTTCTCAGTACATCTACTGTTTCAAACCAAAATCAGATTAAGCATGGAGAAAAATTCAGCTTCCTGGTGCATACAGCTAAAAAAATAGGATTGCAGCCCAGTGAAACAATTCCCCTTTCTGTATCCAACAAATAGTTAAAGTAAGAGAGGTTGTTGCTGTCAACAACTTCCCTTTCTGTAGGCAGCAAGAAAAAATTATCAACGGTGACCTAATCAGTTAGTCAGTCAACTAAATTTGTGCACAACATGTTATTTATGACGAAAATATTAGTATTCATTTTAAAAACAATAGGAAGTACATACTGGCAGTCACACAATACCTAGATAAACTCAACGTCGTGTTCTCAAAAAGAACGGACAAGGCCATGTTTTTGTGATGAAGAACTAGGGAATACATTTCCACCATTGATACTTACAGCAAGAGAGGTCTGCACTTGCTCCAGATGTTTAGTCATACTTGAAACAGCATTTGCCATGTTGCGCTTGGTGACATACATTAGGTCTGCAAAGGAAATGCCCTGGACAAAAACAACATTTAAAAATGAATTGTTCTTCAAGAAATTTGATGTACTTATGAACGTCGGAGGATATAAGAATAGTTTCGAGAAGAGCAGGCGCAGCTTAAGTAACCACGGCTAAATTAGATTTGAGTTTATAACTAAAAGAAATGATGATAGTAGAAATAACAGGGAAATCAGATAGCTAATACAATTTTGGCAGTTAAACATATTGTGAGCATCACAGAAACATAAAAGCCATGATGGAAGAAAAACATACTTTCCACCACATATAACCATAACCCAGTGCCCCAACAGTTGCTGCAGGTACTATCAGACCTGATACTCCTGCAAAAAGATTAAGAATATTGTCACCATGAAGAATGCATCGTGGACAGTAAAAGTTTGTTTGACCACACAGGCCACAGTATAGTTAAGAAATTTTGCTGGACTACATAGGCTGAATTAATTATTCTTAATTTTGCTGGGCTACATAGGCTGAATTAATTATTCTTTATTCATGCTTGGTTTGCTCATTCACTAGCTATGAAAATTCCACCTTATCTAGAACAAAGTAAAAGAAAATGAAGCAAAGTCCTAAGTAATAACATGTCCAGAAGACTACAACATAGAAAGAAATGAACCTGGACGAATGGAATGAGCAGAGCTTATAATCCACGATATTACAAATGAGAAGACAAGAATGTTTTGACAGTAGGTTAATGTGTTGTGAATACTGATAACATCAAGATATCCCTGGTCAAAAAGTAAACTGTAACAATTTTGTCAGTCGATTTTTTTTAGAAAAAAAATAATAGACAAACCTGTTTGTCCAGAACGTCCATTAAGAACAGTTATGGGACGTGATGAAGCAAGTTGTCGGACCTCCAAACCTAGGTAGCGCACCTAAAAGGAACAGAGTGTAAGTTTAGCATGACAAAATTGAATGAACATGTGTGTGAAGATAAGCAAACTATGTACTTAACAATGACAAGAAATACTGATTCCGGAAATGTTCAAGGACTATATTTGAAGTTGAATATATTGGAACAATTTACGAGCAACAGGCAGCAGAACATTGAAACTGAATACAATATTGCAATGCTAAAAAGCTATGCTTCATGTGATCACACACTTGTGTTGGGGCAAAAGGTGACTCTTAATATAGTGACAAGCATGTTTATTAAGGCGGTGCGGCGAGACGCGGCGACTCATCACCTTCACACAACAACATCGCTTATGGAGTACAGCGTGACGACGCCATACACACGAGTAGCCGCAACAATATCAGACTTCTGAAGGGTCCAAACAGAAGAAATACAAAGAGAGGACTTTATTGCAATTTCAGAAAATGAGAGGGCTAAATCGCAATATGCCGAAATCCCTCATAACCCTAGCCGCCGCCTGCAATTTTCTTCAGCTCAGCATTTCTCTTCCTTCGCCCCCATTGCTTCTCTCCCTCTCATTCCCCCAGCTCCTCCACCTCCGGCATCGGCGAGGCCAAGCCAACTCGCCGACGGCCACTCCATCTTCCCGCCGCTACTCTCCACCACCCCACCCCAAGTGGCAGTCGGCAGACCGGAGGAGGCAGTGGAGAGCAGGCCGGCGAAGCAGGAGGCAGCAGCGGACTGGAGGAGAGGAGCTGGCCGGCGAAGCAGGAGGCGGTGGCGGACTGGAGAACTCACCCCCTGGCAAATCAAAGGACCCCCGATCTGGCGGAGGAGACCGTGGATCCGGCGACTACGACGGCGGATCCGGTAGCGGCGATGGCAGATCCGGCGACGGCGACTCCTCCATGCCATCCGGACGGCATGGCCCTCCAGTCTACCACGCCGATATACCGATGCCTCAATAACTATTATTTAAACTAACAGTTCCAGACAGTTAAAAAATGCCAGAGGAACTTAATGTAATGTGGACCATTGTTATTTGAACAAAACATTCAGTATAGATTAACATTAGCAATCACTAACATAATTTCCTACAGGTCAAAAGGATTAATTGTTGAAACATTTCTAGTCGAATTTACTTTGGGATATATCTCAGGTCAAGAGTTCAAACATTAAAGCATATACATGTCAAATGCACCTCAAGTTCAATACACAACAAAGTGGCACAAGTTAGTCCTTCCTTTTAGAAAACATTGCACAAGAAAGAATCTTCATTGAATCAATAAACAGAGGGAGGGAATAATCCAAAGTTCATAGCAGCTTTGTACCAAGAATTATTGATGTGTTAAGATAAAGTACTTTTCATAGTAACGAATTTTCAGGGGGCGTCCATTTTCAGGAAAAGGTGCAAAGGACAAAAATTAGGAGAGACAAATGCAGGGTCCACGTTACTAAAATAAGAACTCACACCAGAATAACAGGAACAATCCAACAAAGCAAAATTTGTTGCTCAGCCTTAGGGTCTACCATATGTGTCACTAGAAGTGCTATGGATTTCCATGGAGTTATTTCCTAATGTTTCCCGCCAAAAAAGACACTTCTATGGATTAATATCACACGCTATTACCATTGGACCATTGGAACTATGGCATCCATTGCATACATACCAATTGACACAGACATATCATCAAATCGAATACACTAATCGCAGCAAATGCATCCCATCATTCTATTTCTGAAATGGGGCTTTGACAGAGAAACCAGTGTATTGAACTAATGGCAACAACCAACAATACGCAATATCCATGCTGAATCAGAACCGTTCCTGGGAAATAACTACCATGGTTGTTACGGTGTCGCGGCGGTGTTTGGTGGATGCCATGCACACTCGTCTTGACTTGGGGGCAGCCGAGAGGGAAGGAGGCTGCTGGGGCAAGAGGCGGCGGGGGGAGGAGGCAGCAGGGAGGGGAGGCAGTGGGGGGAGGAGGCGGCAGGAAGGGGGGACGCACCTAGGAGAGGAGGCGCCGGGGAGAGGAGGCATGGACGGGGGAGGCGGCAGCGGGGAGACGAGTTGCCGGGAGAGGAGTTGCCGCGGAAGACGGGAGAGAAGAGGAGGTCAGTCGGGAGAGAGACGGGAGTCGATGTTATATGAGGAGGGGACCGGCTCGGCCTTTGGCTTGCATGTTGACCGTATGCATGTAACCATGTACATTGTCGTATGGCGTTCACCATGGCGTCACCTAGGCATCCTGGCGACTACGAGGCGCCGTGGTCACCCGTTACGCCATGACAACCATGATAACTACCACAGATTTGCGTATGAAACCCTAGCTACGGTATATCACACCTCGACCACATCCAAGTAATCAAACCAATCAACACTAGGGCAGGGACTAATACCACATGCTACTACAATTACCATAGGAACCACCGCATCAGTAGCATATATATACCAACTGATACGGACATATCATCAAATTAAATGCCCTAATCGCATCACATACTTCTCATGTTTGTACTTTTTGACATGGGGTTCTATGTAGAAGCCTGCACCGAGCTAACTGCAAATATTACACAGTATCCATGATGAATCCGAACCATTTCTTAGCTAATAGCTAAGGGCTGGGAGATCAGACACGCACCTGGTTGGCGAGCGCGTCGTGGATGCTGGCGTCCCCGTCTCCCCCCTTCCCCTTCTCCCCTTTGTCCAGCATATCCTGCAAGGCCACACACGACACGGATCGTCAAAACCAAACAACATCCGAAGCCACTACCGCCTCCCTCCCCTCCAAGGATCGGGATCGGGAGCTCGTGGCCACACGACTACGCACCTGGATCTCGCCGATGATCTCGGAGAGGCGGCCGTTGCGGAGGACGACGGAGCCGGCGACGCCGGCGCCGACGAGGATGACGACGCGGGTGAGGCCCATGCCCGCCTGCACCATCGACATGGCTGCGCGCTGCCGCGTTCGAGGAGAGGCGAGGTGGTGGCGATCGCGGTGGACGAAACCCTAGGTCAGGTTGCGGCGTGGACGCGAGGCGAGGCGAGGCGAGGAGGGGTCGGGCTGTTTTGCGGGAAGGGAAGGGGAGCGCGAGGAGGGGAATGGTGGGGCCTATCTATATGGCGGCGACACGGGACTACGGTAGCTTCAGTAATTGACTTATCTTATTGTGGCTGAGATGATTTATTTAATATAATTAAATTTAAAAATAAAAAATATATTAGTCTATCACAAATATTATAAAAAAATATAAAAAAAGAAAAGATAGAAAAACCAAAAAAATTAAAAAAAATAAATTACTGAATAGTGAAAAAACAGAAACCAGAAGCAGAAATTGACTTAAAAACTAAAATGAGCACTGCCTACGAGTGGTCGGAAGCCGTCGGCAGTTACTGTTTTAAACGGTTTAGCTTTTTTATTTATTTAAATCAAAAGCTAGTTAGAATATATCTATTTTTAATTTATTTTATTTATTTAGTTTTTAGTTTTTTTATTATCTGTGATGATATATTGGTTTATTTTATTTTTTAATATCTTTTATAGTTTTAGAAAAACTAACAGATTGTATAGTATATTTTTAATCAAAAACCACCATCTAATTAGAGCGCCACCATAAAATTTGACGAATCCGCGCTGGCCAGAAATGAAATGATACGAGGACGAGCAGATCGGTGTAGTGTAGTTTGACAGTAAAAAAAGTAGTGAGCTACGGCCTACTACGGCAGCTTCGGAAAATTTCATCGACGGCAACTAAATTCGCCCGTATCAATTTGCCTAGGTTCAAAACGTGGGATTTTTTTCTTATTACTATAGAAATAAAACTCAAGATTCGTATAAAATTCTGCGCTCCAAACGATGTCTCAAAAATTTTCTTGATACCAGTTAATTACCACCGAATCCGCTCGGGTATTTCATGCCACAAAAGTTACTTTCCCCTGATAAAAGATTTTTTATCTAAATTTTATTTTCTTTCATTAGATTTCACTTTCATCTCCTCACGTCCACCACCCCGACTGTGCCATCGACGATCACCAGCGCTGCTCGAAGCCTCCTTGCTCACAGTCACAACCACTGGTGGTCTGCAAAAGCTGCTTGTGAGGTCACAATCACTGGAGCGTAGTTGCCGTCAGAGTTGGGGCCGAAGAAAATTAAGCATGTTGTGAATATAATGTATATATTTATGCGATTGAAAGAACAATATATATATATATAATATAAAAAATATTACAAGAGAATATATCATATACAAATAAAGAAACAAAGAATTACAATCCTATTCTAACCCCCTCCCCCAAAAAAAACTTAACATAGATCTTAGACACTGGGTTTGAAGAGAAAATACAAATGTTATACCCTAGTCTGTAGTTTCGTGAAGAAATTAGCAATCTATAACTCTGAGAGCACAAACTGTAAAGCAAGTACTCCCTTCTGCACATGTGAGCGAGTATATGAAGCATCTACACTAATGTACTTCGTGAGCTCAAACTTCACTAAGTCACGGGTAGTACTAATAGCACATGTATTGTCAGACAAAAGTCATAGGTCCTATTACAGGCACTCCAAAAACTACAAGTAGTCACCTCAACCAAGTAACCTCTAGTATCACTGCTACCATAGCTCTCAACTCAGCCTCTGTATTCGAACGAGAAACTGCAGTCTGATTCTTTGTCTTTCAGGCAATCAGAGAGGAGTCAAAAAAACACAGTACGTAGAAAGAGAATGACGATTAAAAGGATCATTAACGCAGGTCACATCGGAATATATCTAAAATTGTAATGAGCTGGAGTTAGAGAAAAATAAACAATGAGAGATAGTCTCACGCAAGTAGCGAAGAATACGAAAAAGGAGACTGTAGTAAATATGAGTAGGATAAGTCATGAACTGACTCGAGATATACACACCATGAGCAATATTAGGATGAGTGCTCACAAGATAAACCAAATTCCCAATAAGATAGCGATATCGAGTAGAATACTCAAGAAGATCACCATCAGTAGCACGAAATTGAAAGGATAGCTCTATGGGAGTCTGTCGAACCCCGGAGCGATGACTACGGATTCTCTATGTAAATCGCACTAGTTCAAGATCAACTAGTACATACAGTGATAACATGGATAAATATCAAACACAAATGACCAACTTTATTAAATAAAATAGTACAGTCTTATTACTAGAGTTTACATCAATGCTCATTGGCAACAATAATAAAGGAAAAACTGCGGAAGCAAACTGATAAAAGAGAAGCTCAATCCTGCCATAGGAAGACGACAGTTAGACGTGGTCTACTCGTCCTGGTCCTCACCGTAGTCGAAATCATCTTTCTCTGAGATAATGATAGTAAGAGTGAGTATAAACTTGTACTCTACAAGCCACACCCACACAAGAAACTGTAATATAATGATAAAGGCAGTAAAGGAAGGCGTATATGGTTATTTGAGCACAAAACATCATTTAATGAAATGCAATAAATAGATTAAAAATTGCTGAATTCAATGCTGTAAGTAAAGCATGTAATTTAATAAAGTAATATCATTAGTGCAGGCACCGACCTAGTACTGATTTAACCACAGGTATCCCATCCGAAACATCTTTCCCTAAAAGGATACCACATTTTCAACTAAAACCATTTTAGAAAAGATCAAGTCTAATCTGTCAAAACATTACTCAGCATGCCCATGGCCATGGGCACGGCTATCTAGGATAGTTTACACACTCTGCAGCAGTTATACAGCTTTACTCACAAGATATGATTAACTCACTATGTCGGCCATTACATGCTTCCTTGGGTGTGCGACTAGGTAACCATAACAAAGTCTTTACAAAAATAAGCCTTCAACCTAGCTACACTTCTACAAAGGTTTCACTCTAATAAGAAATTCACCAGATTAGGGCCCCCTGTTGTGCCATGTCAGACCGCCCGTGGCTTACGCCGCGCTCACATTTAGCCTATAGTGAAACTCGGGTTAGAACCCGCTAATTAGTTAATTAGGACTGTTCTATACTAGTCTTGTGTTAGTAGATTGGGTTTTGTAATAGTAGCTCACACGCCGATCCTTAATTAACTTAGGCTCTAATTGCATCCCCTCGTGCTTAGTGTCCACGTTGAGCCACTAAGCTACAACGTATATTAGTAAGTACCCATCACCTTATCCATAGCCTAAGTCTAAACCATATTTTATATTTTATTTTAAAATATTTCACATACTTTCTTGACTCTCCGAAGCCAAGAATAGATTTTAAAAGCTTATCATTTTATGTGAAAAAATTTTCCAATCCTAGAGTTATAACTATGTAGGTCTAAGCATTTGCTACAAAGAAAATTCTCTAGTCATACTAGTGTACTAACTAGAGTTTTTAATCTAAGGTGATAAGGTATAGGAATTTACAAAACCAAAAGGTGTCCTAACAAATGGGTATTAACTAAAGTTAAAACTGGAATTAAAATATGACGAATAGAAATTAAGCATGCAATATAATTTAAAAGTAACATAAATTTATTTATAAAACTGGGATCAACATGACAAAGGGTGTGTGCCTTACCTTGCTCAGCAGTTTGATGCGAATCGTCGTCGTAGAATTCTTCAAAATCGTCACAGTCTACATGTGCAATTAACTCACAAAATTCAAAAAAATCAAATAAAATCCAAAATTTGAAAACATTACAAATTTGGATAGATCTTAATTTTAGATGTGTTGTGGCTACAGACCAAACAGAGAGAGAGGGTATGGTAGTAAAGAGTTAGGTGAACAAGTGACCTCTTGGTCTCTGCCAAGAGCTAGCATGGTATATATATCTGTGCCCTCGTAAAGGAGCGTGTTTACAATCGTAACCTTACACTGAAGCCTCCGACCAAGGGCAACTACGTCCTTTGACAGGCTAGCTGGGTTTAGGTGGGGGCCACCCCTACGACAGGAGCCTCTCATGGTGAAGGGCTTCACAGGTCGAAACCATGTTGCCGAGTCCTTTGGCCCCCTCTATCCCCGCGGCCTGTGACATTGTGTGGTTGTGGGCGTAGATGATTTGGTGTATGTAGGCTCTCGTGGCTCCGCGTAGTCGAGGCCGGGGGCCGCAGCGGAGTCGCTGTTGAAGCCTTGCGCTGGGTGATTGCAGTGGGGGTGCGTTGGTGGTGTATAGGTGAAGACCTCGTCGATGCGGACTCCCTTCGACTAACCAGCCGCGCAACCTCTTTCTGCAACCTAGCATCCATGAAAATGTAGGGGACACATTAGGTGTGAGAACAGTTGTGGTGAGGGTGAAAAGGTGTAATGTGCAATGGGTGCCGGGGTCGTCCTGGGCCACCTGAGTGGAAGGGGCGCCGTTGGGCATGGCGCGCGGACGCACGGCTGCCTGCTGCAACGCCACGGGCAAGGGTGGACACGGGGTTGCTCCACAAAAGTGAAGGCTTCGGGAAGGGCAAAATTCAGGTCGCTTGGCACCCGGGACGGGGGCTTCGTCGAAGTGTCGAAGTCGTTGACGGCCTCGGAGCCTTCCCTCCACGGAGCCACAGCTGTCGCCGGGGCCGTGCTACGGAGCTGAAAAGCCTTGTTTGGCACAGGGCGGCCCCTCGCTCTGTCTGGAATCGTTGTGTGGTGTGTTGAAAAGGCTGGGGCGGTCTGCAGCAGTCGTACGCACGGTCCCAAGGTAAGGGTATACGCGGCGTTGCCTGATTGGCGCGCCGTGGGATGTCAGCAGCCTTGTGACCGCGAGCCCGCATCTGTTCCCAAGAGAGGCGGGACACGTGGCGAGCCGTCCCGCGGACAGTTACGCTTCCTGATCGTGGGCGGGGCGAACCAACAGGCTCCCGCCGGTTGCCCTCCCGGTCATGGGACGCGAAGGGGCTGTATAAAAGGTGCTTCACTGGCGCACGGGCGTGCATCTCGTCCGCGTGCGTTCGCTTGGTTGTTTTGTGTTGCTGCGCGAAATCCACCCGCCTGTGCTCCAGCAATCCTCCGTGCAGAAAGAAGGATGGCAAGCCACGGAGATTCCGGCCGCCGGGTTAGCGGTAGCGCTTCGTCGGGCCAGCGCGGCTCGACGCCGCCTGCAGCGGAATATTCGGTGGTGGCTTGTAAGCCGCTGCGGGCCCGCAAGCTATACGACACCCGGCGGAGCTCGCAACGGCAGTGCTCCGCGGTGCTAGGGCGAAGCCTTGCCACAGAGGAGACGATCGAAGCTCTCCTGCGGGAGAAGAAGATAGATGACCGCTACGGAGCTCACCTGCCCGGCCGCGACGAAGTGGAGCCTCATCCCGAGGAGTCAGAGGCGAGTGTCTTCGCCGCATTCTTCGAGGCTGGACTCCGGATGCCGTTGACGCTCTTTGTCGGTGAGGTCTTGAAAGCTTATGGATTGGAGTTGGCGCAGCTGACTCCGATTTTTATAGTGCGCTTGGCGGTGTTCGCCTGGGCAATTCGAGTGGAAGGCGCTTATCCCCGCGCTAGCTTATTCGCCCTTCTTCATGATGCGTGCTATCAGCCAAAGAGAGTCAAAGGAGGGGCACTGTCCAACTTTGGCAGCGTCCACTTCGTGGTGCGGTCGAGCTACGCACATCTGGTCCCCGCTCTGGCGACGAAGGAGAAGTGGGAGGGGTAGATGCGGCAGTGGTTCTACTACCGCGTGACGCCGACCAACAATCTGCAGTGCCGGGGTCAGCCGATAGCTTTCGATTGTTGCCCGGGGCTGAAGCCGGTGAGCGAGGATCAGTGGCAGGTGCGAAGACTTGACGGCGTCACCCTTCGGTTTAACATGCGCGATCTTGCCGAGGAATTTACCATGTACGGGGTGTCTCCGCTGTCCGGCCTGTGGAGATATGAACGGGGTGGTACGCGGAGGGATGGCGTCCACCCCTCGGTGTCGTCGCTGCAGCAGCCCACCGGCTGTGCAGTGCTTTCATTGGAGGATGCTGAGGGTGCCGTCGATGCCTTCCTGGGGTCGTACACGTGGAAAGAGCACACCCTGCGTGAAACCGCAACCAGGCCTGCGAGGCTAGGGCGGATAAACCCGGTGTGCGAAGTCCTAGGCCTCGCTATGCCGGAGCGTCCAGTGCCGGTGCGGAGTTCACCCCGTCGCCGCGATGGTGCCGGCGGGGCGGGGGCGTCTCCCCAGCGGCGAAGGTCTCGGTCTCGAGCTGCTATCTCTGACCCGTTCGCCGGCTTAGCGGCAGAGGCCGCTGATCCAGACGACGTGTCAGGGGGTGGGTCCGAGCATGGCAGCGCGGAGGGTCACGCTGCGGCCAGCGAGGACCTAGGTGGTGAGGTGGGCCTTGGCAGCGACATCGTTCAAGACAAGGCCTTGTCGCCGATGCCGGTCGGCAAGGACCTGCCTCCCGCATCGTCGTCGCCCATGGTGGTTGCCACAAGCCTTCCGCCGGCCCCAGGCCTGGCGACAACTGGAGCAGCAGAGTACTCGTCGTCATCACCTGCTATAGCCGTCGCGGACATGCCACCCGCTCCAGAAGGTGCAGGTACTGGAGCGGTCGGGGGTGCTTCATCCGCTCTCCGCGGGCGGCGCCGCGGTGCGATCGCCAGCGGGCGGGCAATTCCATGTGGCGGGCGCGGTCGGCGGGGACCTGGGATCCGACCGCGAGGCCACTCCGACTGAGGAGGGGTTTATTGCTTCCCAGGCAGGGGCTGAGCCGACACCTCCCCACGCCGTAGTGGGGGGTGACGGAGGTAGGCGTAATTCCTTTTCTCCCCGTGACTTCGCGAAGCTCTCTCCGATTTGTTCGCTCATGCCGTCGTCGACGTCAAGAGAGGGGAAGTCGCCCGGACACAGGCAAGGATCGAGCAGCGGTGGTGTCCGTGAGGTCAGCGGTGACGTTACGCAAAACGCAGCACGGACACCTGATGCTGCCGCGAGGCCCCCAAGGCTCACCGTGTCTGACTTCGTGCCACAACCGGAGGCGCTCCGTGCCCTCAACGGAGCCGCGGAATGTGGTGACGGCAGGCTGGATCGGCGAGCGCCGCTGCCGCGTGCGGGGACTCGCTGCGCCGCGACCGGCGCCGCGGGGATGAAGGTAAGCTCCTAGGCCTGCCATTGACATCACCCACCGCGTGCATGCTAAATAGCCATGTCCTCCTGTTGTTAGGCGGTCGCCATCGACCGGGCTCTGGATGAGGCGCAGCTTCGTGCTGCCGACGAGGCTCATGCCACGAAGGACGACCGCATCTGTGTATTAGAGGCGGAAGTTCGCGCGGCGGCGGCACAACGTGCTGCCGAAGAGGCCCAACGTGCCGCGGTAGAGCAGCATGCTGGCTTACTTGGGCGGATCGGCGCGCTGGAGGAGGAGAAGGCCCAGCTTATCATGGCCCTGGAGGAGAGCAGCCAGGCTCTGGGCGACGCATCCGCGGCAGCTTGGAGTGCCATGGAGTCTTTGGAGGGGGCCCTACGGGACCTTTCCGTCGTCGTGCCGGACCTTACCCACGACGCCGCGGACGTGGGGCAGTCATTGGCGCGGATTGAGGAGGGCTCGAGCTTGGCGCTTCGCGGTGCGAAAGCCTTCGGCGATCACTGCGGCTACGCCAGCGCGTGCCTCGCCTTTGCCACACTCCACTCCCGGGGGTGTGAGCACGTGAAAGAGCTGGCCGCTCCCAACTTGAGTGCTCCGACCGGGGCCGGGGTATTGTCTGACGCAGTCCACACTACCATGCCCGTCGTGCAGAGCTTCTACGAGGGGATCTGGCGCCATTTTGGAGAGGAAGCAGCCAAAGTGTTGTTGCGGCGGACGCTACACCGGGAAGGCAACTTCCTCGAGTGATTGGAGGAGGCTCGTCAGCGCACCGAAGACGGCGTCGACTCCTAGTGTCGTCCGGGAGTTGGTGGTTGTGATGTAACTTTTGCTTTTGCTGTTGTTTTCTTTCGCTTGCTAACGGAAAAGAGGACCGTTGTGTCGAGTACTGCACAGCTGCATGTTGCTTGTACAGTTGATTGTTAATACGGCGGAGGTTGGCACCTCCCAACCGCGTTCGCTTGTTGTAGAGGCAATAGTGCCCTGTGGGCGAAGAGTGGTGGCGACGGGGCTGGCGTATATTCGAAGTATGCGCGCGAGCGCTCTGTCCCCTACCCTTCGAAGCGGTGGTAGCGGAGCTGGCGCCTGGTTGAAGTAGAGGCGATCGCGCTCCGTCCCCTACCCTTCAAAGTGGTGGTAGCGGAGCTGGCGCCTAGTTAGAGTAGATGCTATCGCGCTCCGTCCCCTACCCTTCAAAGTGGTGGCAGCGGAGCTGACGCCTGGTTGAAGTAGACGCGATCGCGCTCCGTCCCCTACCCTTCAAAGTGGTGGCAGCGGAGCTAGCGCCTAGTTGAAGTAGACGCGATCGCGCTCCGTCCCCTACCCTTCAAAGTGGTGGCAGCGGAGCTGACGCCTAGTTGGAGTAGACGTGATCGCGCTCCGTCCCCTACCCTCTGAAGCGGTGGTCCGGAGCACGCGTGGGACTGTCAACCACAGCTTAGCTAGGCTCCGGAGGGTACGCCAACACGCACGCGGGACATGCACGTCTTGTTTGTACTCCGGAGCATGCGTGGGACTATCACCACGGCTTAGTTAGGCTCCGGAGGGTACGCCAACGCGTGCGCGGGACATCTGCGTCTTGTTTAGACTCAGTAGAGTGCGCAGGGAAAACATCCGCGTCTTTGTTTGTACTCCGGAGAATGCGTGGGACTATCAACCACGACTTACTTAAATTCCAGAGGGTACGCCTTCGCGTGCGCGGAACGTCCGCGTCTTGTTTAGACTCAGTAGAGTGCGCAGGGAAAATATCTGCGTCTTTGTTTGTACTCCGGAGAATGCGTGGGATTATCAACCACGACTTACTTAAATTCCGGAGAGTACGCCCTCGCGTGCGCGGGACATCCGCGTCTTGTTTAGACTCAGTAGAGTGCGCAGGGAAAATATCCGCGTCTTTGTTTGTACTCCGGAGAATGCGTAGGACTATCAACCACGACTTACTTAAATTCCGGAGGGTACGCCCTCGCGTGCGCGGAACGTCCGCATCTTGTTTAGACTCAGTAGAGTGCGCAGAGAAAACATCCGCGTCTTATTTATACTCCGCAGAGTGCGTGCGGAGGCGGACCTCGTCGCTACGTCTTATTTATACTCCGTAGAGTGCGTGCGGAGGCGGACCTCGTCGCTACGTCTTATTTATACTCCGTAGAGTGCGTGCGGAGGCGGACCTCGTCGCTACGTCTTATTTATACTCCGTAGAGTGCGTGCGGAGGCGGACCTCGACGCTACGTCTTATTTATACTCCGTAGAGTGCGTGCGGAGGCGGACCTCGACGCTACGTCTTATTTATACTCCGTAGAGTGCGTGCGGAGGCGGACCTTTTGGTGGGGGGGTAAGAATAGCTCCGCAAACGGCGAATTTTATTAAATTCTCGTTTGCTTGGGTGAGCGAGTACAAGAAGTCAGGGACTGACCGTTGGACTTGCTGCCACGACGGCGACCCTTACTGGCCTAAACATAGTACTTCCGCAACATGTCTGCATTCCATGTGTGGCGGAGCGTTTGCCCTTCCAGCGTGGCGAGGTGATAAGCTCCTCGCTGTAGTGCTGCCGCGACAATGTACGGGCCTTCCCACTTGGACTCTAGTTTGCCGACCGTGTCTACGCGAAGCGCCCTCCTGAGGACAAGGTCTCCCGGCTGGAATGCTCGCGGATACATAGAACGACCCTGCCTGCGCGCCATCTGGCGGGCGTATTTGGCGACGTGTTGGGTGGCCTTGACGCGCTCTCCGTCGAGGAGGTCCAGGGACAACTGGCGCTCTTCATCTGGTGCCTGGGTAAGGACCCTCCGTGAGCCAACCTTGATCTTTTCGGGCGTCATTGCCTCATCGCCGAAGAGGAGTTTGAACGGCGTGAATCCTGTCGGGCGTGTCGCTGTTGTGCGAAGCGACTAGAGGACGTTGTGGAGCTCGCCGGGCCACTTTTCTTTTGGTAGCCCGACAAGGCGTTTTTTGACCCCGGCGGAGGTGGCACCGTTCGCCCGCTCGACCGCTCCGTTGGACTGTGGGTGTCCGACCGAGGCGAACCGAAGTATGATGCCCATGTCGTCGCAGAACTCCCTGAACGGAGCAGAGTCGAACTGCAGACCATTGTCGGCGGTGATCTCCTTGGACACTTCGAAGCGGCATATGATATTCTGCCAAAGGAAGGGCTGCATGGCTGTCGAGGTGATCTTGGCTAGCGCCACAGCCTCTGACCACCTGGAAAAATATTCCAAAGCGACCACGATGAAGCGCAAATCTGCTGGGGCTCAGGGCAGAGGTCCGACCACGTCGATGCCCCACCGTGCCAACAGCCATATAGGGGGGATGGGGTTGAGACCGGTGGGGGTCTATGAATTACCCGTCCCATCCATTGGCAGCCTTGACACCGGCGCACAAGTTCTTGGGCGTCAGCGACGGCGGTTGGCCAATAGAAGCCCTGCCTAAATGCCTTGCCGATGAGCGACCTCGGCGCCAAATGCGAGCCACAAAGGCTTGCATGGATTTCCACCAGGAGGTGTTGTCCCTCTTCGCGTGAGAGGCACCATAGGAGCGGTGCGCAGACCCCTCTTTTGTAGAGCACTCCGTCGAGTATCTGGAAGGATCTGGCGCCGCACTGTAGGCGGCGGAGGTCATCAGGGTCATCAGGCTCGGCGATGCCCTATAGGAAGGCGTGAATTGGCTCTCGCCAGTCGCCTTGATGGATGATCTGGTGGACTAAGGCAGCGTCGCGATTGTCATGCGCGATGGCCGTCGCGTGCAGGACCTCATAGAATGCGCCTTCGGGAGTGGGGAGTTGTTGGCTGGCGGCCTTTGCAAGAATGTCCGCCTGCTCGTTTTCTGCTCGGGGGATGGCCTTAACTGTGACGTCTAGGAAATGCCGCTCCTTGGCTCGCACAGCTGCCAGGTACTTGGCCAGGTCAGGGTCCTTGGCCTGGTAAGACTTGTCGACTTGCCCCGCCACTAGCCTTGAGTCCGTGCGGACGAGGACTCGCGGCGCCCCCAGAGCTTTGAGCTTTACTAGGCTGAAGAGTAGCGCCTCGTACTCCGCGGTGTTGTTGGTGGCGGGAAACACGAGGCGCACCGAGTATAACAGGTGGTGTCGCTCTGGCGTAGTGACCACCGCCCCCACGCCCGCGCCGGAGACGCAGTATGCGCCGTCGATGTCGGCGCCCATACAGGTCCTCTGGCCGCTTGCTGCCCAGGGCTGGGGTCCACTCCGCGAGGAAGTCCGCGAGGATTTGGGACTTGATTGCTGTGCGCGAAGCATATGTCAGTGAAAAAGGGGAGAGTTCGGTTGCCCACTTGCCGATGCGTCCCGTGGCCTCTTTATTGTGCAACATCTCCGCTAGAGGGAACGAGGACGGCACAGTAATTGGATGGGCGAGGAAGTAATATCGGAGCTTTCTTGAGGCCATGACTAGGGCATAAGCCAACTTCTCATGCTCCGTGTACTGCGTCTTAGCGCCTTGGAGGGCTTCAGAGACGAAGTAGACTGGGCGTTGACGAACGCCCTTCTCGAGAACGAGGACGGCGCTGACGGCTGTCGCGGAGGCGGCGAGGTAAAGTAAAAGCGGAGCCTCTGGTGCTGGGGCGACCAGCGTGGGTAGGCTTGCAAGGTGCTTCTTGAGGTCGTCAAAGTCGCTGGCACAGTCGGCGTCCCAACGAAACCCATCGCAACCGCGCAGGGTTTTGAAGAAGGGCAGGCCACGCTCCGCTGCCCTAGACAAAAAGCGGCTCAGCGCAGCCATGCGGCCAGCGAGTCTTTGGACTTCCCGTGTCGTTTTGGGCGGCTCCATGGCAAGGATTGCGTCGACTTTATCGGGATTGGCTTGGATACCGCGCCCCGACACCAGGAAGCCCAAAAGCTTGCCCACCCGCACACCGAACACGCACTTGTCCGGGTTGAGCTTGATGCCCGCCTTCTAGAGATTGTCGAAGGTCTCTTGGAGATCGTGACCGTGAGCGGCCAATTGCTTGGTTTTGACGACCACATCGTCAACGTACGCCTCGACATTCCTCCCTAGCTGGGAGGTTAGCGCCAGCGCAATGAGGCGGGTGAAAGTTGCGCCGGCATTCTTCAGGCCGAAGGGCATTCTCACAAAGCAGTATGTTCCTATCGGAGTGATAAAGCTGGTTTTGTCTTCGTTATCCTTGGCCATGTAGATTTGATGATAACCGGAGTAAGCGTCCAAGAAGCTCATGAGTTCGCAGCTGGCCGTAGCGTCGACTAGTTGGTCGACACGTGGGAGGGGGTAGTCATCCTTCGGGCACGCCTTGTTGAGGGCGGTGAAATCGATGCACATGCACCAAGCACCGTTGACTTTCTTCACTAGCACCGGATTGACGAGCCAATCCGAGTGTCGAACTTCGCGGATGACGCCAGCCCGCAGGAGCTTCACCACTTCCACCTTGGCCGCCTGCTGCCGGTCCGCGGATATACGTCGAAGCCTTTGCCTGACCGGCTTGGCGTCCTGACGGACCGCTAGGTTGTGCTCGATAAGGGAGCAGTCCACACCCTTGATGTCCTCCGGGGACCATGCGAAGACGTCTGCGTTGTTCTGGAGAACTTGGAGGAGCTCTTGCTCCATCTCCGGGGGGAAGCCATCGCCTATGGAGACGACTCGGCCGTCGGCCTGGAGGGGGACCCGCTTGACTTCGCCCTCCGGTCGAGGCTTAGGAGTCCACCCCGGGGTGGATAGTGTGTCCGCCTTAGGCTTGCCTGCGAGGGCGTGCACCCTACGGCGGGGACTTGTGAACTCCGTGCGTCGGGTAAGGTCCTGGTCGGCGAGGATAGTGATGACGCCTCGCGGGCCTGGGAGCTTAAGGCACAGGAAACCATGATGTGGGACCCCCCGAAGGAGATGAGGGCAGGGCGGCCCAGAATGGCGTTGTATGGGCTTGGGGTGTCCGCGACGTCGAAGACGACGCCCTCAGTCCTGATATTATCACCCTGATGGAAGGAGACTTGGAGGTATACTTGGCCTAATGTATTTAGAGATTGGCCGCCAAGGCCACATAATGGGGTCCTCGATGGTTGCAATCGACAGTGAGGGATTCCCATGCGGCCGAGGGCCTCCGCGAAAAGCACATTCGTCGAACTACCTTCGTCGATGAGGACGCGCCAGACGTCGCATCCTGCAATATCGACTCGGACGAGCAGGGAGTCGTGGTGGGGAAACTCCACGCCCCGGGCATCGGCGGGCGCGAAGGTGACTTCACCCTGAGCTACTCCCGGCTGTGGCTACCGCGAGGTACCTGACGACGAACCTCCAACGATGACATTGACGACCTGAACCTGCGGGGGCGCTTGCTGCGGGTGCTGCTGATGGGTCCCCGGCGCGACGGCCGTCGGGGTCTGCAGGCTCGAAGCCTCATGCATGGTTCGCACGGTGTCGCGGAGATCTGCCAGCTCCTGCTGGAGCGCATGGAGGGCGGCCGGTAGGGATCTTTGTACTACAGGCGTAGTCAAAACGGACGGCGCACCTGATCGTGCTAGCTTCACAGCCGCGACCACCGCCTCGTCGCCCGGTCGCATGATAGCAGACCGTCGACGCTTCCGCGTCTCGCGGGTGTGTCACGCCGATTCCTGCGCCGCCCAGCTACGTCGGCGAAGGCGGGGTTGGAGTCGGCGGTACGACGGCGGCGGGGGTTAGAGTCGACAGCCGCGTCGGCGCGGCGGGTTGAGTCGATGGTCGCACGGCGGCGCGCGGTTGGAGTCGATGGCTGCGTCACGAGTGTTATCGTTTACTCCTATAGCCGCCAATGCCGACGCTGTAGTGCTGATGCTGACGCGAGGTGCCGCCTCCGCGACCCCTTTCCTCCTCTTCGCCGCCGACGATGTTGGTGCCATCCTTCTTGAGGTCTTCTTGCTTCCGTCGCCCCCACGGATGGCGCCAACTGTTGTGGCTACAGACCAAACAGAGAGAGAGGGTATGGTAGTGGAGAGTTAGGTGAACAAATGACCTCTTGGTCTCTGCCAAGAGCTGGCATGGTATATATATATCTGTGCCCTCGTAAAGGAGCGTGTTTACAATCGTAACCTTACACCGATGCCTCCGACCGAGGGCAACTACGTCCTTTGACAGGCTAGCTGGGTTTATGTGGGGGCCACCCCTACGACAAGATGAATTTAGAAATTTGAGCGGGCTCAATTGGAGTTAGGATGAAGAAGAACGAGCCTCTAGAAGTTTAAATCCTAAATAAAAAGAAAATATGGAATTTCAAGAATTATTTTTTCGAAGGAAAAGATATTTATAATGTCAATAGGGAATTAACGGAATTATTATTCTAAAGGAAATTAAGAATTATGACATCAGTAAGGAATTTAATTTCTGACCGAATTAAATTTCTATAAGAATTACTGATTTATAACGTCATGTTGACGTCAGCCCTACACGTGGCATGTGACTAGGCAGATTGTGCTGATGTGGCTACCACATGTCTTACACGTGGCACTGACATGGCCGATGGGTTGCTTGGTGCTGACGTGGCATGCCACATGGACCTGTGCCATGACGTGGCACGCCACATCATTGCCATGTGTGTGTGTGGTTTGACTCAGCTAGTGTGGTATGGCGTGGCAGCCGTGTGGCGATGTGGGGCTGAGGTGGGCCACCAAGTGGTGCCAAATGGCGGCCATGTGGGCGATGCGAGCTGACGTGGCATCGCTGGCGAGGGTGGCAGATGATGTGGAGCTCAGCGGTGGCCGGTGAGGAGTGCATTAGAGAGAGGAGTGCGGGGAGTGCGTCGGTGTATGAGGGTGTTACCGAAAGTGACCAGAGACGGGTCGATAGCAAGGTGCAACGGAGGTGCAGCTTGGGCGATGACTGCGACGGGGCTCCGGCGGCACAAGGATACAATGAGGAGGTGTGAGGAGTAGGGGTGCTCGAGACCCGATTTATAGCCTCAGGGGTGAGCCTATCCGCGGATTTGAAGAGGATTTGAAGGAGAAGAAGGAAGAAAGGGTGGGCAGGAAAGGAAGGAGGGGTGCGGATATTTGGGGGTTTGTCCCCAGGCGATGCGCAATTTCTGAAGCCGAAGGGGACGCAGAGAAGGATGGGGTGATTCGGCTGGTCGGCAGCGGAAATGGAAAGGGGAAGGAGGAATAAGGAAAGGGGGCACGACGCGGTGGGGAAGAAGGGGAGCAGGTGATGCAGGGATGGTCCCGAACTTCTCAGTGAGGAACGGTGGATAGTTGATGTGAAGTAGACGATGTCGCTAGCTGAACACTCGTGCCCATGCACGAACCCTCAACTCTTCGGAATACGCCCAAAACACACCGGATAGTTGTCGTCGCACGACCACAAGCGACGAACGCCAAGTCCCCAATTCCCAATGGAACGACGGCTTGACCTTGAGTTGCAGAACGAACAATGGATCGCCTAATTCTCTCTCAAAGTCCTTGCATGAACTCTGGTGTTGAAAGAACAAGCAATAGCTATGTTTCAATCTGATGCATAAAACTTGGTCCCCTTCTAAGGATGCCAATACAGGGCTTATATAGCCTCTTGGGACGTGCATAGAGTCCCCCAAACCTAGTACAACTCAACCCTATATGGTTTTGGATACGAACTCTTAAAAAAGGAAACTAGATTTTACAGCCGTTATATTGTTTCGGTCATAACTTTTGATCCGTGACGAATTTGATGCTGAGGATAGATCCATTGCGTAGCCCTTGAAAATATCTTTCCAACAAGTACAAGAACGCCTGAATCGGACTCCGTTTGTGAAAGTTATGACCTTTTTAGTAACTGTCTAACAGGCTGTCCCGAACCGAGTCCGAATTGAATTCTGAGTTGAATCCGAGTTGGATTTGGATTGAGCACGTGGGAAGTCTGAGTTGGGCTTCAAAATAGTGTCCAAAACTTGTGCTCTAAGTTCTTGGGCTCCGTCCTTATACTCTCCCGCCACATGGGCTTTCTTTCCCCCATCCACATGGGTTCCAACCAGCCACATGTGCTTCGTTCTTGTTGGCTCCATCCGCGTGGGCTTTGTTCCTCCATGTCTTTGGCACATAATGTGGTTATCCGCTTCCTTTTGCATCTTCATTGTTTTGCCATTGACAAACCTAATAATACACCAAGTAATAACATGATGTAGTATTTCATCCTTATGAATAATAACATTAAGTATAGTTTGAAATGAGTTCACCTGGCCATATTTCATGCGGCTTAATAATTCTTTCCAGTTGAATAAGATATTTAACGGAAAAGTACAAGACACGTGCATATCCGCATCATCAGGCCCACCTATCAGCGAGAGGGAGAGATGGAATGGGAGGGACGGCGAGATGAGGCCAACGCGGGACTTGGCTCAATTTGAGCCGTTCACACGTCAGTTGGGAAGGAGGGTGAGGTGGAAAAGGGCAAGATGGCTCGAGCATTGACATGTCCGATCTGGGCCACCCACGTGGCGCCCGGGGAGGGGAGGCGGGAGAATTCAATTTTTTATTTTTTATTTTTAATTTTCAGAAAAGCCAAGAAGCCCAATTAAAGGCTAGAAAATAGCAGAAAAACTAAATAAATTCCTAAAAATTCATAAAAATTCATAAAAAAAGTAAAGAACCTAAATAAAATAGTTTTAGCTTAATTTAACCACAATTGCATAATAAATTTTAATAACTTACTATCTAGGCTTAAATTAAAGATTTTAGAAAAAAGGGGTTTTTGAAATCTAAAAAATCCAATTAAGCTAAATAAATAAAGCACAAAATTTTGGAATATTACAAACCTACCCCTTTAAGAGAATCTAGACCTCAATATTTGGGGTGGCTAGAGAAAGAGGTGGGAGTGTTTGGTCTTCAGATCGTCCTCTCGTTCCCAGGTGGCTTCATCTTTGGTATAGTTGCTCTACTGTACTCTGCAGAAGCGGATGATCTTTATCCTAGTCTAATACTCTGCCGTCTTGAGGATCTTGATAGGGTGCTCTTGGTAGGTGAGATCTTCTAGAAGGTCAAAGGTCTCGAGTGATGCCTGCTCTGTGGGTACTCGAATGCACTTCCTTAGCTAAGATACATGGAAGAGGTTGTGCACTACTAACACGGTTGGTGGCAACTCTGCTGATAGACAACTTCTCTCCTATGCTCCAAGATCTTAAATGGTCCCATAAATTGTGGTGCTAGTTTTCGTTTGATCTGGAACCTCCTGGCTCCTCTGAGTGGGGACACTCTCAAATAGACAAAGTCGCCCACCTCAAAAGTCAGATCACGACAACAATTGTCGGCATAGTTCTTCTGGCGTGATTGGGCTATTCTAAGCTGTTCCTTAATTTTTCTCACTTGTTCTTCAGAGTCTTGAAGTAGGTTGGGCACTGGGTTTTGATGTCCTTTGGGCTATTCCTATAGGAGCGGTGTTTGGCACTTCTAGCCATACAATGCTTCAAAAAGTGCCATCTGCAGACTGAACTAATAGCTGTTGTTGTAGGAGAACTCAGTATAGAGTAGGGTCTGCTAGAATCTGCAGGTGAATTGACTTTCCTGGTCTAATACAATCTTCTTGGGGACTCCGTGCAGGCATACTATTCTGGCCATGTGTAAATCTGCCAACTTACTCTCTCAATAGATAGTCTTGACCGGAATAAAATGAGTCACTTTGGTCAGCCAGTATATGATTACCCACATAGAGTCATGTCGATGAAGAGGCTACTTGACTGAGACGACCAAATCCGTCCTGCAATCGCTACACCACACCCTAGTCGATATCAACCGTGCCAAGAACGCGGTTGACCTGAACACAAGGTTCAATTCCTACAAACAATCGAAGAACAAGTAAGAACAAAACAAAGAGCAATCTGAATATTGCAAATATAAATGAAGTACACAAAGGGTTGAGGCCTGCAATCGCAATTAGTGGTCTAGTCAACACAAGAACACACGACGAAATTTCACAGGGAAAAACTAATCTACACAAGCCTGAGTTACATGACCAATTGATATTCTATTTATAGGGGCACGTAGGCCCTTGCTTATGAAAAGCTTTTAACACATGGAAAGTCATCAAATCATATCTGATTCTATCTCCGTTTCTAAAATCGAAAGATTATTTTGATGATTCCAACATGCACAGAAGGAATTTTTGAATGGGGCTAGATCCATTGGAAAGAGGACGAGATAAGCTTTCCATGCTATACTCACACATTCCAAATGGACTTTTGATGCGAAATCTATGAGCATTTAAAATCGGCCCTATCAAGCTGAATCAACGTCGGATTGTTTTGGTAATTGCGGTGCCCACAGAAGGAATTTGGAGCTGGGAAAAATCCATTGAAAAGTGGACGAACTCTTCTTTCTATATTGTACTTGCACACCTCAAACAGAGTTCGTATGCAAAAGTTATGCCCATTTGAAGTCGGACCTATTAGGCTGACTCTGAATTGATCTGGAGGCTGAATTAGAATCCAAAATGTGTCACACTTGAACTCTTGCTTGAATTGATCGAAAAGTGACATGGTAACCTTGAGCAAGAGTTAGAGAAGACGTTGACTTGGTCTTGATATATTGGTCGGATTCCGTTTAGGTGGATCCCAACCACGAGCGCATAGCGTTGATACAATCCTCCTTGTATAGCTAGACAAATATGCATTTTCATCTTTAGATAATATTATATTCTCATTTAAAATAAATTGAAATCAAAGAAATAAATTCACTTTTTGTTTATTCTTGGGAACTTTGGTCGTATGTGTATGTGGCGTAGTCACATCATCCTCCCCTCCTTGACAGAAAACCGTCCTCAGTTTTAATAGATGTGTGGTCTCACGTATTGCATGATCTGAGTCATAAATCTCGGTACATGATAAAGAACGTATCAAACAATGTAAAGCCTCTTAGAAACGATTGTACCTGATTTGTAGTATTATCACTGGATGGTGTATATGCTTCATCTTGCTCCCATTCGTTAGAAAAGGTGATATTGGATTGTGACCTGATATTGATGATCTCAATGAGAGGCAAATTCTTTTTCGGCGTAAATAGAGAATTGGTTGTGGTGTCTGGAAGCAGCCATAATGCTCCTTTTCTTGAAAGGTTTTCTGTAACACACAAACAATACTAGATAAACTAGAAATAATAAGGTTAATACCATTAGTTATTTCCTCTACGTGACAATGTTTCTTCTCAAAAGTTAAACTTTTTAGTTCAGAAGTTATGTAAATTCTACGAACCATGTAATTTTCCTTTTCATCATACTCGCCTTTCATATAAAATTTATAACAAAACAATAAAATGAATTGAGAATCAAAAATAACTTCTGCTCTAGAAAACTCATTTCACAAGGATGATCAATCTCAATATAACGTAAAGTGTGTGAAGAGAAATCTCATTCAGCTTATCTCTAGTATGGATCAATTGCATATAGATAAAATCAAATGCATTTATTTTAGCACATGGATTTAGAATTAAAAAAGAAGAATCAGGTTTAACTTTTGGTTGTGCTAATGATTTATGCAAAGAATTAGCACACAACTCATTCTCAATACTTAAATCAATGCATTCCGAATTCTCTACTTGAAATATGTGTATATCAGAATTATTTTCCACTAATTTTTGCTCTAAAGTAGCATGAACATTGGACAATTGTAGTTCTTCATAGGCATACTCATCTTGAGTGATGATAGCACCATTATCTTTACCTTTTTGGCTCTCCTCAGATGATGTATGAGCATGTATTACCTCATCTTCCTACTCAAGTAACAGAGTCGGTAGCTCAATTAGCTCATTCTTCTCTTCAACATGGTTCTCAACTTCCTACAAGTTGGCAGTCATAGAAAAAGGCACAACCACATGTTTCCTCTCATGTGTCCTATCATCAAGCATTCTCAAATTCAGACCAATCATAATATTCAAATTTTTTGTCTAACGCTATCTCCCAGTCAATATAGGCATTAGGATCAAATTTACCAGCAAAACATGAAAAAACATACTTGACTTTACTTAACGCATCATCATCGTGTACCTCTCTTTATAACCCATACATACCTCGCTGATTTCGCTGGAGTCGATGACAATTGGAGAAATCAATTTTAGTGTGGCTGACGTAGTTGTACTTTTCGATATCATTATCCTTCTTCAATGAAGGGTTAGGTGGAAACAATGCATGTCGAGTAGCTGGGGATGAACGTTTATCAAGGTTCTCAACTCTAATGTTGATGGTGGTGAGGGTTTTATTAAGCCGATCCAACACGTTGTTGGTCTCACAAAAAATACATATTATGTGATCTTGAACCTGTCATGGTTAGTAGAAAACAAGAAAATACACAAAAATTATATAAGTCCTTATAAACTACTAGGAGGTGGAGCTTGACAAGTCACACATCTCTCAAACTCTTACCAAGCTCTTACACGTTCTTACCAAGCAAACAGGTGGTGCAATCGATGGCTGGTTCATGATAATCCTGACTTGAGTGATGAGTATAGTGATTGCCGGTACGTCAAGACCTATAACGGTTAGTAGTAGGTATAGTTTGGAAGGCTCTAGATATGTAGCAATGGAGAACAATCGGCTAAATTCAGAAATTGCATGAAATTGAATTATAGTTCGTACCTAGTACTTGGCCTTATGTTGCTGATCAAAGAAGGATAGATGAATGCTAAAACAAGTGGATATCCAAGTACAGGAGTGATATACACAAGATAAGTCAATTGAATGCAATTAGAAGTGGAAAGCACTAGTATTGAACCAAATATGAGAATGGCATATTTCTGTTTACCGGACAAGTCGTTGGTATTTTGACTGTAACTTTTTGTCAGTTGCCTCTTTTTCAATGATTCTTTTTTTTATTGTTTATTGACAGCATTTTCTACAACTTTCCTTTTGGGGCCAACTTTTGGAAACCGACAGAAAAATTTGCACAAAAATCACAAGTGTTGACTATTGCAGATTCAAAACAGAAATTTAGGTCAACTTTCACCGTAGATATCTTTTACTTACCGCACACACCAAAGTTATTCCTTGTTAAATGAGCATCTTTGCTCACTCAATAATTTGTCAAGGGTAGCCTTATCCTTGAAATATCTTTCTAAACTTTTATTAAGTTGAACAACTTGTTCTTTTAATTTAAAATTTTCAACAAGTTCTTCATCACATAAATTAATAATATCATCAATACTTGAATTGCAAGGTATAGCCAATAAGTCATCACGTGAAGTGAAAATGTTAATTTTAGCAATTTCTACTCTAGGCACATTATCTAAAATACCACAATCAATATCAGTGCTAGAGCAAGATTTGCTTGATTTTTCTTGGAGAAGCAAGTCATGAGCTTCCTTTAGTTTCTCAAATGAATCCTTTAGAGAGAGATGTTCTCTCCTTAGGTCCTTATATTTGGATTTTTCTTTTTAAAGAAATTCATTCAATTCAATTAACATATCCATTAATTCATCATAGGAAGGCACATCATTATCAATAACTTTTACCTTTTCTCCCTTTGCCATGAGGCACGTCGGAGATGAGAAGAGTGATGGAGCTTCCTTAATTGCAATTCTGACTTGTCCCTTCTTCTTGGGGGACTCTTTCTCTTCGGAGTCGGAATATGAATAATCCTTATCGGAGTTCCATTCTCCAATGTGAGTTTCATTCTTGCCATCTTTAAGAAACTTCTTGAAAAGCTTCTTTCTTGGGTTGGAGTCCTTCTTCTTGGATGACTAGCCCTTGTCATCCTTTCTTGTCGGGTATTGAGAGACAATGTGCCCCTTCTCATCGCACTCATAGCAACGAATATTGCTATAGCGCTTGTTGTCGTTGAATGAGCACCCCTTCTTGCTTGATCCTTGATTTGCACTTCGGTATGGACGTCTCCTCGTGAATTTCTTCATTCTTCTTACAAGAAGGGTCATTTCCTCCTCGGAGTCCTCATCTTCTTCTTCGGACTCTTCACTTGAGATTGTCTTAGCTTTGAAGGCGGTGATCTTCTTGCCCTTGGAGGAGGATTGCTCCAAAAGCTCCTCCTTATCCTTCTTGTACAACTCAATGATAATAAGATTACTCAAGAGTTGTGTTGGCGTTATTATTGCCAACTCGGGTGAGTTGAGGAAGAGGGTCACCAACATTTTGTACATTTTTGGCAACACTCTAAGTATTTTTCTCACAATATCAATATCCGTTAGTAACGTGCTGAGGCCCTTGAGCTCATTTACAATGTTGTTTAAGCGATAGTACATCTCATTTATGCCTTCATATGGTAACATTGTAAATATCTCATATTTGATCCGAAGCCTATGCAATTTGGCTTCCTTAACCGCGGATGTTTCCTCATGAATTTCTGAGAGAGTTGTCCAAATAGCAAGAGCAGTTTTAAGATTGCACACTCAATTGAACTCCTCTGCATTTAAGACTCCAAATAATGCATTTATAGCATGAGCATCTAAATGAGCATTACGCCCCTCTTGATCTGTGGGGTTTAGTGGATCGAGAACCATGACATAACCCTCATTTACGATTTTTCATATGCTCAGACTCATGACCTTAAGATAAATGGACATTCTAATTTTTCAATATGCATAATTTGTACCATCAAATTGAGATGTCTTCCCTATAGCAATCCCCTCGCTAGCTATCCTTTTCTCTCTAGACGGTTAAGTCTAATCAAATGAGTGACCAAGCTCTAATTCCACTTGTAGGATCAAGGATAACCGACTAGAGAGAGATGAATATGAGGTTTTAAAAATTCTTCTCTAATTAAACAAATAATAATAATTGATCGCTAGGCAAGAGTGCTAGATGAACCAAACCTACTCAATTTTAGTAACTCTAAAATGCCATAAGCAATTGATATAACAATAAAATCACAAGCACGAGTAAAGGAAGTCAATATATCAAATTGCTTAACAAAATGTAATTGCTAAAGAAAAGTAAAGAAATAATCATAAAGAGACACGCGATGTTTTCCCGTGGTATCGAAGACTTGCCGGTCTTCACTAGTCTACGTTGAGGATGGCCCAAGCGCTCTTGGACCAGCTCCATGAATTGAGCCTCAACTCCTCGATCAATAGTGGTTGCTCTTGCTCCTCTTCGAAGATGGTAAGCACCGAACCACTCACAATTTGCTCAGGCCTCTTTACAAGCTTCTTAAAGAGATCACCTTGCGATCGACCTCCAAGCCGTCTAGGTGCCGGTAAGCACCAAGAGAATAGACCAATGCTTCGCTTGACGGCGCTCAAGTACAAATGGATCAATCTAAAAATGAATGCACTTAAAAAACTCACAACATCTCAAAATGAATGCTCAAAGGTGAAAGAGATGTGGAATGAATGCTCTAAGCACAAGAATGTTCAATGCACGTTTAGCACTCTGTCCTTGGGCTGGTGGAGGAGTATTTTATACCCTCACCAACCAAAACTAGCTGTTGCAAAAATATATCCTGAATAATCAGGAAAATCATAACTACCGCAGTTCAAAGTGCGGAACTACCGTACTTTACTGTAGCACACAGTAACGGCTATGTCAGAATGTTAGAACTAGCCGTTTGAAAATCAGTGCGGAATTACCACCATTATACATGCGGTACTACCGCACTGCGGTAGTTCCACATGTTTGCGTGCTACTACCGCACCATGGTTGTTTCGCTGTGATAAGTCCGGCACTTTCGATTTCTGGCAAGTTTAAGTTTTTCAGGGGGTACTCTCTGGAATAAATGTACCGCTTCAAAAGTTGGTATTACCGAAAATCGGTAGTTCTGTAGTACCATGCAGTACTACCGCACTGTGGTAGTTCCGCTGTTAAAAGTTCGGTACTACCGATTTCAGTGAGTCGAAATGCCCACAAGAGTGCTCTCTGGAAAAAATATACCGCTGAAAATCCGGTATTACCGAGGTCCGGTAGTTCCGCGGTTATATCGGTGATACTACCGATTTTACTGAGAGAGTAAAGTGTGTTTTTAAATATAATTTCATGTGCATGCATGATCCTAAATTGATCCAATTGACGTAAGAACATACTGTCAAACTACTTTCAATGATCCCTCTTAATAATACGACATTTAACCTATAATCTGGTCTTCTACCTTTTCTCTTAAGACCGGTAAAATTAAAAAGAGATCCTATATTGCATGTACCATGATTTTGATCCTGATTGATGTCTATTTTCTATGCAACTTGCTCTTGTCCATTTCTCTCACATGAGACTTTGTCTATTCAATTCTTAACACACACATTAGTCCTATATCCATAAATAGTCATTAATTACCAAAATCAAATTTTAGGAGCCTGGATGCTTTCAGATGAGAAGGATAATTTCGTTTTGATATGATGTTGATGAAGAGGCTACTTGACCGAGATGACCAAGTCCGTCCTGCAATCGCTACACCACACCCTAGTCGATATCAACTGTGCCAAGAACACGGTTGACCTGAACATGAGGTTCAATTTCTGCAAGGAATCAAAGAACAAGCAAGAACAAGATAAAGAGCAATCTGAATATTGCAAATATAAATGAGGTACACAAAGGGTTGAGGCCCGTAATCGCAGTTGTTGGTCTAGTCGACAGAAGAACACACGACGAAGTGTCACATGGGCAAACTAATCTACACAAGCCTGAGTTACATGGCCAATTGAGCCTCTATTTATAGGGACACGCAAGCCCTTACTTATGGAAATCATTTAACACATAGAGAGTCATCAAATCATATCTGATTCTATCTCTGTTTCTAGAACTGAAACATTGTTTTGATGATACCGACGTGCACAGAAGGAACTTTTGGATGGGTCCAGATCCATTGGAGAGAGTACGAGATAAGCTTTCCATGCTATACTCACACATTCCAAATGGACTTTTGATGTGAAATCTATTAGCATTTAAAGTCGGTCCTGTCAAGCTAAATTAGCATCGGATATTTTTAGTAATTGCGGTGCGCGCAGAAGGAATTTGGAAGTGGGGACAAATCCATTGGAAAGTGGACAAACTCTTCTTTTTATGCTGTACTTGCACACCTTAAACGGAGTTCATATGCAAAAGTTATGTCTATTTGAAGTCGGACCTATTAGGCTGACTCTGACTTGATCTGGAAGCCGAATTGGATTCCAAAATGTGTCCCACTTGAATTCTTGCTTGAATTGATCAGAAAGTGATGTGGTAACCTTGAGAAGAATTGGAGAAGACGTTGACTTGGTCTTGATATATTGGTTGACTTCCATTTAGGTGGACCCCAACCACAAGCACATAGCGTTGATGTAATCCTCCTTGTATAGCTAGATAAATATACATTTTCATCTTTAGATAGCATCATATTCTCATTTAAAACAAATTGAAATCGAAGAAATGAATTCACCTTTTGTTTATTCTTGAGAACTTTGGTCGTATGCGTATGTGGCATAGTCACATCACAATCACGGAGGGTGTAACAAGGAGCATCAACAGAAGAATCAGATGTTAGTGTCGGCAAAATAGTAAGAGAGGATTTTGGTGAAACACGAGGACGCCTAAAGTAGTGCACCCTAGAGAAATGTAATGGTGGTGTTGAAGTGTGACATCCCAAAATTTTTCTTTCTTTTAAAATTAATTATTTAAAATTTTTGGTATTTTATTTGGATTTTTATTGAATTAATTAAAGCTTAATATGAGTTTTCCAAAATAAAAACATAATATGACTAAAATAAAGTTTAATTAATTAAAAAACTATTTTATTTGGTTTCCTTGTGTCATAAGGATTTTTTTCTATATTTCCTTAGATTTTTTAGAATTTATTTACTATTTATTGGAGCTCAATTAAATATATCCATAAAAAATCAACTTCCTACAGGGTCTCCTCTAGCCCTGGCTCGCTTAACATTTCAACCCCAACCGAAGCAGCAGCAAGTCTCCTTTTCTTCTTTCTTGTTTTTACTTCCGCCCACCTTCTTCTATTCTTCAAGCCATACCACTGTTCATCTTCTGCAAGACACATACTGATCTATACAGCGCAGCAAAATCTATCTCTCCTCAAGCAAGTCCCTCATTTAAACCTTGTTTTCTCATCGTGCCAAAACAAAAAAAATGCTCCAAATAATGCAAGCAACAAATTCGTATCTGTTTCTTAGCCATTTATTCATCCTTTTTTCAATTTTAAACTTTTAAACCAAGAAACCGATGTTGCTTCAATTCCGTTTCAATCAAGAAACCAAGAAACTTTTTCGGCCGTTTCAATTCCGTTTCTCTCGATTTTGCCCTATAAATAGAAGCTTCACCTTGAGTTATATCCCCTTACAAACCCCTAGCCATCCCATCTCACCACGCAAAGGACCAATGAAGCCTCAATCCGTGCTCGTGCGTCGGTCTGCTCCCTCCACCGTGCCATCTTTCTCTAGTGAGTTTTCTTCAAAATTGTCTGCATCATATCATGTTCCAACACCCAAGCAACTCCTCCACTAATTTAATTTGGTTTTCATGCAAGGAATCGACTGAATCGAGTTTTTTTTCCAAAGTTGTTGAAATCGCTTCCAACATTGATTTGTCATCTACGGTGAGCTTTAGCCCATACCACCACCTCTCTTATATTTGTCGCGTCGCGTACGTAATGCTTCTCTCCTTTTCCTCGGAAACCCTCCAAAATCTAGCCATAGCCGTCTAAGGCACCTCGCATTCCCATCCATCTGGTGGTGTTTTTTTCAATCCTTTCACGTTAAAATGTGTTCTACCATCCTAGATAGCTACCCTCCAAGTAATTTTAGTTTTCCTTCACTGAGCACCGAGATACCAATTTTTTTTCTTTTTCCCTACTGTCACCGTTCAATCATCAATTGTGTCATCTTTGGTGGATTTTCGGTTTAGCTGATAATTTTTCTATCTTTACCATGCCATGTTCTAGCGCATGCTCACCTTCTCCGCATTCCATGCCTGGGTTTTGTTCTCTCTCCTACCCATGTCGTTGTTGCCACCGCCACCGCCATCACTATGGGCCCCACCGGCCACCGTCGCCTCCAGCTATCTCTTCCTTGGGACCGCGGGGTCCCTTTTTTCCCCTTAGTCGGTGTCCCTTGGTCTTCCCTTGCCCGCGCAAGCTCATGGCCAAAGGAATGCCATGAACGTGCCATGGTTGCTCTCTATTAGTCTTCTTATTTTGCTTTTTGTCAATGACAAGGATGGCCCACTGTCATACTCTAGGAAAAACCAAAAATCAGCCCAAAAAGAAGTTTTAGGGAATATTCCCTTATTTTGCATTTTCCCGAAATTTCCATTCCTTTCGATCGCTTGTTCTCCATCGTTCGAACTCTGAATCTAATGATTCGAGTTTCTAATTTCATCTAGAATCATAACCATCCTTCCAATATATATTTTGTATTTTTGTAATTTTATTTAAATTTATTTATTTATTTGTGTTTATCGTTTTGTGCATAGAACCCAACATCACCATTTAATTTTTTGACCCGTAGCAAAAAGGTTCTGTCAATGTTCAAGAAGGCAAGTCTCCTTCGATCATTTTGTACTTATGTTTATAGAAAAATATTTTATTAATTCAAATTTAAATGCATTATTATGTTACATAAAATGATAACTTTTGTCTTAAGGATATTAGTTAATCTAATAATTGTTATAATCTCATTTGATGTTGACAACTATGTACCTTTATCGCTCTAGACTTCCCTTGTCTCAGTATTGAGATTATAATGTTATTTGATAATTTTAGAATAGTAGTAACTATTTGGACAAGCTATTAGGTCATTATAATCCATAGGATGAAAAATTATTATCATATGCTTTCATCATTTTATTCAATAACTTAGTAGCAATAGGTATTGTTGCTATTTTTAAAATAAAATAAAATGGTGAAAATTGTTTTAGACTTAGGTGGATGATAAGATTGGGTTGGTGTGGATTTAGCATGAGAACTTGTATTGTGAAAGTATCGGCCTAGTCAATTAAGAACAGAAGCTTGTGATTACCCAAACTGAGCACTACCATATAACTACAAGTCTAAATGTGTACGACCTAGCTGAATAACTCACAAAGGTTTAGTTTAGATATCACCAACAGTAAGTGGGTACCAGGGTTACTAAAGTTACTCACAGTGAGGCATAGAGATTTATTGTACTCATACGACGCAAGATAGGGCTTCTGACTATGGTGGATTTAACCCTTCAGGGGTGAAACTCAACGGGTGGTGTCTAGCTAGATTAGAATGAGGTAAATGTTTTATGATAAATTATCTAGGTCTCATGCCTAAGGAAGCATGCTGGATTACTTATCTCTTATGGGTAAAGTTGTACATCCTCTGTAAAGTGTAAAACTATTCGAATAACCGTACTCACGGTCAAGGGCGGGTAAAGTGCGCTTTCACATGGTAGATTTTGGTTTTGGTTTCAAAGTAAAGGTTTTGGGAACCCGACAGTGGTTAGAACTCTCAGAAGTGTATCCTATCGGATGGAACCCATGGTCTTAAACCTTGGCGGTTAGAGTTTGTCTACTAGTATTGTGGTTAAAATCTTCACAAGAAAATTTAATCTAGTTTTAATTACTGTAATTAATTTGTTAAATTAATAATTTCAAAAATATATAATGTTATTTGAAATAAAAATGTTGCTTTGTATAAAAAACTATATTATCTTTCCTTTGTTAAACTCTACATATGCTGTATTTTTCCAAGACTTACGGAGTATTTTATGTACTCACATGCTACACTCAAACAAATCTCAGAAGAATATGAAGATGTGGAAGGAGTCTACGACTACTATACGTGTAGATTCGACAAAGGATTTCTGGAGTTATAGGTTGCGTTTCCCCAGTTAATCGACAGCGTGCATACTCAATAAAAACTTTCTAGTTCTGCCACCGAGGCTTGCTAAAATTTCAGCAACCATCCAAATAAAGGCTAAATTTTTTGGACTAGCTAAATTTTGGTAAAGTTGGTTTAGACAGAAACCAAATACAAGGGACAAGGTGTACAACAATAGTTTGCAATCTACACATGTTGAAATATCTGGAAAGAAGGATCTTCCGTCAAGAGGCAGTTGACGTCACGGAGTTCGCAATTCGAATCCACGAAGATGTTGACAGGATCAGTGGCAGGTTACGAAGCTGAGTCTTACTAATGAGTTGGTCGTTTCGTGGATGTACCTCTGAACTTCTGGACCACTTCGTGGATGTTTCGTGGATCGCTTCACTCCCCTCCGTCAAAGACGCAGATCTGCGAGTCAGTGGAGGTGAAGACCACTTCGGAGGGTTCCCCGGAGCACGGGCGGATCTATTTCGACGTAAGGGGTGCACAGGACATTTTATCTAATTTTGTTTTTCTATTATATAGTCTGTACAAATTTACATGTGAACATCTAACTTAAATCTAAGCACACTTAGTTAGCCCAACAATTGAAGCTTTCAGCCTCCTCGCTCCACTGTTCCACTTGGCGCTCCCGCAGCTAGATCCAAAATGACACCAATTAAGGCCTTAGATACATAGCCTATCACACACAAATGCAATTCAGCAAATACAGCATAGATCGAGGTACCGATTAGCCAAACCACTCTACAAAGGAAAGATAGCAGACAAAGGCCGCACCATACGCGCATTGCATTGCCTCAGTCACTCGTGTCTTATTCCATTCCTCCCTCCGTTCCGCCTCATGCAAAAGCAAAATCAACCCTTTTGCTTGGTCACAAGCTCGCAGCCGCCGATTGCTAGAGCCTAGAGGGCTACGTTGCATCCCGTCAGCCACTGCGTCTCCTGGTCGTCATCATATGTTGATTGTATCGCTGAACACTTGGTGGCATGGATTAAGTCCTGAATTAACAGAGTATTGCTAAATCTATCTCGATTCTTTCGATTTCTTTAAGCAAATGTACTGAATTTATGAGTTATGGTTTGAATGTTATGATTGTTAGTTGATTTTAACTTACTTTATTGCAAATCGAAGGCAAAATTATACATATAATTATAGGGGTATTCTTTTGGACTGCGACTGATGGTTTTTGTCTGTGCTTTTGATATGACAGCAGACGATAGAGACATCAACACGGATAACGTACATGGTTTGATTCTTGAAAAGCTATTTAGAGAATCCGCTTGAAGAGATCCTATTTCGATAATTAGCTTTGTACGGTGAAACAATGAACCTGATCATTTTAATTTTGGTTCTTCCCCTGCCCCCGAGCAAACTGCATGTCCACGAGCATGACCAAGATGGATAGTACAAGGCGTTAGAACGTACGTCTTGTGTGCTTTGTTCTCAAAAAACAAAGCGTACTCCAGGGCCAGAATGAAAGGGATTTTTTAGCTGTGTGCTACTCAAAAGAATGGCACGTTCGAACGTACAAGGCGTGCTGCGGCAGCTGCAGCAGGACGGAGCGCGTGGCGGACGTGGAGCGGCCAGGCTACTGGTAGAGTGGCACTCGACGAAAGAGTGCACCTTTCATCCCAAATTTCTAGCTCAGCGTGCGGCAAGGAGAGGTAGCGCCGTCTCCATGAGGCTGAGCTGTGTCATTGTGTGCGATGTTTTTCCTTTCTTTTTCTTTCTTGTCTAAAGGAAAACACTGACGGGGAGCGAACAGATCATTCATTTCCTCTGGGAAAGCTATATGGTATTCCGGTCAACACAGAGAAGCTAGAGCAACTTGGGTGAGAAGCGAAGCACAAACGGCGGGAACACCAGCAGCTACCACCCCATTTACACTTCGTCCACCTCCAGTCATTTGCCAAACGTGCAGCCTTCAGTCCGAGAAATCGCCCGAGTCCACGTCCACGGGAGCCGCACCGCGGTAGGCCGCAGCCTCCTCCGCGTAGCGCTTTTTATCAACCTGAGACTGCTCGATGTAAGGCTGCTTCTCCTCAGCTGCAATATTTGACAAGCGGAAACGATTAGAATGAAGGCTCTCCGCATCTCCCACATTTGTTTCGCTTTTCTCAAGTGTAAACTTGATGGCCACCATCATCTGCACAGCATTGCCATTGTAACGTGGGGAATGTAACACACAGAGGGGGATCTAGAATATTACCTGTCATCTTTTGCCACCTCTCCCCAAGCTTCTTTGCGATCTCTGTGGTAGCCAGTTCGGGATTGCTGTTCTTCAAATTCTGCATTGGAAAAATGCCCGTTACAGTTTTAGAATGCATACCTCCATTGTTTGCTTAATTTGACGATTCTAGATAGATTCTACAGACTCCCCAAGGACTTGATAAATGGGCAACTAACTGTTTTGCAAAGTAGTTCTATACAGTTCTGTCACCAAGAAAACCTTTTCTTAAAAAAACAATATGCAGGGATGCAAATAGCTTACAATTCGCTCAGCCTTTGAGAAGTACATGAATGGTGCTATTGCTCTTTTAGGGGCATTAGGATCTTTCTTCTTCTTTGGCTTTCTTTTCTCTGAACCTTCCACGTCCCCACTCTTTGGCTTCCTCTTTGCAGGTGGCTTTGAGCTACTAGCTTCCTTCTTGGAAGATTTCTGAAACAACAAGTTGATTACCACAGTGGCTTACTATAGATATTCTGGTTCAGGCTGAGATTTTTCAGGGATAGTGCATGAACAAATTTAGTTACCTCCTTTTCTCCACCACTTAAGCTAGCATCAGAACCTTCCTCTTCAGAATCATCAGTAGGAGATCCACTATCATCCTTGTCCGCCACAAAATCTTCGTCCTAACATTCAAGAGAATTACAGTAAAATGTACATGCGCATGAATGAAGGTGTCCAATCCAGGACAAGATTGGCAAATCAGAGCATCAATTGAACACAGGCAATACCTCTTCATCACTTTCATCATCGCCAGCCTGATTTTTAATTCGCTCCATATGTGGATCAACAGAATCATCATCAGTGCTCTGAAGAACAGCTGTAACACCACTAGGACCTTGGCCATTTCCAAGATTCAGGATTTTCAAATGCTTACCACTTGAAAAAGAATAAGAAACAATAAGCACTTATCAGTTCCATAAAAATAAAATGGGTACACTGATGATTAGATCAATAAAAAGGCATGTACCTGATGAAATTGAAGAGGTTATGGTATTCATTTCTTTGGATATTTCTGAAGAGATGTTCTTGATCACTTTTCAGCTTGACCAGGAGATCGAAGTAGTGAGAAGATATACTAGCACCACCAGCACCATGACGCTCAAATTCAACATACTCAATCTGCAGCAAATAACAACTTAGCATAGGACAAATGGATGAAGAACTATCAATCGTTCCAGCAATGCAAGAGACAGACCTCCTCATGCAGAATGAGCGTTGGCGGCTTTGGCAAAAAGAAAAAGCCCTTTTCAAGCGGATAGAGCAACCCATCTTCAGCTTTAAGTGATGATTTCACTGCATACCCGTCTTGACAACTGCGGAACGTGCTTGGCCTTGTCACTTTAGCACCAGATAAACCGCGAAGGATCTTGGAGAATACCTCATGTATTAGACCCTATATATAAAGCAAACATTTCTTCAATTGGAGTTCTGGACACATAAATCAAGATCCCAGGATAATTGTACAACAACAAAGCCTTTTATCCTAAACAAGTTAAGGTAGACTAGAAATAAAACTTCTTCAGAGTCAAAGAGATGAGAGCTTTGTAATAAAACCTACAAGGTTAAAACCCTAAGTCATATATCCTCTCATCTGAGCCAAAAGCCTAAAACACCGCCCCTAAACCTTCTACTGTAGATGGAGAAATTAAGTGAATAAAAGAAGGGATGATCAGGACCCTATTGATGCATGGACAGATGAAATTAACATAAAGAAGGGACTACACAATGCTTAATTCAATTACAGTACATGAGTACAAGCAGTTTATCACCAACCAATTTACAAGCAGAAGAATTGTGCATCAATGGCAACTTACAGAAGTTCATCAAATTGAAAGCAGGCATCTGTGACTAAGGAAAAAATGAATGCAATTCTGCAAATAAACATGGAATGTAATCTGAGGAACCACAAGTTAGGTAATCAGTGTTTTTTTTTATTGTTGGGGGGGTGGGGGGGTGCAGTGTTTCTGCAGTACATCAAAGTAGTACATGCAGTTCAAAGCATTTGATAATAAAAATGAAGATGCAGGTGGATACTAGTAGAATATAAGAAATTAACCAAATAGAAGAATGAATTAGCAGTTATTGAAAAAAAACATTTTCAATTTGAGATTTTTGGTTCAGAAATGATCAAATGTAGAAGGTAGCCACTACCAGTTCAAAAAAAAAGGTCTAAAATACATGCCACCAACAAAGGAAAGTAAAATCTACAGGAGCTTGGATCAGTTTGGGATGAAGAATGTTAAACTTGAATAAATGCAAGCGAAGTTTGCTTATTGAAAGTGAATAAATATATCACCTTGTAAGAGCCCTCCAGCCTATCCTTATACTTTTCAGCCAAAACCTCCTCACTTAATTTCAGGTCCCTTTCAACTACTGCTTCTGTCTCAAACTGTTCATAAAGCAATGAAAATGATTATTAAATGTCTAGAAGGGAAGTTGTAACCAAGTTAATGTGAAATGAATTGTATTACAACACCTGAATAACAATGTGAGGATATAGCGTTTGTCCTTTGCGAATTGGTGGATCAAGTGTAATAACCACAAAGGTATGAGGATTGTTTGACTGCATAGGTGAAAAAGCATACGCATGAAATCACATTAGTTTCTTGTTGACAGTATGCACAATAAAAAAGAAAGCACAACACCTAATAAAAATATGAAAGGAATAGAACCTTCGGCAAAACAAAGAGGCGAAGAATACTGCTATACTGAATTTTGAAATCATTAGCTTGTCCTTGGAGTCGCAAGAATGACAGATGAAGCTCAACACTGTATCGACCTCTGAATGGAAAAGGGGCAGTTAGCTATTTCAGAAAACAGAAAATAAATAAACATATGAATAGTATATCCTTATTCTAAAAAGGCAGACGGTCTATAGTTATAAGATTTTCCCACCTTGGTGTAAGAATCGCGATTCCATCAAATGTAACAACAGCCTCCTCTGATGAGCCGACATCAGCCTTACCCAAAATCGTCTGCCATAAAATCTAAAAAAGAGAGAATATTTCACTATTTGGACCACATATTCATGCATTTTGTGTCATGCCGTGCTTATCGAGTGAACTCACCTGAGCTGCAGGACGATCCTCATCTCCAACAAATTGAGTATTTGAAGTTGGTACATGAAAACTTAAATCCATGAGCGAATCTTTCTACAGTTCAAAGGAGGGAAAAGGGAGTTAGCTCAGCTGTGTTAATAATAATCTTAAGAAAACAGTAGCAGTAGACCCTGTACAACCATTGAGTGTAGAGCATAAAAATTGCAACTATTCTTTTTGGAAGATAAATAGTATCCAAGTGAGATTGAAAGAGCATCTACAGAAGCACAATCTTTAGTTACACAGGTGAGGAACTAATAAGAGAAACTATGAAGTGTAAAAGAGTAAACAGATAACCTTGGGCGATTCTAAATACATGCACCTTCGTTGAGATTTATAAACATAAGTTTACACCCGGTAAACAGTAAAGTAACCAAAAGCACACCAACCAAATAACATTTAACAAAATTATAGAGTGATGCAAGGAAACATATTCAGGCAGACCACAGACCTCATTAGCCCCAGTAGTATCATCAACATGGAATTCTAGAACAACATCTGTTTTTCCTTGCATCTGAGTCTGTGATACATCTGCTAGAGAGACCTCAAATGCTTCCTTGGTACCAACGTTAAAGCTAAGCATATTGCCTGAAATGGAAAGAATAGGAAAACAAATCAAAACCTGACAAAGGTTACCAAAAGGCAATGGAGTACCAAAAAGGAAAAAATACCATAGAGAACTCAACTAACCATTGATTTCAATTCCACCCCAATTATGGCCGCTAACAGAAAGCTGCTTCTCCTCTGGTGAGATTCCCGTGTTCTTTTGTATGAAGTTAGTAAGGTTACTAACATCCTATAAAGAATTTGAAACAAAACAGTTCTCAAGTTACAAAGAGATATGACAAGAGTTTCAATTATACAAGAAAGACAAAAACATTTGATACAAAAAGCGGGTGTTGCTATGATTGTACAAAAAAATCCAGACAGCTGCATTCTTCTCTTATTTTTCAGCATCTCTTCATGTCAGATATAGACATTCAGAATACCTGATTTCCTTAGGGGGAAAATGATAGAGGAAATGTTACCTGTTCACGGAAGCCGAAGAACCTGTAAAAGAGGCCCTCTTTAGTCCCTACACTAAGCTGATAAGATCTGGGGATTTTCATCCATGTTATAGAAGTGATATCAGCTTTATCAACCTCAATGGCCTTTCCTCCACCTTGTTTCTTCCATGCAAGCCCTCCTGAATAAAGTTTAAACTGGCCAGGGTTCTACAATAGCACCAACAAAACAAGAATTTCAGCGTCACAAGGGATGCCACTAACAGCAACCAATTAACCATGAAAAAAATGGAGGTTTGCATTGGACTTGGTTTCTGTATTACTTTTTTTTTTGCAATGAAAAAAATTGGAACAGGGTGTTCGCTAGTTCCAAAAAAACAATCATGAATAAACACAACTGCACATTTCTAATTCGCAAAAAATGTAACAGCTTCCATCGTACCTACATATGACAAACAATGATAAAGCAAGCACGATACGAGGAATACTAAACAGATTTTAAAATTCTAAAACTCATGTGATTATGGAAGAGACGGGCTGTGATCCTGCAAGACAACGCAACGATAGCACAATAAGCACAGATGAATGCCAAAATGCACACTAAATGGAAGGCAACTGGATATTGGCAGCAATTGCATGAGACATTCGGATAGTAAGAGCTATTGCATGGATCGATGAACAAATTCCCTAGATTAAGGTTTGTTTCAAGTTGAGAAAGTTCCAAATTATTCCATGTCGTGCTTATTCGAGCGCATTTGCACCAAAATAACTCGTTTTGCCTGGCCAAAATACGTCTCTAAGTTCACCAAACAACAGCGGGTCACAGTTTTCCCCCTTTGGAGCAGTTTCCGTGCCGCCAGGAAGAAACCGTAACGTGTAAACCCTAGAGAAATAAAGCGCCACACGCAAAACCGCAACACAAATTCCGTGGCCAAACCCGTTCGCGAAATCGCCGCACGGAATCCAACAAATCGAGAAGAAACCCTAACGAAACAACAAATCGAATCGACGTGAAGCGCCGCGAAACGAACTCGACGGGGGCGGAAGAGGAGGGGGGGTACTCACGTTGCCGACGCGGCCGCCGAGTGAGATGTTGTTGAAGAGGTGGCCATCCGTCATGTCGCCCGCCGCCGCCGCCGCCGCTACAGGCCTCTCGACTCGCTCACCCGAGCGCGCAAGCGTCGCCTCCTCGGGTGCCGGATCGGGGAGCTTCGCGTCGAGGAGGCGGCGGCTTTTGATGTTTTTGGGAAGAGATGGGACACGCGGCGCGTTAATATATAGGCGTTTGGGCACAGAGCTAACCGAGTCTGACAAGTGGGGTGGATTTTCTCGTGACGAAAACGGAAAGAATTTGTGGTTTTTTTTTTGTAACCGGCATACTGAACATTAAACGTATCTATGGCAGTGCGTAAACCCGCTAAGAAAGCGAATTTTAACTGATCCGCTTCCGGTCGTACCTCAAATGGTTAGTGGGGCCTCTCCTCTTCTTCTCCATCTCTACGGCTGTACCCGACGCCTCGAGTAGCCGAGCTCCCCCCGCCACGGTAGACCACCACTTTGTGTACAAGGACGTGGAGGGCACGAGCACACAGTGGGACGACATCTAACGCCGCCTCGGCAACCTGCCGCCCAAGCCTGAGCCCTTCAAGCCCCCGTCCTTCGCCCCCCGGCTTGACCCCGACGAGCAGCCCAGGTCGTAGGAGTGGCTCGACGCCCAAGCCCCCGACGAGCTCGAGGACGAACTCGACGACGACCGCTTCCTCAAGCATCTACTTCACCATGTCTAGGGATGGGGCAGTGGATTCCGGCGGAAGGCGTCTCAATGAACTTGGCTACAAGCAGAAGCTTTCCCGCGACGAAGTCAGCGGTTGACGGATGGAGCCCCCACGGCAAGGACGGTCACCGGTGGAGGGAGCCCTTGTGCTGCGAGCTCCGTGACCGGCGGAGGTGCCGGCAACGACGCGGGGGGAGTCGATAGCGCAGTGCTCTGGTTCATCGGCATCAGGGGAATGAATCACCGCAGGAGCTGCGCTCCTCTGGGGAAAAGGAGGGAAGGAGGCCTCGCGCGGAGATTAGTGCGCCACGCGAGAGCTATCTGAGCCAGCATAGCTATCCACTGAGCCGTGCCGTACCGGCCCGCGGGCCGCGGTGCGAGCCCAGGCACGACCCGATGTCGTGCCGTGCCGGCCCGGGCACGGTTAAGGCTAAATGGGCCGTGCCGGCCCGGCTAGCCCGTTTAACCGAAAAAAAGAGAAAAAATGTAGAAAATTAAGAAAAATTGTAAAAAAAATGTAGAAAATTCAGAAAAAAATTTAGAAAAAATATTGAAAATTGTAGACATTGTTAATCATAAAAATAAATATTTGCAATGACCCGTTGTAGACATTGTAGATATTGTAGAGCCGTTAATCATAAATAAATTGTAGACATTGTTAATCATAAAAATAAATTCAGAAAATTGTAGAGCCGTTGGGCGAGCTGTGCCGTGTCGGCCCGCCGTGCCGCACCCTCGGCCTAGGCACGGCCCGGTCCGACGTGCCGTGCCGGCCCGGCCCGTTTACGGGTCGTGCCGTGCCTAAACGGGTCGGGTCTACACTGACGGGCCATGGTGCGGCCCATTGAAACCCGGCCCATTTGGATAGCTATACGAGCCAGTCCCCATGGAGAGAAATGGGGAGAGAAGTCCCTTTTCCGTTCCATAGAATTTTGCGACTGTTTATACAGCATTTATATATTTTTAAAGGATAAATTAGTTAAATTTTAGAGTGATGGATAGAGATCTAACGCACCAGATTCAGAGCACTCATTTTTTTAGAGGGTATGGGGGATCCGTTGGATGGAGATCCAACGCCTCAAATTCAGAGTACTTATTTTTTTAAAAGAGTATAAAGGATTCATTGGATGAAGATCCAACATTCCAAAATCTAACTAATTTTGCCCTTAAAAATATGTGAATTAGGGGTACTGTTGGGTACCCTTACCCTTTCCCCAAACCCATACCCATTAGAAGCGGGTTGGGTATGGGTAGAAAAGGGTTCACGCATCGGGGAAGGGTAGAATTCAGATGCACTCGCTAAATAAATAGGGTATAGGGAGTGATGCAGATACGCACGTGTCTTGTATTTTCAGTTAAATATATTGTTCAACTGAAAAGAATTATTGAACCACATAAAATATGACCAAGTGAACTCTACTTCAATCGTACCTTTCATTATTACTTAGAGATACAGAGTTACTACTATTTTATATAATTGTATACAGATCAATACTCGATCTGTACATGTCTAAAGTGAAGATACGTTTGAAGGGACTTGAAGAAAGAGATGCATGCAAGTTTCATATACATGAGAAGAAGAAAAGCCCATGCGGTGAAAGAGCAAGAAGGGGGAATTCAAGAACTTAAAGTACAAATTTTAGATAAGATTTTCAAGTCTAATTCAGATCTCCCACAAGTTCAACCGAATTCAAACTCGAATTTAACTTAGAACTCAATTCGGTTTTAGTTCAGGACAGCCCAACAGACACTTATTAAAAAGGCCATAGCTTTTACAAACGGAGTCCGATTCGGATTTTCTTATACTTGTTGGAAAGCTTATTTCAATGCCTACGCAATAGATAAGGTCCCATCTTCAAATAGATTACAATAATCTGCTATGACTAAAACAATGTGACAATAGTAAAATATAGTTTCTTTTTTGTGAAAGTTCGAGTTTAAAATAATATAGAGTTGAGTTGTATTCGGTTTGGGGACCATATGGACGTTCCAAGTGGCTATATAAGCCTGGTATTCATAGCCTTTAGGGTGAGACCACCTTTGAGATAAACCAATCTACTAAAAGTTTTTATTCGAATTCTCTGTAATTACCGAAATTCTAAGGAGAATTAGGCGTGTTTTTCAATCAAAATCGTTTAGCTTTTTCACTGAGAATTGGATACACGATAGATCTTCGTTTGGTGGTCGGCGAAATCGATATGAGTGTATTTTGACAGATTAAAGAGTGTTCGTCCCCTGCACTGACATTGAAGGATCATTACGATTCATCAAGACTTCCGTGAGTATCTATCCTACGTTAAGAAGATTATACGACTCCGTATCAGGGAGGGTATTGCCCATCCACCTAGTTGATACCTGTCCCCAATGTTTCTCCAAATGCACTTCAACCAGGTAGTCGTCTAAGTCTCCAAGGCTCCAATCCTCTCTCGACAAGGCGATGATCTAGCGACGGCAAAAATCGACGATGAGCTGAGGGCTCTGGCTACGCTCACGTCTGGTGTAGGGGCGGCATCGCATCGCATCGAGATCTACACTCCGAGCTCCCCTGCGAGGCTGCGACGCGCAACATACGCAGCTCGCCTGAATCCTTCCCCTATCACCTTCATCGAGATTGAGTGTTCTTGGGAGGGGAGGAGATTTCTTGGGTTTTCTGATACGCTTCTAGATCTATTCTTGGGAGGTGAGAATGGAGTGATTGGCATTTTAGAACAATGTGGAGGAGAATTGAGAGTGCTGTTGGTTCTTAATTTGGTGTCACAATATGGTCTAAGTTTGATTTCATGGTTCGGTGCTATGTTGTGCAGCGGAAGTGAAGAAATAAAAGGAAACCAAGAAAAGGGTTGAAGCATGCACAACCATGGGCAACTCTTGCTTCGCTGGTAAGTGGCACTTCCAAATCCGAACTGAATACATGTCCATTTTATTATTGTAGTAATCGCACTTAGAGTTTGCATGAGATAATAAAACAAGTACGATTAGTAATACTTGGGGATTACTAATAAATTATTATCAATCGCAACTATTCTTGACCTTCATTACAAATTGAAGCCTATTGAGTACTTTCATGGATTGCTTTATGATCATTTCGAGTATGAGCTGAAAGTTGATTCTATAAGGAAATGCTTTATTGAGTTATTTGATGAATATGCAAGTCATGCCACTCAATGTTCATCTCTTTATAGCATGTCTAGAAATTTTGAGGCAGAATCCACTTCAACGGAGCCTTCTTGAGCTTATTTTCTACCATATTGGGGTTAGCAAAATTTATACATGGCACCAACTCAAATCAGCATAAAAGATCAGAGTTGGAGGTGTATCTTGAGGATCCTTCCCATCCTAGAGTCGGTGATGATTCTTTTGATATCTTGGATTGGTGGAGGCTGCATGGTCCAAAATATCCCATTATTTCTCGCATCGCTCGTGATATCTTGAGCATCCCTATATCTACCGTTGCATCTGAGGCAACATTTAGCACATCTGGACGAGTGCTGGATGATTATCGGAGTAGCCTATTACCTACAACTGTTGAAGCATTAGGCTCTGTTCTTTGCGGCTTTTAAAAACCGCTTTTGATTTTTACTACAGTAACTAACTTTTAAACAAAGTATTTTTTTAAGATAGAGTCTACAAGTTAATTGTAGTACACGTTAAAAAATTAATATCTATACCATCAAAAATCGCAAGCGAGTATCTCTCTTTTCGTAATCTTTATCGCAAACAACCAAAAAGCCATCAGCCGCAACCAAAAGTCAACAGCTGCAGCTAAAAAGAACAGGCCTTTAATGTGTACACAGGATTGGTTAAGGGGTTACATACCAGGTATATATCTCCACTAAAATGTGTATTGTATTGTTTTCGTAAACTTGCAAACTTCTTTTATTTGGAAAATATGTTAAAGTGGGTATAGAGAGGGTGTGGAACGGATAAGCATTGTATGGATTTGGGTTTGGGAAAGCACGGGTGTGCGTATACCTTCTTCAACGGCACCCCTAATGCGAATGTTATTCCGTCCCGGAGGCCTCGGCTTAGCCATGGCTATGAGCTTCTTGTCCACCGCCACCTCCTCCTCCTCCTCCCGCCTCCCCATCCGCCGCTTCCCCCGCCACAAGCCCACCACCGCCCCCTCCCTCTCCTTCCCTTTCGAACTGCACCGCTCGCCGTCCTGCACCCTTCTCCCTCCCGAACGCCCGCGCTTCTCCACCTCCTCCAAGACCCCCACCCCCACCCCCACCCGCACCCTCCTCTCGTCAATTACCTCCGCCTCGAGAACCCTCCTCTTCCTGCTCGTCGCCTCCCTCCTCTCCCTTTCTGGTGTTCGCCCCCTCCCGTCCCTCGCCGCCCCTCCCCCACCTACCCAACCGCCGCAAGAAACCAAGGAGGAGCAGGAAGAACCCAGAGAAGGGAAGCAGCGAGGAGTGGAGGAGGCGTCGCTGCAGCAAGAGGAAGAAGAGGTGGAGGAGGCGTGGCTGCAGCAAGAGGAGGGGGAAGACGACGACGAGGAGGATGATGAGGTCCAGATGTATCTGGAAGTTTTGAGCAGCAACCCGGCCGACGTGGACGCGCTCAAATGCGTGCTGTTCGCCAAGATGAGGCGCACGGACTGGGACGGCGCGCTGCGGTACGCGCGGCGGCTGCGGGAGGCCGAGCCCGGGGAGGTTGAGTGGTGGCTGATGGAGGCGCTGCTGCACGAGCTAAAGGGGGACCTCGCCGAGGCCGAGCGGCTCTTCAAGGAGGTCCTGGCAGAAAAGCCCCTCCTCGTCCGGGCTCTCCATGTGGGTACTTTCACATCTGTGCAGTGACTGCAGTTGTTCTTGTTGATATGATGATTACATTATTCGCATGCTATGATTATTGGTTTCTGTCTGTCTGCCTTGGTGGTGATCATACATGTGGAAGAATTGGGAAATCAAATTGGCAGTGGTGGTAGCAATTGCAATGGCAACATTGGTGATTGATGGAGGAATACTTGTGCCATGAACATTGTTGCAATTTGCTGCAATTATTTCTAATCTATGCAAGGCTTATGCTTGGAAGTCCTGATCAAAATTCTCCAGAAGGAAAAAAAACAGTTGCAATTTGTGGCACTTGCCTTAGGTAACCGACTCAGATGCTAGCATTTTCAAATGTAGGAGGATTTGTGTGAGTCCTTCCATAGAATGGTTTTTGGTGGCAATGTGTAGATATGCATTTATTTAAGAGTGAACAAAAACTATGTCTTGCCTTTTGTGAAGTTGAAATAGTTGTTTTTGTATGCACACTATGTAAAGACTAAAGAAGCTCTTCTTGTTTACTATATATTGGATGACAACAAATGTACAATTGATTAATCCTTGGTTCGTAAAATTCACTACTCAAACACAGTTGTAGTACAGTTCTTATGTGAGAAATGTTCCCTCTGCATTTGTGTCTCAGGCTTTTGTGGCATTCAACGCTGCAACTAGCCATTCTGATTTTATAAGAAGAATACATTATACATGCTATCATTCAATTATCAAAACTCAAGTCTTTTAGACTTAAACTCACTCTTTACTATAGTCCCTTTTTGATGTGATATTACAAACATAGCTGATGTTGTTTTCTTGACTCTTCACATTCTTGTAGGGACTTGCACTGTGTATGCACAAAAGACTTGAAGGCCCCACTGTTTTTGAGATGCTGGAGAAAGCTTTGCAACTTGCAATTTCTGAGAAAAGGGTCCCAGAGGAGCGCAACATAAAGCTTTTGATTGCACAGATGCATGTTGTCAAGGTAACAAATGGCATACAAGTTCTGATTCCATGGTGGCTTTATGATTTCTAAATGAAAGTTTCGTCGTGCAGGGCCAGTTGGATGTTGCATCAGAGAAACTGCAAGATCTTATCAATGAGGATCCTCGAGATTTTCGGCCTCATCTTTGTCAGGTATTCTTGTGTCTTCAATTGTTTTCAAGTTCCTTTTATTCTGGTCCAGGTTGTGAACTCTCTGTCTATGCAGGGCATTGTTTATGCACTTTTAGACAAAAAGGAGGAAGCAGACGAGCTATTCAATACATATAGAAGCCTTGTGCCGGATGAATTCCCAGATAAGAGTTTTATTAATGATGTTATGCTAGCAGCCAAAATGGAGTCAAAAGATCGGCTACAGAAGGACTTTGGATCTGAGTTTCTATCTAAAAAATGATAATTCAGGATTTTTCATACCTGAACGGCTCATACTTTTGGTAGTGCTAGATAGGTGCATATTGATGTGCACACAAGTGCAACAATGTTACAAGTAAAATGAAATGAAATAAAGATAAGTGAAGGAAATGTATAAAGATAAGTGAAGGAAATGTGTCTGCTATCACCAATTTCCCCCCATTACTTCCCTGTCCTTGTTGTAACTTGCCACTAAATTATAAAAAAAGTGGCTAGAGTGATATTTTCAAACTCAATTCCACATATCTACCCATGATCTACATACCCTTTAATCTTTTTTTGGTGTGGAAATAAAAAAGAAAGGGACGGTATTCCATTGGATAAATCTTTAAAGAAGACATCAGTTTGTGAAAATGTCTTATTTTTGTGTATGGGTGTTCCCACTTTTTGAAAGATCCATTTTTTTTAAAAAAATAATCTGTAGCTTGTTTAAACCAATATTATGTAGATGAGAAAAATTACAACATGTCATATCGTGCAAATCCAAACCAACGGGATAACGTTGGATTCATCTTCTCTCCCCTTCTCTCTCATTCATTGGCGGAGCACCACAATGACGATGGAGGAGGACTGTTGATGGGAGTGTCGGTGTTGCCGATGATGGGTTTACAGTGCGCCCCTAGTTGTAGAGGGATGTGGTGGCCCGGCGGTGGGTGCTAATGGAGGGCGTTGGGCGGCGGCGCTGGAGAGCGGCAACATGATGAAGTTTATGTTGGAAGGGGTGGAGACGACGAGGGAGAGGAGAGGGTGGCACGACGAGGCTGCGGAGTCGCCGTTGGCCGCTGGGCGGTGGCAGAGGAGAGGGGAGCGGTGGGGCTTGTTTGAGAGAGAGAGAGAGCAATGATAAATGAGAGGTATGCTCTCCGGATGCCTTCTGGCACAATAGCCCTCTTTGAAGATTGTATACCAAGTCTGAAGAAGAGCTGACACGAGAACTAGTGAACAGCTGATATTCCCAAGACGCAGCAACATTGGCGAGAGCAACTTTCCAAAAGCACCCCTCGAGATATTGGACGGAGGAAGAGAAACCCCCTCGCAAGGCAGGATGCATCGGAACCCTCGCGTCCTCCTCCGCGCCGCCGCCTCCCTCCTCCTCCCCACCACCTCCACCGCTGCCGCTCCACAAACCCTAATGAATGCGACGCCTGCGCCCGCGGCGCGGCGCCCTCTCTTTCCGGGGCACCGGCGCGCCTTCTCTACGGACTACCGCAAGGAGGTGGACGAGGTGAACCGCAAGTTCGCGGAGGCGCGGGAGGAGATCGAGGATGCCATGGAGAGCAAGGAGACCGTCTACTTCGACGAGGAGGCCGCCTGCGCGCGCGACGCAGCCGGCGGGGCGCTCGCCGCCTTCGACGCGCTGCTCGCTCGGCTTCCGCCCGCCGACGCCGACGCGCTCCGCCGGTCCATGGGGCTCAAGATGGGGCAGCTCAAGGCCGAGCTCAAGCAGCTCGAGGAGTAGCGGTTTGCTCGAGGCGCTTCTCCATGCGCGGATGGAGGTCAAAGGTTCGGTTTTTGGGAGGAAATTTTGAGCGATGTTTGTGTTGAAATTAGGCCTAAGGCCTATTTTCTATAATTCCAAAGCACGCAAGGTTTAGTACCATATTGCTTAGGCAAAGTGGGGGAGACCAATTTATAAGGTGGAGTCCATCCCACTCCTTGAATTATGGAAGTGGATGGTGGTTTTGGCTAAACACACACGCTGCGCGCGCGCGCCACGCGCCAGATTCGCGTATTTTCGCGTGAAAATCGCGTGACTTGTGACTTGCGACGCGCGATCGCGCCGTGGCGTGGTGCGCCACTTGGCGCACCATGTCCACCTTGTTTTTGCTAAACCTTGTACCGTCTCTCTTTTTTACCGGTCATGAGACTGCTTATTTTTCGGTTTGAATACGGCGCGCTACGATGAATAATGGAGTCGCTTACGAGGAATAATGGAGTCGATTCGGTGAATAATAGCGCCGATTCACGGTGAATAATAGCGTCGATTACTAGAGAGTAATTGAGACGTCTATAAAAGGCCTGGAGACGTCCAGGTTTGAACTGATCTCCTTCACTCCTTTCTCCCATTGTCTTCTTCCACTCTTGTACGAAGTGTTGAGCTATCGAACCTCGTCGACCTTTCTTCTCGCGTGCACCGGAAGAGAGGAGAGCGGATCTCGAACCATTGTCGCAGAGAACTCGCACGGGCGGCAATAAGGTTTCGGCAGCGCGCATCTGCGCGACCGCTCCTACTACATCCTCGCATGCGTCAAGTCTTCATCGCATCACGCTGCGCGCTTCTGCTCTTCATCAAGCCCAACAATGAAGTCGTTCGTGTGATCGCATTTACTTTGATACTATATTTTCTTGTGTTTATTCCGAAGTATGATGAGTAGCCTACTGTTAGTAGTTAGTTGTGCATCACTAGTATATTGTTTTTGTCTCCTACTAAAACTTGGAATTAAAATATTGCCTACATTTTCAACAATCCAGAAACCTTATTGTGGAATTTGTTGCAATACGTAAATGGTTAGCGCTTCGATGCGATGAAACACGAGAGGTTTTGTGGTCGAACTTTCGTAGATGGCGACTAGAGTCAAGTTTTGGCTCATGTCTTTGGGACTGTGGTGGGTTGTCCATCCGCAGATCCATTTACGATTGAGCAAGACATGCAATTTGATAGTGCAAACAATATCGCTCTTGGTTGCATCTTGACTGCTCAGCAGATCGGCTCTACGATGTGTACATGGACTATAAGTCCGCCACGAGTTGTGGAATGCACTAGAGCACAAATATGCAGAGGCGAGAGGTCGGTCGCTGGCTCTACATGTGTGAGCAATTTTTCGACTTTAGCATGGATGAGACTAAGTCTATAGTTGGACAAGCTCATGACCTCCAAACTACTAGTCGGTGAGATTGCGCACTGGCCGTGTGTTACCTCCTAAGTTTGTGGTCATGGGCATTGTTGCTAAACTCCCACCTTCTTGGCGGGATTTTGCCACTAGCTCAAACACAAGAGGAAGAGATTTCTGAAGATCTCATTGCTGCCTCGATGTGGAAGAAAAGCTAGAGCAAAGGATGCACCAAGCACATCTGGCCAGAATAATGCAAACTTCATTGAGAAAAAGACTATAGCAAAGAAGTACAAATCCAACAAACCGAACAAGACAACTAGCTTTAAGAAGAAGAAAACTGAGAAAAAGGATTTCAAGGACATCACCTGCTTTGTGTGCGGAAAAGATGGTCATATGGCGAAGGACTGTCGATTCCGCAAAATCAGAGATGGTGAACAGCCAAAGAAGAAGGCTGTCAACGTGATAATAGGCGAGGCCTCAACTTCAGGAGGGTATGGTAATCCACCTGTTGTTTTTTCAGCATGTCAATCCACTGATTGGTGGGTGGATACTGGTGCTAATGTTCACGTATGTTCGATATTTCCTTGTTTTCTTCTTACCAGCAGCAGGGCTTCCTCCGTCCTAATGGGAAACGGCTCGCATGCTTCGTTCTTGGTGTTGGCACGGTGGATCCAAGTCGACTTGGGAAGATTGTCCACTTAAAGAACGTGCGAAGATGCTCCTACAATAAATAAGAACCTCATTAGTGGTTCTCTTCTATGTAGGAATGGTTATAAGCTAGTTTTTGAGTCGAATAAAATTGTATTGTCTAAGTTTGGAAATTTTGTTGGTAAAGGCTATGAGAGCGGAGGCTTGTTCCGCCTAAGTACTTTAGAGTATTGTTATAATCTGAATGTTGCAACAAATTTAAATAAATGTGAGGCAAATATTTGGCATTTCCGTTTACACATATTAGTTTTGATAGTATTGTGAGAATGTCCAAATTAGATTTAATTCCAAAATGTGAAATTATCAAAGGATCAAAATGCTACCATGTGTGCAAGCAAAACAACCTCAAAACCTTTTAAGGGATTAGAGGATGAAAAGAATCTGCACCATTAGATCTTATTCATTCAGATTTGTGTGAAATGAATGGACTATTGACAAAAGGAGGCAAAAGATATTTTCTAACTTTTATTGATGATGCAACACGCCATCGCTATGTGTATTTGCTAAAAACTAAGGATGAAGCTTTAAACTACTTTAAAACTTATAAGGTGAGGTTGAGAACCAACTAGAAAAGAAAATAAAAGATTGAGATCCGATCGTGGAGGAGAATATGTCTCTCATGAGTTCTTCCACTGCTCGAGCATGGAATAATCCATGAGTTCACACCACCATACTCACCCCAATCAAATGGGATAGTGAGAGGAAAACCGGACACTAACGGACTTGGTCAATGCCATGTTAGAGAGTTCCTGTATGCCTAAGGCATGGTGGGGAAGCTATATTGACAACAACTTTCGTCCTAAATAGAGTAATCACTAAAAGGAGTGAAATTACTCCATATGAGGGATGGAAGGGAGAAAACCTAATGTTAATTTTCTGCGAACTTGGGGTGTTTGGCAAAAGTCAATATACCATTGCGAAAAGAGAAAACTTGGACCAAAAACAATGATTGTATTTTTCTAGGATATGCTCAAAATAGCACGGCCTATAGATTGTTAGTAGTTAAATCGAAACTCCCGAGATTATTGTTAATACAATAATGGAGTCTAGAGATGCTTCATTTTTGAGAATATCTTTCCTATGAGAACAATGAGGCGATACTTCAACACGGATCGAGAATGTTCACATCGATAATATCGAAAATGAGAACAATCAAACTTCGAACTTTCCACCATTTCAACCATTTTATGATATCCCCGAGGAGGACAACAATTTAGTCACGAAGCTCCTCGAAGAAGCAAGAGACAAAGGGTTGAGAAAACCTTTGGTGATGACTTTATTGTATACCTCGTGGATGATGTGCCAAAACTCTTTCTAAGCTTATGCATCTTCGATGCCGAGTATTGGAAAGAGGCATCCGTGCGAGATGGATTCAATCATGGCTAATGAGACTTGGGAGATCACCAATCTTCCTATTGGGTGCAAACTGTTGGATGTAAGTGGATTTTTAAAAGAAACCGAGGCCCGATGGTACTATTGAGAAGTACAAAGCAAGACTTGTAGCTAAGGGTTACACCCGAAAGAGGGAGAAGATTTCTTCGATACCTATTCTCCTGTCGCTAGATTAACCACCATCAGTACTCCTTGCATTAGCATCTTCCTATGGTCCGTATGTTCATCAAATGGACGTAAAGACAGCTTTCCTTAATGGAGAGTTGGAGGAAGAAATTTATATGGATCAACCCGATGGTTTTGTGATTTACGACAGAAAATAAGGTATGCAGACTATTAAAATCCTTGTATGGTTTAAAGCAAGCACCTAAACAATGGCACAAAAATTTGATAAGACTTTGACAACCGCTGGCTTTATTGTGAATGAAGTCGATAAATGTGTATATTACCGCTATGGTGGGGTCAAGGAGTAATTTTGTGTTTGTATGTAGATGACATACTTATATTTGGAACAAACACTACCGTAATTGATGAGGTCAAATCTTTCCTATCCCGATGTTTTGATATGAAAGATTTAGGAGAGGCGATGTTATTTTGAATATTAAATTGATCAAGAATGAGAATGGGATTACTTTGAGCCAATCTCATTATGTCGAGAAAATATTGAGCCGCTCGCTTTGAAAATTGTAAAGTTTCTCCAACACCCTATGATGCGAGTATTAAGCTTCAAAGAATCAAGGGTTAGGAAAAGATCAATTGAAATATTCACAAATTATTGGGTCACTTATGTATTTAGCTGGTGCCACAAGACCTGACATTTTATTTGCTGTGAGCAAATTAAGTCGGTTTACTTCTAACCCAGGAGATGATCACTGGGAGGCACTTGAAAGAGTGTTGCGCTACTTGAGAGGCACAACATCTTTTGGAATTCATTATATTGATATCCTTCGTATTAGAAGGGTGCAGTGACTCAATTGGATCTCGATGTCGATGAGATCAAAGCTACAAGTGGTTATGTGTTTACTTTAGCCGGTGCTCGCAGTTTCATGGAGGTCTTGTAAATGACTATATTGACGAGATCAACCATGGAAGCGGAACTTGTAGCACTTGACACAGCCACTGTTGAGGCTGAATGGCTAAGAGAGCTTCTGATGGACTTACCGTTGGTTGAGAAACCAATACCGGCAATCCTGATGTACTGTGATAATCAAACTGTGTTGGCCAAAGTCACAAGTACAAAGGATAATATGAAGTCCTCTAGACATGTGAAGCGTAGGCTTAAATCATCGAGAAAATTGAGAAACTCCTAGTAATAGCCGTGAATTATATTAACACCGAGAAAAATCGCGCACTTTTACCAAGGGATTAGCACGGAGAGCGATTTCTGTTGCTTCTATGGATATGGGAATGAGGCCCATTTAGTTACATCACAATGGTAACCCATGCCTTCATGAACGGAGATCCCGTGACTTAGGTAATGGGAAAAACAAGTTGATATTGTAACAAGAGAGTACATATTAATTGTACCCATATCCAAAATAAATAAAGTACTCTCAACTGTATGGAAGGTTGGTATAAAACCTTAATGTATTCATGAGGGAAAGGTATTAGCCTGCAGGATACCTAGAAAGAATACACCTACTTGAGCTTAACTGTTTGGTCGCAGCTTCACGAGAAGGGCATTCTCTAGAAAGCTCATGAGCGATAAGGAGCATGACCATATAACGCCCGCTTAGACGTGGTTCATTGATAACCTAGTATCGCTTGAGGTTTCAAGTGAAGTCTGATTCAAAAGTCAGAATTCAAGGCATAGTCCATTCATTAGTCGTGAGAAGATGAATCTTGCTAATCTAGGTATAAGTTCAACCCATACGGGACTTACATTATAAGACCGTATATTAAACAACACTTCAAGACAATTTTTCGACATATCTCGTGCTTCCCGCTTTGGAATTGGTGGGGATCATTGAAATTAGGCCCAAGGCCTATTTTCTATAATTCCAAAGCACGCAAGGTTTAGTACCATATTGCTTAGGCAAAGTGGGGAGACCAATTTATAAGGTGGAGTCCATCCCACTCCTTGAATTATGGAAGTGGATGGTGGTTTTGGCTAAACACACACGCGCACGCACGCGCGCGCACTTATTCGCATATTTTCGCGTGAAAATCGCGTGACTTGTGACTTGCGACGCGCGACCGCGCCGTGGCGTGGTGCGCCACTTGGCGCACCATGTCCACCTTGTTTTGCTAAACCTTGTACCGTCTCTCTCTTTTACCGGTCATGAGACCGCTTATTTTTCGGTTTGAATACGGCGCTACCGGTGAATAATGGAGTCGCTTACGTGAATAATGGAGTCGCCATCGTGAATAATAGCGCCGATTCACGGTGAATAATAGCGTCGCCATTAGAGAGTAATTGAGACGTCTATAAAAGGCCCGAGACGCCCGTGTTTGAACCGATCTCCTTCACTCCTTTCTCCCATTGTCTTCTTCCACTCTTGTACGGTGTTGAGCTATCGAACCTCGTCGACCTTTCTTCTCGCGTGCACCGAAGAGAGGAGAGCGGATCTCCAACCATTGTCGCAGAGAGAACTCGCACGGGCGGCAATAAGGTTTCGGCAGCGATCTGCGCGACCGCTCCTACTACATCCTCGCATCGCGTCAAGTCTTCATCGCATCACGCTGCGCCGCTTCTGCTCTTCATCAAGCCCAACAATGAAGTCGCTCGTGTGATCGCATTTACTTTGATACTATATTTTTCTTGTGTTTATTCAAGTATGATGAGTAGCCTCTGTTAGTAGTTAGTTGTGCATCACTAGTATATTGTTTTTGTCTCCTACTAAAACTTGGAATTAAAATATTGCCTACATTTTCAACAATCCGTAAACCTTATTGTGGAATTTGTTGCAATACGTAAATGGTTAGCGCTTCGATGCGATGAAACTCGAGAGGTTTTGTGGTCGAACTTTCGTAGATGGCGCACTAGAGTCAAGTTTTGGCTCATGTCTTTGGGACTGTGGTGGGTTGTCCATCCGCAGATCCATTTACGATTGAGCAAGACATGCAATTTGATAGTGCAAACAATATCGCTCTTGGTTGCATCTTGACTGCTCGCAGATCGGCTCTACGATGTGTACATGGACTATAAGTCCGCCACGAGTTGTGGAATGCACTAGAGCACAAATATGCAGAGGCAGAGGTGGTCGCCGCTCTACATGTGTGAGCAATTTTTCGACTTTAGCATGGATGAGACTAAGTCTATAGTTGGACAAGCTCATGACCTCCAACTACTAGTCGGTGAGATTGCGCACTGGGCGTGTGTTACCTCCTAAGTTTGTGGTCGCGGGCATTGTTGCTAAACTCCCACCTTCTTGGCGGGATTTTGCCACTAGCCCAAACACAAGAGGAAGAGATTTCTGAAGATCTCATTGCTGCCTCGATGTGGAAGAAAAAGCTAGAGCAAAGGATGCACCAAGCACATCTGGCCAGAATAATGCAAACTTCATTGAGAAAAAGACTATAGCAAAGAAGTACAAATCCAACAAACCGAACAAGACAACTAGCTTTAAGAAGAAGAAAACTGAGAAAAAGGATTTCAAGGACATCACCTGCTTTGTGTGCGGAAAAGATGGTCATATGGCGAAGGACTGTCGATTCCGCAAAATCAGAGATGGTGAACAGCCAAAGAAGAAGGCTGTCAACGTGATAATAGGCGAGGCCTCAACTTCAGGAGGGTATGGTAATCCACCTGTTGTTTTTTCAGCATGTCAATCCACTGATTGGTGGGTGGATACTGGTGCTAATGTTCACGTATGTTCTGATATTTCCTTGTTTTCTTCTTACCAGGCAGCAGGGGCTTCCTCCGTCCTAATGGGAAACGGCTCGCATGCTTCTGTTCTTGGTGTTGGCACGGTGGATCTGAAGCTGACTTCAGGGAAGATTGTCCACTTAAAGAACGTGCAGCATGCTCCTACAATAAATAAGAACCTCATTAGTGGTTCTCTTCTATGTAGGAATGGTTATAAGCTAGTTTTTGAGTCGAATAAAATTGTATTGTCTAAGTTTGGAAATTTTGTTGGTAAAGGCTATGAGAGCGGAGGCTTGTTCCGCCTAAGTACTTTAGAGTATTGTTATAATCAATGTTGCAACAAATTTAAATAAATGTGAGGCAAATATTTGGCATTTCCGTTTGTCATATTAGTTTTGATAGTATTGTGAGAATGTCCAAATTAGATTTAATTCCAAAATGTGAAATTATCAAAGGATCAAAATGCTACCATGTGTGCAAGCAAAACAGACCTCAAAACCTTTTAAGGGATTAGAGGATGAAAAGAATCTGGCACCATTAGATCTTATTCATTCAGATTTGTGTGAAATGAATGGACTATTGACAAAAGGAGGCAAAAGATATTTTCTAACTTTTATTGATGATGCAACACGCTACTGCTATGTGTATTTGCTAAAAACTAAGGATGAAGCTTTAAACTACTTTAAAACTTATAAGGCTGAGGTTGAGAACCAACTAGAAAAGAAAATAAAAAGATTGAGATCTGATCGTGGAGGAGAATATGTCTCTCATGAGTTCTTCCAATTCTGTTCTGAGCATGGAATAATCCATGAGTTCACACCGGGAAGAGAGGAGAGCGGGATCTCCGAACCATTGTCGCAGAGAGAACCTGCACGGGGCGGCAATAAGGTTTCTGGGCAGCGCATCTACGCGACCGCTCCTACTACATCCTGCACTGCGTCAAGTCTTCACTGCATCACGCCTGCGCTGCTTCCTGTTCTTCATCAAGCTTAACAGTAAGTCGTTCGTGTGATCGTACGACTTTGATACTATATTTTTCTTGTGTTTATTCCGAAGTATGATGAGTAGCCTACTGTTAGTAGTTAGTTGTGCATCACTAGTATATTGTTTTTGTCTCCTACTAAAACTTGGAATTAAAATATTGCCTACATTTTCAACAGTTTGGGCTGGCATACATGTTCATTTGATAATTCCTAGGGTGTTTTGATTGCGGAATAAATTCAACCAACAAGCTGTTGCAAATCTGTTCTTCTAATGGGAGATTTGGAGGCTTGGAGCTAATTTGTCGTGTGTTGTTGAAAACTGGTCACTTACAGTTTTATATCGGCAAAATTTATCTTGATGTGCTGAAGTAATATCAACTTAGAGGAGCTAAACTGGTAATTGTGTTCCTGTGTTAATTGGTGAAGCCCCATCTCCTACCTTAATTATGAAGATGGTGTTCTTTTTTTTTTCGAGCTGCATTTGCGTACATGCTTGCTTAATGATCCATCATCCATGGATGCTTCACTGCTTATTGCAGACAAATTTGAGCAAGGAGTTTGGTTACACATGCTAATTTCTGATCTTTAGGTGTTTCTTGTTGAATAAATGAAGCAAGAAAAAACTGATGCAATGTGTTCTGAATTTCTTATAGATAAAATGGATTATAGCTGTAATTGCCATTTGCTCTTCCACTGTTGTTTCGGCAAATTGTCAGCTCATGATGCCTTAAGATACTGGGGAAAGCACAAGTTATTTTGTGGTACTGCTCCGTCCATGGCAACTTAGAGGAAGTAGGAACCAAGGCTCTAAGGGTATAGCCCTAATTTGCTACTGCCCTATTCGACCGAGCTTAAGGGCGGATAGCGGCGTGCGGCCAGCCCTCACGGACGGCGCCGTGCGAGCGTTGGCCTGGGGTCGGCGCTGTCTCGAATCGATTGTTGGCTACGAACGTACGCACTACGCACAAAGGATAATTCAAAGTCCTTCAGACATATAAAATAATCTTAAAATTGTTAAAAAACTGAGAAATTCTGAAGTGATTTTTGTAAATTATATTTACACTGAGAAAAATCTTGTAGACCCTTTTACAAAGGGATTAGCATAGAAATTAATTTTTGTTATATCTATGGATATGACAATGAGGTCTATTTAAGTTACATTATAATGATAAACCATACCTTTTTAATCGAAAATCCTGAAAAAAAAGTTATAACAAGAGAGTACATATTTATTGTACCCATATCTTAATAAACAAAGTAATCTCGACTTTTTGGAAGGTTGGTACAAAATCTTAATGTATTCTGTTATCTAAATGAGGAAAAGTTATTAGCCTGCAGGATATCTAAAAGAAATATACTTACTTGAACATAACTGTGTGGTCGCAGTTCACGAGAATAAGACATTCTTTAGAAAGCTTATAAGCAGATAAAGGAGTATGACTATATAACGCTCTGTATAGACGTGGCTCATTGGCAGTCTAGTATCAGTTGAGATTTCAAGTGAAGATTGATCATAAAAAGCTGTGAATTCAAAGTGTAGTCTATTCATTAACTATGAGAAGATGAATTTTGCTAATTTAGGTATAAGTTTAACTCGTACGAGACTTACATTATAAGGTTGATATATTAATAACACTTTGTACAATATCTTTGATACCTCTTTTGCTTCTTGCTTTGGAATTAGTGGGAGATTGTTAGAATAGGCCTATATGAGTGAGGTTCATTTTCTATAATTTCAAAGCATGCATGGTTTAATATCATATTACTAAGGTAAAGTAGAGGAGTCTAATTTATAAGGTGAAGCTCTTGCTACTCTTTAAATCATGTGGCATAGATGGAGATGGCATGAGGTGAACACCCATGTGCGTACGTATTTTCATGTGAAAATCGCGTGACATGTGACTTGCGACGCGCGATTGCATCATGACGTGGCGCGCCACTTGGCAGACCAAGTCTACCTTATTTTGCTAAACCATACATCATCTCTCTTCTTTTAATTGGTTATGAGATTGTTTAATTATTATTATTTAGTTTAAATATTATTAGTTACCAATAAATAATTTAGCAATTACTAGTGAATTATTTTAGTTCAATAGGGGTATTTACTAGAGAGTAATTCGTATGCCTATAAAATACCTAGAGACGTTAGGCTTGGTAGACAAAAATTTTCCATTTCCTTCTTACACTGTCTTCTTCCTCTCTAATGAATTCATACTGAGTGTTGAGCAATTGAACCTTGTCGGCTCTTTATTTTAGGTGTGCATCAGGAAGGAGGGAGAGCGGCTATCTTCGAGCTATTATCATAGGGAGTACTTGCACGGGGTGGTAATAAGGTTTTTACGCAGCGCATTTGCGTGATTGCTCCTGCTCTGCTATTTTTATGTTCATGCACTGCATCGAGTCTGTGTGATTTCCTATTTTTCATCAAACCTAACAGTAAGTTGTTCGTGTGATCAAACGAGTTGTTTGAATTTTGTTTCTATATATATTTTGAAGTACAATAAGTTATTTGTTGTTAGCATTGATTTATACAACATTAGTTTTTTACAATATTTGATTTATAGTAAAATTTAGAATTAAAATGTTACCCATATTTTCAACACATTATTTATAGAATGTTGCCTACCGCACATGCGCAGACTATCCTGTGAACTCTTCACTCTTGCCAACATATTCTTCTAGCTCTGCGCCAACCTTATCCCGAAACCAATCTCCCATGAGTAAAAGTTGTAAAAATCATGTGCCTCGGCTAAGGAATCAAACTCTGTTCCTACCGCTGGATCGATCACGAGCTCTGTTTTCCTGTCCACAAAATTCCTCATCAGCTTCTCCGAAGCACTAGCTTTCCCAGCAATAGGATCTCTCCCTTCAGGAATAATCCCTTGATGGACTCTACATACCAAAGGAAGAGAAGGCAAATATGCCTTGTACAGATCAAAATCCCATCTTGTTCCTCAAGCATCAGGTTATTATACAGACAATATAATTGTTCAAAATGGAACTACTAAAGCATGACGAGACCCTCTTGCTCCTACAAATCAGGCGTGCATGCAAGCAACTGAAAGTTGCTGTCCTGAGACACCAACGTTTGCAAAATTGCCCATAACCCTAACTTACCACAACACAGAAGCCGATCAAACCAATCGACCTAGCAAATACATGCAGGCCAGCACTAATTCCAACAATGGTAACCAAATATAGAAGGAATTATTGATCATATATCCTCCATTTAGATGGAAATTAAGGATTTACCCTCCTGGCCCACGTGTCAGTGACCTACGATGACTCTACATGTCATTGAGTGGGAAGGATAAATCCTCAATTTCCCAACTATGAGAAGGGTGTATGATCTAAACCCCCAATACAGAAACACACTACTTATATACTACAAGGTCGACCGAAAAGATCTGTGTTGCTCGAACCTAAAGCTATACTTCCGATATGTGCTGAAACCTCCCATGTCTGCGAGCTTCCGGTCGGGAGAAGAGACGAGAAATGCCTTCTGCGCCAGCCAAGTTCGTTTTCTTCCGTACAACAAGAGTCTCCCTCGCCGCTGGTCGGTGAGCCTCCTGCGCCGCCGCCGCCACCAACATCCTGACCTGAGCTCGACATCTCCTATCGGGCTAGGCCCAGGGTCACTGAAAGATGAGGCCCATGGGCGTGTTGGGCCTGGCCTTCCGCCACTTTCGTGATAATGTTTTACTAAACTACATACTACTAACATTTTTTGTATCCGGACTCAGAGAGAGTGACAGAGAGAGACTTGTTATTTTTTTTTTAATGTGAAAAATCTTCGCTGCATTCACACTCGGTTGAATTTAATTGGAAAATTTTGGTCCACACCATTTGTGGTTTTGCAGTTTTGGATTTTGTCAGTGCATTTTGGCTTTTACGTTACTAAAATCATAAACTTCTTTGGTAAATGATAGTTTGACAAGATTGATGTCCGTTGACTAAGCGAAAATAACTGTTTTGCCCTTCCCAACATGCTGATCTTTCAATCAGATGCCATCACAAATATGAAGAGAGGAAATTTTAGGAAGAAAAAGAGAGAGGGAGAGAAGAAAGGGTACGGGCAATTATGGAGTTTTGAGAGAGTGAGCTAATAATAGCAAAATCCAAAGAAGCTGGTGATTCCAGTGGCATGGAACCAATTATGTAAAAATTAGTGGCAAAAATCTAAAAGTGCAAAACAACCAATGGCGTAGACTGAATTTTCCCAATTGAATTTGTTATGATATTGTACAAGTAAGAAATTTTGGTCTATGCCACTGATGTTTTTTAGGTTTTTAGATTTTAGCATTGATTTTTTCCTTATTAATTAGTTTATGCCATTGGAATCAAAAACTTTTTAAAAAATGCCACTAGTGACCTAGCTTTTCTCAAAATACCAAAGCTGCTCTTACTATTTTCTTCTCCCCCTCTCTCCTTCCCCCCTGACCAATCTCTGTCTCTCTCTCCTTTCTATTTTAGATTTTCAATCCAATCTTTTTCTCTCATGGCAGCAACAAATAATGCAATGCAGTTTTGTGAATCGGAAAGGGCATAAGGGTCATTTCGGCTTGACTTTATCAGAGTGATATTTTCCAAAGAAAATTACAATTTAGATGACATAAAACCCATCAGATAAAAAGTAACGATACAAACCGAAAACCACGCAACATGAGCGACATAGACCGAAAGAATCACACATGAATGAGACGCAATCAGACAGAAAATTGGGTAGATGGCTCCTACACCATTTCGTGTGCAGGAATCTTGTGGAAGGACTTGGCATCGCTAGCATCGCAATCTTCCAAGCCAGGATCGTTGTAAACAACCAAACAGTAGAACCCAACGAGGACGACGGACGCCGTCACGCACGAGATGGCGACGACCAACGCGGGCGGCATGATCTTGCACACGCGGTACGCGAAAGCGCAGCTGAGGACGGTGGACAAGGCCCAGACGGCGAACTGCAGACGGCGCCTCTCCCCGGTGGGTGACGCCGGCGTGAGCTGCTCGACCCGCCGGAGCCACAAGAAGAGCATACCGAGGTTTTTCTCTCATGCCCAGGGATCACCGCGCACCCGTCGCGCCGTCTGGACGAAGCTGTAGACTAGGAAGACGAGCACGGCGAGACGAAGGCACGCGCTGCACGGCTGGTCGAGCAGCGCGCCTAGTAGTTTGCTTGGCTCCGAGGCGCGCGGAGAATCGGCATTGGCGGCGGTTGCCATGGCCACATCGACGCTCTCCTTGGCATCCATTGACTAGCTAGCCAGGTGGCCGCCTTCGTCTTCGATCGATCGCGTGCGAACTTGAGATATGTGTGATTAGTTGGCGAATTGCGATCCATACACGAGCATTCCATGGCAGCCCGGCCAGGCGTAGCACGGAGCAGCGGCAGCGCAGCAAGCCAGCGGTTGCATTATTCGTCTGCACCAGTTGAAGTTTGGCTACACAGGTATATATGGATCTGGTTGATTCTTTTCATGATTATTGGTTTTCCGCATGGTTGCCATTTATTCTCGTGTAACATAGAAAAATCATGTTCAGTAGACGGTAGTGTAGAGAAACCATGATCAGTAGGCAGTAGTGTTTAGCAAGATTAGTGATTAAATGAGCTTCGTGGGTGGCCCTAGATTAGACATGTCTGCGTCTGTTTGTAGCTTGTCTGATTTTTTTTGAAGGAAGCTTGTCTGATAATTAGCTGTTCTTTTCAGATTACAGTAAGGTAAACAGATTACAGTAAGGTAATGCTTTATAGAATGTACATAAAGTTCTGAATCACATAATATGCTAAATTTAATTGAGTTGTTTAAATTAGCCTCCCTCTTACCGCCGATTGGGAGGATGGCTATGGCTCCAGTTCTAAAGTGTTTGTTTCCTTTGTTGCTACATATGTTTAGACTGCTGAAAATGAAGAATTCTGCTGATTTGAAATCTATGTGAGTGTTGTGGCTACAGACCAAACAGTAAAACGAAGAGATTGGTAGAATCTGTATGAATAAGAGATGTTCTGCCCTCGGGATCACCTCAGGGGACCTTTTATGTAACTGCAAGGCTTTTTTTACAACACTGCTCCTGGTTACATGTATTACCCTAGGACATACTTGTCCTTTACATATTTAGCTAGGTCTCTCGGGTTTACAGGCAGAATGGAGCCATTCCCACAACTAACACACGTCTTTTGCATCCTTACAACACCACGCATGCCCTATACACATTTTACTGAGCCTCTTAGGCTTGTAGGCCGAATGAGCTTAGGTGGAGGCCATCCTCACAATAGTGGGAGAGAGCCAGAAAGACACAAAAAGGTACCTTCCACCTTGACAGTGTTGACGCCAACACCAATTTCTATTGAAAGCCAAGTAACAAATCTTGCAAAGCTTTTTATTATGCTTGTTCAAACATAGAAGAACCTTCATTATTATATTGTTTACAAGTTTCTTAAGTTGATGCTAATTTTACCCTAGCAACTGTAAGTGTTGAGATAGTATTTTTTTTCAATGAATTATGTTAAGAATAAGCTAAGAAACAGGATGAAAGAGCAATACTTAAATGATTGCTCGGATACCTTTCTTGAGAGAGAATTTTTCTTACAAGTTAAGGATGATGATATCATATCTTGCTTCCAAGTCATGAAGTATCGTCGAGTTAAATTGTAATTTTTTAATTATTTTGTAATTTCTCTATATTATTTAAGATATTATCTCTACTACAAATAATTTGTATTTGAATTTATGCTATCATGCATCTTTATGTTTTCTATTAAACAAAATTTTTGTAACTTTAAATACATATCTTAAAAATTTTGGGTACACCACTGCATACTACCGCATTAATCCACTGCACTGCCTTAAATAGTAAAGATAAGTAGGACGCGGTGCTGTACAACACAAGGAAGAAACATGCAGTCTTGACGATGGGTCGTCGGCGCAAGTCTTGCGTTGACCTGCGTTGTGTTACAAGCTACTCCACAGTCCATAGACGTTAGATTTTCTTTGACGCGGAGCACGTCGGCGGACTGGGTCAAACTCTGAAACTGCAAAGAAATAATTTAGGACGTTGCGTGACATCCTGCTTGTTATTGCCGTGTTTGTGACGTACACTTTTGGAATTTGCCATGCAAATACAACTATCTTTACTCTTATAAAAGAAAAAATTGATGGTTGATACGTCTTTCCTCCTCTCTTCTCAGCCATCTGATTTGATTTAGACTATTCGTTTCTCTCCTCCTCCTCTCTCTCAGGATACAACCGTCCACCTCCTCCACTTTTCCCATCTCCTCGTGTATTCTGGCCACTTTTCTCTCTCTGTCGCTTGCTCTTTAATGTTTTGATGTGTGAAGTTGGCCAGATAGTAAGTTCTGTCTCATTATTTTTATGACTCCGTTGCAACGCACGGGTCTCTAACTAGTCTTACTAAAATTTCGGGATTTTCATTTGAATTTCTCGCTGTTGGATTCACTCCACGGTTCGTGCACTACCACATCCAGCGACGCGCAAGAGCCGCAAACGGGTAGCCCCTCGCAAAGCCGGTTGGCTCGCCGGTGCCGCTGCATCCCCCTTCTTGTCCGTGCCGGAGACGAGTACAATGTACAGAAGGGGTGGGACTTGATTCTTCGTTTGATTTTTTCTGACGGTTATTTATGAATGCAAGATGGGTATTGCACTCTCATTTAGAATGTATAATAGAAACACAGGAACATGGAAGGAATGCACCTATAAAACAAATGATTGAAAATCATAGAAAAACTGTTGAATTGGGTGTTTGGATGGTTAAATTTTATTTGGAGGTTTGGGAGTGGAAAGCATATATGCAACTGGCATAAATGGATCGATCGTTTGTCAACCACTGAGACAAGAGATCTTAGTAAATTGCGGGACCCAGGGGCGATGCTGGCGGGGGGAAGGCTATCCTCTCCCTGTGGCAAGAACACCCCCTGGCGGCCGATGAGCAGGACCGGCGATGATGACTTCAAGGAACCAGCAGCTGCAAGCCTACAAAGAAAAACTAAAATAAAAAACACTTGGTCAAGTAGTCAGCCCACTACCCTTAAGAGGTCCAACAAATCCATCTCACCGGTCCACCAAGACACCAACTCCAACTCACAATTCGTAATAAATTAGCAAATGGATTTTTCGATTCCCAGAGAGTAGAGACAACACACAATGCAGAGGGGGCGACTGGGCGAGCAGAACTGTAGAAAGGGGGGGACCAGGGTTGGGGGAGCCGGATTTGGCGGCGAGGGCCAAGCCATCTAGGGGAGGGGGAGCCAGACTGGGGTGGAGAGGGGGAGTCAAGCGGAGGCGGGGGGTGTTGGACCAAGGTGACGAGGGGGAGCCAAGCCGGGGCAGTGCCCGGCGAGTGTGGGCGGCGCCGCGACAGGAGCACCGTGTGCCGAAGTGGGGTGGCAACCACCGTGTGTCGAAGTTGGGAGGAAGCCTCTGGAGAGTGAAGAAGAGTAGAAGACGAAGTGGAGTTAAGTTCTAAGTGTGTGAGACTTTAGAGGAAGTTAATGTTGGGCCATTTGTAATTTCCTCCCATTTTTGGGGAAAGAAATGAAAAATGCCTATGGGGCCCACATGTAAGAGAGGGAGAGAGATGAGATGAAGGGGGGAGGTGACTGGTTCGGCTTGACCCTTCTCAGATCTGGCCGAAGCCCTATCAGATCTGGCCGAAGCTCTCTCCTAATCCGCTGCTCCTCCTCTTTCTTTGGCACTCTCTTCGGATCCGTCGTTCTCATGCGCCGCCGAATCCTGGCCGATCTGTTTGGCTTCTTCGGCCATAAAGGAGAGATGGGGAGGGGAGTTCGGGGGCAGAGAACAAAAAGGTGAGCCATCAGATCCAAAATTTTTTGAGTTGATTTAGTTTTGGGTGAGAGCCCGGCGACGCCGTGCTTGTGCAGCCTCCAAGCTGTGGTTCTCCAGTGCTCTCTGCTCTTGAGTTCCCCTCTGGACTGCGTGTTTATGCGCGGTGGGTCTTGGTCTCTCGGTCTAGCCGTGGCCATGAACAGGGCAACTAGTTCTTGATCTTTCTATGGCTTTGTGTGGCACTGATTCACATCTCGGCTTTGCAACTCGGTGAGTACTGATTTGTGAAGATTGGGATTTGTATCTCCGATTGCCTTCTTGGTAGTACCTTGGTATTTCCAACGACTGGTTTTCTGGGACATTGTCTTCACGACAAGCTTGGCCCTATTGGCTTCTCAGTGGTTTAGCAATACCACTGCATAGTGAGCTTAACTTTTGTTTGGTAATTTCTATTGTGCAAACGTTTGCCGTGCTAGTGTTGTATATCCCTTTAATATCTCTGATATTTGTGATAATCACTAGCTCTGGGAGGACTTTGCATAATAGAACGTGGGCTTATAGATTGCTCAATGAGGACATGTGTCAAATCTGAATCTTTAGTGACAATCTAATTAGATTCTGCTAGTTTGATCTGTAATGTATTAGTTGATTAATTCTGATAGTGTAGTTTGGTACTCTGTCAATTGATTTAGCTCATTTAGATACTCAGTTTCGCTTACTACTGTCGGTTGGCTCTGGTGTTTATTTACACTTGCAGATCCTTTGATTGCTGAATGTATGTGTTATTTTTGCAGTAGCTTTGCTCTGTTAACAGAAACTGTTTTTGGTCTAAATCTGAATTTGACATTGATACTGCACAGAGGTAATATTTAATTAGATAGATTAGCAAAATTTTAGAGAATTGTCACTGTAATTATTAAAAATTTGACAAGAGTTGAAGAAGGCCAAGTTTTTCTAAACTTGTGCAACTCCTCCTTGAGAGCAATACATCAATTATTTAATCTGTGAATTATGTAGATTTTATATGTCCACATATGTATTTTATTAAGCATATGACAATATGTTAATGTTTTAAATGTATTATTTATTCGGAGAGATAATACATATGTTGATATGTTATTTACATGTTGTTATATATGCTTTATTGTGCTTAATCACAATTAGAATTAAATTAGAAATGTCACTGAAACTACATAATTTTCAACAGTTAAGAGATTAGGACTTAGGAGAGCTGGAGACTGGGGAGAATTGGGGCACGCTAGAGAGTGGAGAAGAATAGAAGACGAAGTGGAGTTTTTGAGTCAAAGAGAGAGAGAGAGAGAGAGAGAGAGAGAGAAAGTGAAGTGCTCAGTGAGAGAGTGAAGTGAGGAGATTAGGACTTAGGAGAGCCGGAGGCTAGGGAGAATTGGGGCACGTCACATGCCTAAAGGCTTCTTGATTTTGAAGCAGTGGATTGATTGATAAATGGAGACATTGAGTGAGTAGTATTCTTTCTTACTTCTTTACTTTCAGATTTAGTATTTTAGAGTTTAGACTAATTTTGATATGTTTTATACACAGATGACTTATCCTACTTCGCACTTATGGCAGAATAATTATATATTTTTGGGTATATCCTACTTTGTATTTATCTGTTTTTCGTTGTTTATTTCAAATTATGTAATTTCTGTATGAATTTGAAATTTCAGAAGAGTAAAAGATTATATTTATATCAATTGATGTGGATATACATGTTAATGTTGATGTGACCACACTACAAACGCATACGACCGTAACTCCCAAGAATAAACAAAAGGTGAATTCGTTTCTTCAGTTTCAATTTGTCTCAAACGAGAATATGATGCTATCTAATGATGAGGACATCCCAGCTACTTTCACATCTAGTGTGCATGAGATACAAGGACCAACGACTCGAGCGCGAGGGCGTCAACTTAACTATCAAGTGAATGCATTCTTAACTTTGCATACAAATGTTCTAAATAATAAAATACTATTTAATCCTTGTGATGATTTAATTGTCCTTAGGAACCATAGAGAAGGACCACACGAGCCCAAGTATACAAGTGAAACCATCTAGCACAAACTAAGTCCTGTTCACGAGTTCGACTCAGATTTTGTGTACTTCAAACGGGCAAAACTCTCTATCCAGGAGGTATCTCGAGGTTCATGAGTACTTGTTGGAAAGCTTTTGAAGTCTACTTTCAGATGGATCTGGCTCCACTTCAAAATTCTTTCTGTGCAAACCGTAATTACCAAAACAATCTAACGCTAACTCAGCTTGATAATATCAACTTTAAATGCTCATAGATTTCGCATCAAGAGTCCATTTGGAATGTGTGAGTACAACATAGAAAGCTTAACTCGTTCTCTTTTCAATGGATCTAGCCCCATCCAAAAATTCTTTTTGTGCGCAACGGAATCATCAAAATAATTTTCGGTTTCAAAAATAAAGATAGAATCAAATATGATTTGATTACTTTCCATGTGTTTAAAACTTTTCATAAGTAAGGGCTTGTGTGCCCCTATAATTAGAGGCTCAATTAGCTATATAACGTAAACCATATTTGAGAAAAATCAATCTATGAAAGTTATTGTTTGAGTTTCGTTTGATTGTTGAAATTTCAAGGAGAATTAGACGTGTTCTTCAATTAAGATCATTCAGCCTTCCCGCTGGGAATTGGGTGCACGATAGATCTTCACTTGGAGGTCGGTGAAATCGACGTGAATGTGTTTTGGCGAATTAAAGAGTGTTCGTCCCTTGCATTGGCATTGGAGGATCATTGCGATTCATCAAGACTCCCGTGAGTATCCATCCTACGTCGAGAAGATCGGGCGACCCCGTATCATCTGGTATCAGAGCGCGGTTTACTCGGTAGGATCTTATCCCTTTACTTTTTAGTTCATTATTTCCTGTCCTATTGTCTATATAGCCGAAAATTGCCTCAAAAAAAAATCCAAACCCTAGTTTCGCATATGTTATTTATGTGATTTTTTATTAAGTTTTGATATATCAGAAATTTTGTTTACGTGCTAATCTTAGTGTCCTTTTGTATTGCTTAATCGTTGTTATTTTAGACCTTTAAAAATCTGCTAGTTGATCCTTCAATTAGCTCCCAAAAAAATAATAGATTTAATCTTACTTTCGGATCTTAGTGGGCGGCCGTACCCCAAACCCTAGCCGCCTTTTAGTGTGTGTCTACAACTCTTCCAAAAACAATCCGGGTACAACCCTAGATCAGTTTGGCTAGCTGTCTTCGTCCGAACTCTTTGAGATATTGCCATCCAAACCAACTCTAGGGAAGTGCTATCCGAAATCCAAGAGAAAAGTTTGTGTTCGGGTTGGTTTTCTTGAATTTCTTGCCATACGCAATTGAAACAGCCAAACACCATACAAACCGATCTTCACTCAAATTCTTTGAACACTTGAGACTAGTCATTGATATTGCATCGTGGGCTGCTCTTGAATAATTTACTCTCAACTGAATATTAGACTTGTACATCACTCACTCGATCGATAAAAAAAAGAGGGCAAAAAAGGCAGCCGATTAAAAAAAGAAAAGCCATGGCTTGAGCATAGAAAAAAAGAAGGAAAAAAGGACAAAAATAAAAGAAAGCGTTAGCCGAATTTGCGTGAGTTAACCATAGTCTATAAATTCAGATTGTGTATTTTATTTCTTGAGCAATCTTGTGCCCTTATTTACATAATATTGCAATTGGCTAGTGTCTCTCCTAGAACTTGATGCAAAACGAGCTAATATTTCTCGATTGTTTCTTTTAGCTCATTTCTTTGTTTGCATTGAGTCACATTAATCATTGTATGTGCGTTCATATACTTCACTTATATCTTTTGGATCAGCACATAGGCAAGATTTTTCTAATTTGGATTATTACTTAATTCAACAACATTGTAAAATTCAGATTGTGTAGAATAAATACTTCCTAACTAAGCTCCACTAAATATTTTTTACCGTGCAATTGTGAGTCAGTTTTAAATCCGTTTGTTCATCACTTGCTATTGTAGCCACCACCAAATGTAAATTTCTTTTTGCCTCAATTCACTTTAGAAAGGTAAGAACTTTACTTGGTGAGGAAAAAGTGAGATAGAATGAACTTCACATATCGTATATATGTTGTGGTATTTGTGCGTGCTTTGTGCCACTAATCATGACAGGTGAAGACGATAATATGGGAGAAGAGCATACCCCAACGGGTCATTTTCAATTCCAAGCTTCATGGGGCACTTTGCGCAGTGAGTTCGCCGCCACTTCTTCCACCTTAAAAGCGTAACTCAAGACAAAGATCAACAATTTCGCGCAAGATATGCGTATTGAATTCAATCATCAAATGAAAGTGTTACGCTCGAACATCGTGAATGATATTGTATGGGCACTTCATCCACAAAAAGAAGAAGATAACTTTATTCATTTCTAATGGAAGTGAAGATCCAGAGGAGTATTTTAAATGGGAATGTCAAATAGAGAAACTATTTAGATTTCAAAAGCTTCTTAAAACCCAAGAGGTGATACGTGCCACTAGAGAATTTAAAGATTATGCTGATAGTTGGTGGCAACAATGTTTTAAAAAAGAATTCATTAAATCTTGGTCAGATTTGAAGGCACTCATGAGGAGAGAATTTATGCTATCCTATTATACGCATGGATTGCTTCCTTATTTGGAGAGTATCACACAAGAGAGTAATACTATTGATGAATATTATTTTGAGCTACAAGATGCAATACGTCGTACCGGTGTCACCAGTGCATTAAAATAGAAGGCATACTTTAAAGGATGATTGAATTCTAAGATCACCGTTATACTTCAACATAGATATTTTGGTAGTGTGCAAGATCTTGTGAATTATGCTATTAAAGAGAAGAAGAGACTTATGGAGAGATGTACACCACAGTTCCCTCCATGTCCATATCTCAGTTCTTCTACCCCTACTAGTGTGACATATGAGATGATGACCGAGCATGGGATTTTTCCTTCGGTCAAGAAGACATATAGTGATATTCTAAAGCTACATATAGCTCCTGAAATACACCGTAACCCATGCAAGGATGAGAGCCACATAGCCAAATTGAGTGAGAAAAAGAGTGAGCTGTGTGATTCACCATATGTAAGATTGAGAGCATCCAAATTGAGAGTATGAGAGAGACATCAAAAGAAAAGAGAGAAGTAGAAGATAGACAAAGTGAGAATAAATTTAAAACTAACACATTAATATCTATTTCTAGTGTTGTTTCTCACATTATGCAGGTTGATATTAAAGATGAAAAATTGAACGTTCAACAACCGGCACCTTTAAAGGCAAATGAGAAGGAGGTAACCACAGGATGGGATATAGTGCTTGCTACCCCGTGGGTACATCCTAATAATTTTAAACCCCTAGCACCTACATCATTTGAGGAGGACAACAAAGGTAACAATATTAGTATTGAATTTAATTGTGAAAAGGTGAGTAATTGTGAGAACTCATGTGATCAACCAAAAAGTCCATGTTCTAAAATTTCTTTGCTCAATTTACATAATATGGAATTGATTACTCATAAGGAAGTTCTTACTAGAAAATTTTCAAATGATTCTTTATGCTATATCATGTTTGATGATCCTAGAGAGCTATCTAGTGTGATTGATAATGTTGCTGAAATTTTATGTTTAAAATCGGTAGTTAGTACCTATGCGTACACATGTAAATTCAATTTGATTGGAGATTATGGTGTAGATGATAAAATTTCTATTCACAAAATTTACATTACATGTGATAAACCTGCTAAACTGAAATTACATATTGTGTATAAATAATTTTTTATGCCATGTCGTGGTAACAATGAGATGAATTTCAATAATAGTACATTTTATTTAGAAAGATTTTATAAATCTACTTGTTCAATGAATGATATATAATCATGTAAAAATAATCAGAGTAGCGCAGTTGAATTATGGAAAGCACGCAAAATTTTTTCTCCATATTTGAACAACTAAATCTGATTTTGTCCATTAATGAACTATCTATGACCTTAGAAAAGTTGAGAACGATTTTCTGTTATGGGAGGGGGAATGATATGAAAAATAATATTACAATGCACACATCTTTTGGTCGCTGCTATATACATGTGTTTGTGCAAGATAATGGGAATGACACAACAATTGATATATACATATACCATGCATATGTGTTGTTCTTTTTGCTTACTCCATTGTCACATATCCATAATGAGATAAGCCGAAGAAGTATTGATGACAAATATATATATATACCATGTATACACGTTGTATTCTTTGTTTAGTACAGTTTCAGATTATTAAAATCGAGGACGGCTTTTTTTGAAGAAGGGGAGGATGATGTGGATACACATGTTGGTGTTGATGTGACCACGCCACAAACGCATACGACCATAACTCCCAAAAATAAACAAAAGGTGAATTCGATTCTTCGGTTTCAATTTGTCTTAAACGAGAATATGATGCTATCTAATGATGAGGACATCCCAGCTACTTCCACATCTAGTATGCATGAGAATGTTAACGAAGCCGAACCTATGATACAAGGACCAATGACTCGAGCGCGAGCGCGTCAACTTTACTATCAGGTGAATGCGTTTTTAACTTTGCATACAAATATTTTCAAGAATGGAATACTATTTAATTCTTATGATAATTTAATTGTCCTTAGTAACCATGGAGAAGGACCACGTGAGCCCAAGTATACAAGTGAAACCGTCTAGCGCAAATCAAGTCTTATTCGCGAGTTCGACTCAGATTCGGTCCTCTTGACAACGTCTACTTCAAATGGGCATAACTTTTATCCAGGAGGAACCTCAAGGTCCATGAGTCATTGTTGGAACGTTTTTGAAGTCTACTTTCAGATAGATCTGTCCCTACCTCAAAATTCTTTCTGTGTGCACCGAAATTACCAAAACAATCCAACGCTTACTCAGCTTGAAAGGACTAACTTTAAATGCTCATAGATTTCGAATCAAGAGTATATTTGGAATGTGTGTGTACAACATAGAAAGCTTATCTCGTTCTCTTTCCAACAGATATAGCTCTATCCAAAAATTCTTTTTGTACGCAACGGAATCATCAAAACAATCTTCAGTTTCATAAATAGAGATAGAATCAGATATGATTTGATTACTTTCCTTGTGTTGAAAACTTTTCATATGCAAGGGCTTGCGTGCCCCTATAAATAGAGCCTTAATTGGCCATATAACTCAGATCACATTTGAGAAAAATCAATCTATGAAAGTTCTTATTTGATTTCCGTTTGATTGCCGAAATTCCAAGGAGAATTAGACATGTTTCTCAATCAAGATCGTTCAACCTTTCCGCTGGGAATTAGGTGCACGATAGATTTTCACTTGGTGGTCGGCGAAATCGACTTGAGTATGTTTTGGCGGATTAAAGAGTGTTCGTCCCTTGCATTGACATTGAAGGATCATTGCGATTCATCAATACTCCCGTGAGTATCTATCCTACGTCGAGAAGATCGGGTGACCCTGTATCATCAACTTAGATTAGTTCTATAAATGATTCATTTTACCCTCAATTTTATTCCTGCCTTCGGCACTGGTGGGACCCACTAGTAAGTGATGGAAGAGTCCGACTTGTTCTATCCCTTCCACTTCCGAGTTGTGCAGATCTCTCTAGGTCCCCTTTCCCCTTCCTCTAGGATCACACATGTAATTGCGTAAGGCGCGAGGCGGCGGCCAAAGCTTGCTACAATGAAGACGGCCGCGGAAGGTGATCGAAGACGGTGTTGCGCTACAATTGCAAGCTAGTTCCTCTTGCGGCGCACAACACCGATGGCTTGCGATGACGCACGGCAGCTGCAGCGTGCAACGAAAACGGTGCGGGCTTCGAGTCACATAGCATCTTATAGCCAATAGTGTTTCTAGCGTAATCCAAATCTTTTTCGATTGTAAGGATAAATCACCCACGACAAAATTACTGATAAAGTGGTAGCCAACATGATGATGGGCACTTGAAAAAAATATTACTAGATATTACCGTCAGCAATATACTATAAACCGTCGGAAAATATTATAAATCTTGCAACGAGGCTGGCACACAGCATAGCATCAGCCTTCTTGTTTTGCAAAGCATACGAATCTCTCTTATTTCCTAAGTAGAGTCGCAGTAATCGATGCTGCCCAGTTGTACTATTTCTTATGTAATCACAACCATATGACAAAAAACAAAAAATAAAAAGATGTTGATAAACATTATTAAGATGTTGTCTTTCTAACTATCATTCATATTTGTGACCGTTGGATTAGAGATTTAACGGTCACGAATTCTCCCCTCTCAAAAAAATCCGACCTCCAAAAAAGGAGCTGTTGGATTAGAGATCAAACGGTTCAAAATTTGAATGATTGTTGGAAAGAAAATATCCAAGTGATGTTAGAAATAGGCTCAGAAGGCCTATTTTTTTAAGTCCAAAGCATTCACGGTTTAGTACCATATTGCTAAGGCAAGGTAGGGGAGACCAATTTATAAAGTGGAATCCATGGCACTTCTTGAAATATGGATATGTTGACATGAGGAGGGCTTTGGTTAATCACACATGCGCACACGCACGCGCGTGCGTATTCGCGTATTTTTATGTGAAAATCACGTGACTTGTGATTTGCTGTGACGTGACGCGCCACTTGGTAGACTAAGTCTACCTTTATTTTTACTGAAACGTGCATCACACACTCTATCTTTGTTTGAATGAGATTCAAATATTTGAATTTGGGGCTTTTATTGGGTTTGATGACAGACAGTTATCAGTGGGTAAATGACTGTTTAAATATGTCAGTTACTAATGGGTAAATAACTTTTTTAATCATGTCAATTATCAGTCTGTATATATATATGACTGGAGACGTCCAGAGTATAACCAAGAATCTCACGACCTCCATTCTATTCCTCCTGCGAACTTGTGCTGTTGTACTACGCCACCTGAGCCTCGTCGATTTTTCTTCCCAGCGTGCACCGTGAAGAAGGGGAGCGATATCTCTGAGCCGTTGCTACCATGAAGATCTGCACGGGGGCGGCAATATGGTTTCTGGGCAGTGCACATCTATGCGATCGCTCACTTCACTGTGTCATCTACGTTCTACACTGCATCGAGCCTGTGTTGCTTCTTATTCTTCATTAAACCTAACAGTAAGTCGCTCGCGCATTTGATCAACTTTAATATTGTATTTTCTTTGTGTATTTTCTGAAGTACAATGACTAGCCTGCAGTTAGCTATGCATTTTGCATCACTAGTTTATTGTATTTGTCTCCTAGTAATATTTGAAATTAAAATATTGCCTATATTTCCAACAAGTGATACCTAGACACACCCAAAATAAAAAGCCTGGCACCGAAGATGTATGGTACGACAACACGGTGATGACCATGGACCCCAGTATTTGAGTAGCGAGCTTCATCTGCTGCGTCTGCACGGCAAGAGGTGGCGGCAGTGGCTTCGGTGCCCGCAGCTGCCGCTCGATCCTCCTGTTGAACCACATGAGCGTCGTGAGCACAACGTAGGTAAGGACGACGACGACTACTTGCTGGCGCCACGGACCCCTGTGCACGTCGATCATTGAGGGGAAGAATGTAACATTCCAATTTTTGAAATACCAAAGGTTGGGTAATTTTTGGCATTTGGAAATTTTGGCCTTTATTGACATTTTAAATTTTCTAGGTTTTCAAAGTTTTTGGTTGAGGTTCCATTAAAATGAATTGAAGTATACATATATACACATATGATGCAAAGCACATAAAATAAAATGGAAGGCTAAAATGAAAGGATATGCCAGAGCCACTTTCTTCCCCAAGTTTGGCAACTGAGCTCGCCGTCGATCAAGGCCGCCTCCGTCCAATTCCTCAGGCCAGAAGCATCTTCGACCCTCGACGAGGCTGTCTCGACCACTTTTTGAAGCTCCCCGAGCCTGAGCATCTCCCCCACCGTGCACCCCCTTCGGACCACCACTGTCGCACGCCGACAGCCTTCTCCAGCCACTTCTGAGCTTCGGCGACCCTTAATTCAGCATCGTGATACCTCCTAGGTGCTCCTCTAGCAGTTAATTGGAAAATTATGTCATCTAGCCCCTTAGTCGTGGTCGCCCTATTCCGCCGTCACCTCGGTTTGTCGCCGATCATGGCTTCGGCCAAATTGGCAGGCGAGCTGGGCGAGGGCGCGTAGGTTCCATTTTTCGAACGCTCATGGTTGGCCGCCGCCCCTACCGCCGGCGATCCGCCCCGCCGCTGTCAGAAGGTTGAAGAAGCTACTGTAGATCTCAACCGTTTCATTAGCGCGTGCATTAATTAGCGGTTATGACAGTAGTTAATTTAATGGCTCACTGTCGTGTGGGCCCAAGTTTGTTTAAACCGTTACTCGGTCCCAGGTGTCAGTGTCTGTGTGGTATTTAAATCCCGTAGGCACACCTGTCAACGGCACCGAGGGGAGAAGTTAATTAACCCCAAGTGGACCCCACATGTCAGTCCCTAGCGCTTTCAGAAATTTAAAAGTTCCAGTGGGACTCATGTGTCAGTCACTATAAAAATTAAAGAATTAATAAACACTAATGGGTCCCACTTGTCATTGTAAGCAGAGAAAAGAATAAAATACTCAGTGGGCCCCACCTGTCAGCCTGATATACTCTCTCTCCTCAGAATTTAATAATGGTTTCTGATTTTTGAATTTTAATTAAACCAGCTAACAACTTTAAAAATTCATAACTAATTCATTTTAACACCGAATTTAATGGAAAAAATTGCTAAATTCATCTAAATTCATCCTATTTCTAGAGAAACCAAAGTGATGAGTTTTTGAGTTTATTTGAATTTATAATGCAAGTTTAAATGGTTATGTTAGTTGTTCTTAAATATTAAAAATTCATAACTAATTCATTTGAATTCCAAATCAAGTGAGAAAAATTGTAATATATATCTAAATTCATTCTCTGTCCAGTGGAACCAAAACCATAAGTTTTTGAGTTTGTTTGAATTTTTGTTAAGGTTTTGTTTGGCTATGTTAATTTATTTTATTTCTTTTAAAATGTACGTTCGACGAAAAATTAGCGTACGAGGCCCAAGAGGAGGAATCCGAGGCAGACGCTGTCCAAGATCAACAAGACCAAGCTCCCTGTGATCCAGGCGAGTCAATGCTTTGATCATTTTGAGTACCTATTTTGCTACATTGTTTAGATTCAAATTAATAACTTGCATGCTGTTAATTGGTGTACACTTCTATGACTGTTATTCATGCTCTAGCTAAGTAGCCATATGTAAGTACTGATATTATGTCTCCTAGTACATTAATCAGTGACCCTTGCTTAGCCCCCTAAGAAAAATAATTATGTTAAGCTTTCGAAAATAACATACATATATATATATATATATATATATATATATGACTTAGCATGGCTTAGTTACCAGGAGCATTCAAATACCTCACCATTATATGCAAAAGCAAAAGCAAGTTTGGGGAAAGTCATATATGGGAATTGGTCGAGTATTTTAAAATGATCATTATTTTAAATCCCAAAATCCCCAAATTGCTTAAATGTCTAGGCAAATGGTTCAGGGGCATGGTGCAGTGGAGTGCACGAGTGTGTGGAATGTGGTAGAACCGCCCAGATAACCTAAGGACCTAATCGGGTCTTGACCTGTCATTGTAAAATAGTGCAACCACAAGTCTACAAAGTGCAACTTGGCTAAGTAAACCTTATCGAACCTCGGACTCATCTCATAGGCTGGGGGAAAAAGTGCCGAAATGCTAGAGCCTAGTGTGGCTAAAGGGACACCGAGTGGAGGGTGAATTGTTTCTCTAATTTTACTAGCGTATGGAAAGTGGAGCCTGATGCGGTAGTAAAAGAGTGATTAACATCCCGTGCAATATATGGGACCCACTGTAAGTGGGAGCATCCCATAGGGTGAGATGAGACCCTGAGGCCAGGTAGTTTTGAAAGGTTATTGTGACGGTCTACTCAACTGCATGGATAAGGAATCATACGGGGCAAAGAGTGGATTGTCTCTTGTGGTGAAGTGTACAAACTCTGTAGAGTCAAAATTATTTGAATAGCCGTGCTCACGGTCAAGAGCGGACATGGGAACTTAACTCTGATATAGTTCTATTTCAAAAATAAAATTTAAAAGTTGGGACATGGAATGGAAAAATAAAGGACGATAGACTGTCCTGGTTTGTGTTGTCCTGAGTGTCTCCCAGTGATAAGTTAAGCAGCTATAACGCTGAAAATTGGATATAGGGTGCAGGTGACATGTAACGGTGGATGTAATCTGTACCAATACTATCATCACAAATCTTTTATTCAAAAGAATTATGATTTTAGTTCAAATAGCTAAATCTAGGAATTTCTTGTACATATATCTTAAGTATTTTAAAATGCAATTTCCAGCAAAATAAAATAAACCTAGCCTATCCTTGACAAACCTTGCATGTTATATAATTGCATTATATGTATTGGTTCGCTGAGCATGGTGGTTAGTGTGCTCACACTCCCATAATCAAATCCAGAAGCTGGAGGGTAGGATCATTATGCTTACGAGGATGTGCCAAGTCAAGGAGCCCATGATGGCAATTAGGGCGGATTTCAAAATGTTTAGTCCTAGGCAAGTTGGCTTATCGTAAGGCTGTACGCCTATACTACCTAAGACTAGGCAATATAGATGCATACATTTACCCTTAGCCGCTTGCCTATGGCTTATAATCCCGCTGCTGCTTTTATCTTCTGCTATCATTCTTTTGATTGTAACGATTTGGCCTGGAAGGCAGTCCTGTAGAACAGTTGTCCGACGTGGCATATTTTAAACTCTGATATATATAAATTATATTTTGACATCACATAATGCGATGTATGAGATGATATCAGTAATATACTGTGAGCACTATCTACTGATGCAAGGAATCATACGGTGAAATTACAGAGGATTCTGAATTTTCGAATCTAGGTCCGACAAAGAACTGGAAGGCGAAGAGCACGCACTCACCTGCAAGGCGGAGCTAGTCGAGTAGCACCTGGTGCTTGCTCGGCTTTGACGTGGGTAGCTCACCCTGCTGCTGAGGGCCTGGGGCTCGGCGGCGCCCGCCGCCATGATGGCAACGTTGCCATCATACTTGGTGTCCATGGAAAGAGTTGCTTCCGAATTCTGTGTGATTGTGGAGCTATTTACACCGCAGGCTGCTACTATTTATAAGAAATATGGAGCTAGATTATGCGACCATGCGTGTGGCCAGCCGGCGTCTCCCACACGGCATTGGCTATATGGAGCCGAAGACGATGACTCGCCAGAGTTACTCGTCGTAGACTAATCGTCCAGTGGTTTGTGACCTACTCCTTTCGTCCAAGTTTACAAAACATATTTTTTAATAGTTTTATCTATAAATATAAAGTGTATTTCATATTACAATATAGAATTAGTCTGATGTTCATTTTATACCACTAATAAATATACAATGTTATTTGTTATTCTCTACATACATGTATTGAATATAGTGCTTAGAGATAATAATTAGTGGTAATCTAGCTATTTTCACTATCTCCTTGACAAGAGGTAATACGTCTTATAAATTTGGAAGAAAGGAGTAGTTTGTATGTTTGCTATGCAAGGACACTATTCACAAAACGACGCATTCCACAAATACCGATATACGCGCCATTTATTGACTATTAGGTCAATCTTATTTTGAATAAGAAAAGTTAGTTTAAGCAGGATATATCTTTTCTTCCGCTTTGGTCTGTCGTTGTGGCAATATTAGATCATTGGTTTCGAAATTTTAGCCGAGCTATTCAATATTGGGATTTATACGTGATTGTGTTATTGCTGATGATTGGGATGGTTCTGAACTCAAGTTTACTTTTCGTCACTATGTGAATGATAGACTCAAGTTGAATGGGATAGTACAAATTGCAGGTTCAATTCATTTCTCTGATAATGTGATGCTTTCACTACTATAAAAGAGACTATACTGAACGCTTATATTACAGACGGTTTCCATATACCATCTATGATATAATTATCATAGACGATTCATATGAATAACTATCTGTGTTATTTTCATAGACGGTTATTCATACGAACCGTCTATGATAATATAAGACATCATAGACGGTTATTACTAATAATCATCTGTAATATATCATAGATGGTAATTGATACAAACTGGCTGTGATAATGGCAGACATCATATTGGTTCGTACTAATAATCATCTGTGATGCTTCACAGATGGTTTATATTACAAACCGTCTGTGATAATGAAGTTATCGTAGACAGTTTGTATTAAAGACCGTTTGTAATATGTTTCTCGAAAACAAGTTCGGACTTGTCCGAGAGCAAGTCCGGACTAGTCCGATCTTACTTGCGCAGTCACAAATGAAATCCACGCTATTGTAGCTGTTTGAGTGAAGTCACTGAGATGTTGTCTTCTCTGTCGATTTTATTGGCTTCAAAAACTTCAGAAAATAGCAAAGCTCCAATACTTTACAATGGCCTGACAATACCTCCTACTTAATAGAACCTTGTCCTTAAGGTTTAAAATATGGAAAAGTCCTTTGAATAAAAGAAGCATCTTTCCAAGTTATCATATATGGTTTGTATTAAAAACCGTTTATGATATGTTTTCCATCTCGTAATCCCTTAAAATTTCATTATCTCCCACATGAGTCCACGTAGCATTTTGTTTCGAGACATTTTTAGTAAAACGAGCATAACTTTTGCATATGGTGTCCGTTTTCGACGGTAATGCTAACGGTGACTCTGATAAAAAACGACCAGCATGCGCCAGTTGCCCTCTAAGACCTCCAAAATCGGCCATCTTTGGCCTTGAATTCATGTTGCAAGTTTTTAGTTTCTATTTTTACCAAAAGTTTTGATCTTCCCTTTAGAATTTAGGTTTTGCCTCAACTGCAAAGTTGTAGATCTCATCGAAACCTTTCAAACGAGTATATGTAAGCTGTATAGAACTTTGCTATTTTATATTTTGAGACTAGCTATTTATATTGCATCGATATATATATAGCTATTTATGTATTATAGACGGTTTGTGGTTTAAACTGTTTGTGATAATTATGTTTCACAGATGATTTATGGTTCAAATCGTCTGTGATAATTATATTTCACAGATGGTTTGTGGTTCAAACCATCTGTGATTATTATATTTCACAGATGGTTTGTAGTTCAAACCGTCTGTACTAATTTGGTCCCTGACCACTGGGCCCGTCGATCCACTCTAACTCAATCCTAGCCAATAGAAACCTACCAACCCTCACTCTACGAATCGTAGCTCCATCTCTCCATCCCCATGTAAAATTTTTTCCAACTCTCGCCTCTCCCTCCTCTATAAATACTCACCTGAACCACCTCCTAATTATTGCATGCGCTCAAAATCTCTTCAGCCTCCTCACTGTCCTCCTTCTCGACCTTGACCCCGATGGCCCTTACGAAGTAGACGGCATGCAAGTCTACAGGTAGCAAGACACCGCGAAAGCAGTTGGCTACCAAGACGGCGCTCAAGTTGGTGCTTGCGACAGTGGGCGTCAAGGATATCCAAACTGCACGCTGCATTAGGGGCGAGAGGGCCTAGGCATAGAGGCCTCATTGGCACGGTTGAACTTCCACTATCTGCTAGGATCTCTACTTCATGTTTTTGCCATATCTTGTAATCTTGTGATGTTGTAATGGTGGATTCTAATCTTAATAAAAATGGAATGTGCTGATGTGTTTACTGTTGCATTTTCTTGTTTTCAAAGTGTATAACTAACATTTTTTGAGGCTAACCAAAAAATAGAAAAAATTTTAGTTATAGAATACAATAAACCGTCCGTGAAGGACTATCATAGACGGCTCGAACCAAAAACCATATGTGATACTCACACATCATAGACGGTTCTATCCACCAACTATCTGTGATACTTGTCCATCACAAATAGTTCTAGTTACAAACTGTCTGTGTTGTATTTATCACAGACAGCTCACAAACTATCTATGACAACCTCCGATTATCACTAACCCATATATTAAGACGATTCAGAAAACCATCTGTAATGACAGTTCCGAATCGTTTGTGATAACTCTTTTTGCAGTAGTTTTTGGTATATGGAAATTCACTTCCACTGTTGCAATGTGTGAGGGGGGATTGTTAGGAATAATCCCATATTGGTTGTCGGAGAGGAGAAAACACAACTTATAAGTGTGAGGGAGCCCCACTCATTAGACTAGTCTTTAAAGCACAACTTATAAGTTTGAGGGAACCTCCACCCATTAGACTAGTTTTTTAGGGGCAGAAGGCCCAATACCACTTATAAGTATGTTGCTCCGTGGGCTTAGTTGTGTTCAGCCCATTTAGACCTGTGGTCTAGGAAATAAACCCAATTAGACCTAGGCATGTGGCCAGGGTCCGATCTAACAAGTCGTATCAGAACCCAGACGCCTAACATCTCCTTGGACCTTATAGTTGCACAAGTGCCCAACTAATGTGTGAGGGGAAAATTGTTAGGAATAATCCCACATTGGTTGTGAGAGAGGAGAAAACATAACTTATAAGTGTAAGTGAGCCTCTACCCATTGGACTAGTTTTTTAAGGGGAGAAGGCACAATACCACTTATAAGTGTGTTGCTCTGTGGGATTAATTGTGTTCAACCTATTTAGACCTATGGCCTGGAAAGTAAACTCAGTTGGACCTAGACATGCGGCCAGGATCCGGTCTAACAGAACCTATCATGGATATCTCTTCTTTGGTTGTGATAATGCTAAATAACATGGTGTGAGATTTCTGAGATGGAAGTTTAGGAAGGTGGGACTTATTTTGAGACTGTGGCCAAGCGGTGAATAAGTAATGATAAGAATATGTTGTGTTGAATATAGTATGTGGGCTGGCACTTTGTGGAGCTTGTGGGAGATGAGAAATGAAATGTGGTTTAAGCATTGCAATGACTTGGTTTGCAGGTACTTTGGAAGAAAAATTGCCCAAACGCTGAAGAATTGGCGGCTCCTATGTCAGGACTGCGTTGCACACGATGGATAGTTTATACCGGGATAGAGACACCAAAACTGGTTTCAAGATGAAGGACCTTGTCACAGGCTGCTGGAGCATTAGTTTTCCTGGAAGGAGGCAACAAGAAGAGCACAAACTTTTTTGTTACTGGTAGAAGAATGTAACATATTGATGGTGTCTTTGGTTAGTGTCGAATTAGTTGGTTTCCAGGAGGATGTTAGTTTGGCTATAGCAGAAGTAGGAGAGGCGCGCTGTTGCCGTGATATCTTTTGTTTGTCGGATTGCGAAGAGTTTTTTTATTGGTTTCATTTTTAATAATAAAAATGGGACCAGCATGAGTGCCCTACATTTCTAAAAAAGTGTCCATTGACGGGGGGCAAAGTAGTGGCAAACAATTTTTCAAAAAGTTGTCCAAAATAATGAAATAAGCTGAAAAAATTTGCAAGTTCATTTTAATTTCATATAAACTTATGAATAAGCCATTTTGAAAATTGTCTGGTTAGTGCCAGAAGATACACCGAGTTAGAAAACTTTCTGGGTTTAAGGCCTTGTTCCAAATAGCTGTGGCTATTAGCTTTTGACTGAAATAACACTGTAGCGGCCGTAAAAAGCCGTGGTTAAATCTAGGGGTGTTCAATTTGGCCATTGACTTTTGGTCTTTGTTTGAGATGATTTGAAAAAAAATATGGTGGAAATTGAAAAGGATTAAATGAACAAAGAAAAAAGATAGAAAATGAAAGAAAACAGGGAAAAAAGGAAGAAAAAATTCGACAGGAGGCGATGGGTGGGGCCAACGAGGAGGGGCGGTGGTGGTCGACGGCTGAGGTGGAGGACGACACCGAGGAGCGCGACTAGTCGGCGGTCACCAGATCTGGCCAGAAGATGACACCAATGAGCACGACAGCCTGGGTGGGGAACGGCAGGGTGAGGTACAACGCGATGGCCGTGATGGAGAATAGCGACCAACAGCCCCCCACTTCGCCTTCACCTTCCCCAACCTGAATGGCTAGATCCGGTGGTCTCTTCGTCGGATCTAGCGAGTGCAAGGGGTGGATTCGGTGTCCCAATGGCTCAATGACGGCTACCACAACCGACTCCTCCGTGCCCAACCCCTCTTTGGCGCACACCTCTGTGACGCCCGAGCTGAGCAAGACCTCACCCATGCTGACGTGGAGGGAGGCAAAGGCGACCCTATTGTGGCCATCGCCTTCCACCTCCTCCTCGTGCTTTGAGAGAAGTCACTACAGTACAATCAAAAAGTGGTTTCTAAGAAGCCGCGACTAAATTTAGGTGTGTTCATTTTGGCTGTTGACTTTTGGTCTTTGTTTGAGATGATTTGAAAAAAGAAAAATATGGTGGAAATTGAAAAGGATTAAATGAACAAAGATAAAAGATAGAAAATGAAAGAAAACAGGGAAAAAAGGAAGAAAAAAATTCGACGAGCGGCAACAAGTGGGGCTAACGAGGAGGGGTGGTAGCGGCTGATGGCCAAGGCGGAGGACGACACCCAGGAGCATGACCGGTCGGCGGTCACCAGTTTTGGATGGAGGATGACATCGACGAGCACGACAGCCGGGGTGGGAATGGCAGGGTGAGGTGCAGCACGATGGCCGTGATGGAGAATAGTGACCAACATCCCCCACTTCGCCTTCGCCTTCCCCAACCCGGATGGCTAGATCCAGTGGCCTCCTCGTTGGATCTGACGAGTGCAGGGGGTGGATTCGGTGTCCCAACGGCTCGATGACGGCCACCACAACCGACTCCTCTGTGCCCAACCCTTCTTCGATGCGCACCTCTGTGACGCTTGAGCTGAGCAAGACCTCACCCATGAGGACGTGAAGGGAGGCAATTGCGACCCTATCGTGGCCATCGCCTTCTATCTCCTCTTCATGCTTTGAGAGAAGTCACTACAGTACAATCAAAAAGTGGCTTCTGAGAGCCACTGCAAAAGCCAAGATGTTCAACTCGGCTTTTAGATTCTAAAAGTCAGAAACCAGAAGCTACCGTGGGTTGAAACGGTCCTAAGACATGGGCAGCCGAGGGTGAGGAAGAGAAGCCATGAGGCAGCAGACTTACTACAAGGTCACTGCAGTACTAAATCACTTATAAAATATTACTCGTGCAAAAATATCCCTGTCTGTCAAAGTAAAATGGAATTTTTTTTAATCCAAACGATAAGTTGTACTAATTGATTGTTGTACAGTGTGGCTAGCTAACAAATAATAACATCCTCTCAGAAAAAAAACAAATAATAACATGATATCAAAAACTATAAATAAATTATTTCTACTTGTTAAAGTATGTTGCTCAGTTTTTCTAATTAACTTAAGGTTTTGTGTGAACATCGGTACTTGGAACTCAATACTAGCTACTTCTTACATGCGCGGCTACACGAATTCGTCAGCAGAGCTAGTCTTCTCCGTGGACTTGCCATCGCCAGCATGGCAGTCGACGTCGTCCCAGCCACGATACTGTCGATCTTTGCAGACCACCAGGATATAGAAACCTGCGAGCACGACGGATGAAGTCATGCACCAGATGGCAGCGACGAAGGCGGCCGGCATGACGAGGGACACGCGGTACGCGAACGCGCAGCTGAGGGCGGTGGACAGCGCCCAGACGGCGAGCTGCAGCCGGCGTCTCTCTCCGGCGGGCGACGCCGGCGTCAGCTGCTCGACGCGGCGGAGGCACCAGAACAGCATCGCGAGGGCGGTGTAGGCGCCGACGACGAAGGCCAGGTCCCAGGGGCTGTCGCGCGCCCGGCACGCCGTCCGGAACAGGCTGTAGGCGAGGAAGCAGGACGCGGCCACGGGGACGCCGGCGTTGCACACCTGGCCGAGTAGCAGTAGCAGTAGCGCGCATCTTTTCCTGAGCTCCGACGCACTCGACCGCTCAGAAACGTAGTTAGTCGTTTGCAGCATCTCGGTAGAAAAACCGGCAGAAGCTGCTGCTGCCGCCGCTGTGCCGACACTGTTTTCCTTGTCCGTGTCCATTAGCAGGAGGCACGAGCTAGCACTGCGCCCTGTTGGAGGTCGATCAATCGTACGTACGGTGTTTTTTTTTGTGTGATCCTGTGTTGTTTTGCAGTCCGCGTTTGCAGGTGCTACTCGACTGCGCGTGTATGTATTATATATAGGGCTAGGATGCTCGCCGGCGTTCGAACTTAGAACCAGTCGTGATGCAGAGTTTCGAGTGAGTTGCACCCCAAACGCGCACACAGCGGTTCGTGGTTGCTTGATGCAGACCGCCAACCTCTCGACGAAGAAACGCTTTTGGTTGACCGTTGACTGACCGACAGAAAGACGTAGCACCTCTCATCGATATCATCGTCCTCGGCCCGACGTACACGAAACAATGCAAATACATAGCTCGTTTGTAGCCTTTACTAGTTTACCCGGGTGATTCTTCTTCTTTTTCCTTTGTGATCTATTGGTTAGACTGGTCGATCACTTCGTTCTTTTTATAAATGACTGCTGATTTTTCCTAGTCTATAAAGTTCCATAAAGCCATGGTCACTATCTTTTTGTACTTAATTGGAAAGTCCGCACTCGTTATTATTACTACTACTTTCTTAATCAGACACATTTTTTTTAAAGATTTTCTTTGCTGAGGAACCATCACTGTTGAGTCCAGTCTGATCGATTCCTCCTATGTAAAGAGATGAATCAAACACAGAATATTACAAACAATAAATTTAACACTGAGAGATGAGAGGGGAACTCCTTTCTTTATTCCTTTCTCTGTTCACATACCAATTTTCTAATGATTGGGACCCCTTATTTATAGACTAAGTGGAGGGTGCTCACCAATGGGCTAGGCTTGCAAACTGAAACTCAGGTTTCCTAATACTCTCTCTTGGGCACTCATTCGACATGTTCATGCCTCATCAAAACTTCATAAAAATCTAGTGAAAAAATTTGAAGAAAAAGTACATGATACATATTATGTTGTGTTGCACGAATTACTTTATTAAAAACCTTAATCGAGAAACTTCAGAAAAACTCGTCAAGAGAAAAGAGTACAATCCACCTAATTTCATTTAATCTGTAGGATTTATTCTCTGGGTACGCGATCTTCGTGATCAAGTTTAATATGAGCTCGAAAAGAATCTTCCTTTGAGTTCTGCACTTCTCTAAGTCTCATCATTTCAATTTTATTTACATATCTTTTAAAATTAGATGCTGGAAGTGACTTAGTGAATAAATCTGCAAGATTTTAACATGATTTAGTATGCAGTACCTTAATCTGTTCATCTTTTGCAATTCATGAACATAGAAAGATTTGGGGTTGATATGCTTTGTGAGATGACTCTTTACGTAACCTATTTGTACTTGTACAACACAACTGCATTATCTTCATACATAATTGTGGGAGCTTACACGATGTTCTGTCCACATGACTGTTGGATGTGGTGAATCATCCGTCGAAGCTAAGTACATTCTCATGCGTCTTCATACGGTGCTATGATTTTTGAGTGATTTATCGAAGTTGATACAATACTTTGTTTAGACGATTTTCATGAAATGACAGTTCCACCACGCAGGAATACATAGCCTGTTTGTAATCTAGCGGTATACGGGTTTGATAAGTATCTGACATCTTTATAGCCAGTCATATTCATATTTTGGTTCTTTCTGTAGAACAGTCCAAGGTTTTTGCTTTCTTGGATGTATCAAAAGATGTCATTTATTCCCTACTAATACGTTTTGGTAGGTTCTGCACTATACCTTGCTAATAGGTTTACAGCAAATGCGATATCCGGTCTAGTGTAGTTTGCTAAATATATAAGTGTTCCTATTGCACTTAAGTACAAGAATTTTGGTCCTAGGATTTCCTCTCCCTCTTTCTATAGATCTATATGGATCCTTGTCTTGCTGCAAAGATATCCTGACTATTAGCACTTTTGAAGGGTATGCTTTTTCAAAACCAAACCTTTCTAGCACCTTCTAAGTGTAGGCCGGCTGATGTACAAATATTCCTTTTAGGACATGCTCAAACTGCAAGTCTAAGCAATATTAGGTTTTATACAAATCTTTTATTTCGAACTCTGATTCTAAGGAAGAGCTCGCTTCTTTTATATTATCCAGGGTTTTGATGATATTCAGATCATCTATATATACTGAGATTATACAAAATCCATTCTGAGATCGTCGTATAAATAAACATGGATAATTATCATTATTCGTATAATCTTTCTTGCATAGAAAGTCGCTTTAATGATTATACCATATTCTACTTGATTGCTTAAACCCGTACAGTGATTTTCTAAGTTTTACACTGTATAGGTTTATATTTGCTCTGTCTTGATTTGGGACAGAGATACCTTTAGATACCTTCATATAAATATCTGAATCCAAATTTTCATAAAGGTATATCGTTATCATATCCATCAATTTTATTTCTAAATTCAGGTTTACTGCCATCGAGATTAAATATTTAAACGTAATGCCACCTATAACCGGGGAATATGTTTCTTCATAATCAACTCCTGGACGTTGAGTGAAATATTATGTAACAAGCCTTACTTTATATCTTACAACTTTATTTTTCTCATTTCTCATTGGAACAAATACCCACTTATACCCTGCGGGGTGCATATGGGGAGGCGTGCAGCTTACATGCCCGAACACCTCTCGTTTATTCAAAGATAATAATTTAGTTTCTATTGCCTTTTTTCAATCCTCCCAATATGATCTTTTCCTACATTTAGCAAGTGATGCAGGCTCTGAATCCAAATTGATGATTGTTAAAATTTTCTTTGCAATATAAATATCAACATTGGTTGTTGTCCTATTCATGAATTCTCCTGTGTGAATATAGTTTATAGCTATTTCATCATGGAATGATCCTTATAGTTCTTTTACTTGCTCACCGCTCCTTCTAATTGTGGGGGCAAGTCACTTTAGTTTGTCAGTTCCGATATGTGTGTACACATCTATGCAAGTTTCTCCCTCCATGGGAAGGTGCCATAATGGTACCAAGACTCAACTGACTCCTCTGCTGGTTCTGAGGAACTTTGGTGATTGGCTATGTCAAGTCCTTCTTATCCTTTTTCACCGAGTGTCTCTGGCTACTTGGGATTCAAGGGGCCGGAGTTTTCGTCCTTTTATTCTGAGGCCTCTGAACGGGATTAGAGATAACTTCAATTTTCTTTGGTATTTCAACCCTCTCCGGTGTATTGCATGTAAGCACATATGACTTGGTCACACTCTTTAAATCACTAAAGTTATCGGACAGTTGATTTGCTAATGTCTGTAAATCAATGATCTTCTGGACTTCTCTATTTACTTCACTAGTGCACAGGTCATGTGCATGGATTTTCGTGGTTTACCACAAAATTTTTCGATATTTTTCATCGAGAGGTTGATTTCCTCCCCTAATATCGGGAAACTATTCTCATCAAATATACTATCAGCGAAACAGGCAGTATGCAAATCTCTTATCAAATGATCTAAATACCTGATTATGAATGTTGTCTCATAACCAATGTGTATCCTTGACTTTCAGAGAGGGCCCATTGCAGTACACTATAGTAGGGATATAGGTACATAAACTTTGCAATAAAATCTTCGGAGATAAGAAATTTTCAGTGGTGACTCTTGCGCTAGTTGCATGGGTGAATAGATGTTATATGCTGATGGTCTAAAGTCGATGAGAGTTGCTGCATTTAGTTGGTAAATTATAATTCTATAAAAGCGGTCGGGTAGTTCTGTTAATTAATGTCTCTGCTAGTCCATTTTGGGTGTGAACATGCGGTACGAAATGCTCAGCTTTGATTCCTATCGTCATGCAATAATCATCAAATGCCTTTGAAGTAAATTCTCCAGCGTTGTCTATTCTGATGGACTTTGTGTGATGATCAAGAAAATTATTTCTAATTTGAATTATCTGCTAGATTAGTTTTACAAAAGCATGGTTTTCCATAGGTAATAAACATACGTGCGACTATTTTGAGAAAGTATCGATGAGCAGAATAAAATATTTAAATAGCCCCGATAGAGATTGTATAGAACTACAAATATCTCCTTGAATGTATTTCAGGAATGCAGGGACTTCATCCTTAACTTTCAGAGCAGAAGGTCTAGTAATTAATTTCCCGATGGCACATACGGGGCACATAAAATCTTTTTGATTCAGGAAATTCTTTACATCGATATTATATTCTTATGAATTGTTAATTATATCTCTCATCATCCTAAGACCTGGGTGGTCTAATCTATCATGCTAAAAACAGAAAAATTTAGAGATTCTAAATATAGTTTTTTGGGTAGTATAGACTGCGGGTGCCTTAATATTAGTATGGTAAAGCCCAGATTCAAATAAAAAAAGTCTTTTTAATACCATTTTTCTACTTACTTCACGCTTTGTAATGAGCAGATATTTCTTACCATACTCTTTTTCAGTCTCAACATGGAAACCATTAGCGCGAATGTCTTTGAAACTTAGGAGAGTTGTAGTTAATTCTGGGTACAACAAGACTTCTTTAGTGACCAAAGCTATACCCATCGGGAGTATAATTGTGGCACTTGCTGAGCCTATTATGCATGCATCGCTCCCAGCGATTGTCATTAGGCTGCCAGCATTCTTACTAATCGACTGAAAAATATTGTCTCTCAAGATGGCATACGTTGTGCCACTATCAGCTAAGCATACTTTCTTCATAGAGTGCCACACACATTTTAATATGAAATACTTTATTAATATGTAGTTGAAGACAAATAACATATAAAATAAAATACTTCAAATACTAGAACATATCATGCTATTGTTGATTGAATAAATAAATAAATAAATATCATCCAACTATCACAAGAACAAATTATTTGAGTATCATTATTGCAAGTCTAACTTATTCCTCTCACACATGAAATGAATGATAATTAAAGTCGAGATGCATTCTGTGCATTAGACTGAATATGCTAAAAAATCTGAGACTTCGGCTGCTATCTTCTCAGGGGTAAGATGCTCTTCCTGAGAAATAATGGCGGCGACTGCAATGTCAAGAGGGGTGCGGTTGCAGGAGTGGAGTCCACCTCCATTGGTGTAGCCTGCTACTCAGAATTCTCCTCCTCGATGACGGCAAATTGGGTTTCATGCTACACTTTTCCACACTTCTTCTTTTTGGCCTAGAAGGCATCGACGACATATTGTAGCTCTTTGCAGATCCGCGACCTGTGCCTCCACTTACCACATTTGTAGTGGGTTTGGTCTTATTGACCATAAAGCTTGTCGTCCTAGTTTGGTTTGCCAGCCTTATTCTCAGGTGAAGCATTTGACTTGCCTTTCTAGGCTGTAGCTTTGCCCTTCCTTCCCCTTTTCTTCATTATAAACTTCCACACCTTGCAGCTCTCAGCGTTGACCTCACAGTGAGCAGAGCTTCCAGGTGCCTGTGCGACAAAATTCTTGTAGAGAACTTCGTCTTGAGTCTCTGTAACGATTGTTGCGCACAGACTGCACTGCACTAGGGTAAAAGGTGGAGAGTCTTCTTAATTTTCTACTTATCTGTGATCTACCTACCATAAAATTGAAGATTGGTACAAATTCTGTACAAAACAGAGTTGTACTCCCCAACCGTCTTGAAATTAGTAAATCTGAGTCGGATCCATTCCTACTCTGCTTGAGAAAGAATGATGTACTTCAGCCTCTCGAACCTCTTCTTGAGTGCAGTCTATAATGCTAGTGCACTCTTCTCTACCATGTACTCATTGTTGAGAGTAAGACAGTGGTGGTGCTTAAGGAAGTGAAGTGCATGATTATTTTTTCTAAGGTGTGGGTTTGGCATGCTGCGGTGCACTAATCCCAATGATAGCATAGAGCTTCTTGGCTCCAAATACGATCTCGATATCAGAAGCCCAAGTTAAATAGTTTTTTGCCATGTTAGGCCAGCTTCTTGAACTCCCGGTTCGTGATGTCTGTCATCTACATGTGCATAAAAAGGAATATATAAATTTACTACAGGTAAATATGCATGAAATGAATTGTATAATGATACAAAATATTCTCATGATATTCCAGAATTTTCTGCGTATTTTCTATAAATTTACTATTAATTTCAGTGATTAAAAGTAATTTAAAAAGTTACGATTAATAAAAAATAGTAGGTAAATACAGAAAAGTATAAAAATAATAACAATAGTGATAAATAATCTTCAGATGCGAAAAATAACTCAAAAATTGAATTCCTGAGAGCCTTTTATGTTAGAATATGTATTTTTAATGAATTCTACAATTTTGAGGGTTTTTTTGCTAATTGTCAATTCTGAGAAAAAATTTTGCATAATTTTCTGATTTTTCATTAGCCTTTCTGCAAAATCTAGGCGCCCCCCTCAGCCCCTTGGCCGATCGGATGGTCTGAACTTCTCTCGGCTGATCGGACTAGTCTGAAAGTCCCATGTTCGATTGGACAATTCGACCTTTTGGATGAAAATAAATAGTAATAGACGAAGAAATAACTTTTAGAAGGAGGGACGAGCGGTGGAAAAAGTGATAGAAAGATATGTACGCATGATGAAAGCGAGAGAAGTAGGGTACGTGATGCACCCCTGATCCCCTACCTTATCCCCAGAGCGAGACGGTAGTGAGAGGAGCGTAGAAACTACTTTGAGAAAGCGAGGTGTTTGTGTTGGTTTTTCTAAGAAGAAGTTAAAAGTAAAAACTAATATGAATATAGCCATAATAAGACAGTTTAACGTAGTAAGTCCAAATTTTAAGAGACCGTAATATTCATCCGGTTATTCTAAAATTAGGAAATAGCATTGTGCTAGCTCCCTAAAGCTGGACAATTGTATCATGTAGTACCCTAAACTTGAAAATTACTTCCTCAGTTTCAACTTGCTAATGTTTGCACGTTTCGAAGGCAGAGGGGCTCCATAGCGTCATGGCGAGGCCGGTGATGGCGATGCATGAGATCGTTCTTGGACGGCTACGCCGGTGATGCCGTGCGAGGAGCCCATGCGCCGGTGAGGCTCCAGAGCCAGACAGTCCAGTGGTGCCGTGCAAGGGACGACGTACCCATGCGTCCAGGACAAACTAATGCCTTCTCAGCCGATAAACATGTACGCTGCCTCCAGTACTCCACGGACGCACCTGCATTTTAGTAGCTGTTTGATTTATATATTTGCAAAGGAAACCGTGTAAGAAATAGACTTTAAACCATTAATTGGGGAAAATTTGGGGACTAGCTGCGCAATGGCGTCCGGAGCTCGGCTAGTTATTAAACGGAGGTAGTGAACGTTTGTAAACAAACATTTTATATTTATATATATCGATATATATATATATATATATATATATATATATATATATATATATATATATATATATATATATATATATATACACACACGTGCGTATATACATTAATGGATGTACGTACTGGATCAGGCAATGATCGTAGCTGTCTAAAGAGGAAGAGAGAACTCCATTAATGGATGGATGTCAACAGTTGGCGAACTTGGTATGGGTTTTCTTCAGCAAATTTGGATGGAGATAGAGGAATAGGATAGAAGCTTGAGCTTTTTCATTGAATAGTTTCTTTGAACTTTTGTTGCACCGTCTGGTGAGGTGGGGCCTTAGCTCTGTGTGGGCATTGGTGTTTTTTGAAGTTTCCGTGAACATGTGTATCACCGTAGGGTGAGGAGTGGTCTAAGTGTTGTGTTTGTGTTTGTTACTTGGCTATACTTATTCACTCATGAATGCTGGAGGCCGGAATATTGATTATTCCTTAATCTAAAAAAACGTACGTACATACATACATATACATACAAATATATATACACATATATACACATACATACATACATACATACATACATACATACATACATACATACATACATACATACATACATACATACATACATACATACATACATACATACATACATACATACATACATACATACATACATACATACATACATGAAGCCTTTTCTGTACTCTTAGGAGTATATACTCCCATTTCTAATGTACCACTTAAACGAACATATTATACTTATTTATCACTTTGGTATACTTAAATAATAATTTTAAAACATTTCAATGCAATTTGGTTGAAAATTTTTCATCGAACTTTTTTATTTTTGCTATATATTAGTTTTTTTATATATATAAAAGTACATATACAAATTATGTTATAAAAAGTAGATCTTAAGAAAACTTTCTATGTAATTCACTCTACAGTATCTAGTAATTATTATTAAAGTATGTCTAAAAAGATAAAAGATATGCACATATACACTCTCAGTACAAGAAGTACCCCGCTGCAATCTTGCAAGCAACGGGTAACCGGTACTCGTAACCCAAAAAGGCCCAAGCATTGAGGAAACACTCGTATACAATGTCCGCATCGAAACTATTAGGAAACCAGGGATAAGGGTTTCCGTTTAAACGGATTCTTTCCGTTTAAACGAATCCCTATTCATATTGGGCACCTCACCCTCCCTTATAAATAGAGAGCCATATGGATGATTTGTATCCCATTGAATTGAAGCAATAAAGAAAGACCAGGAGTTCTCTCTACCTCTCTGTGTGTTCAATCTATTATTCTGTCTTCTGTGGTTGATTCGTTCTTGTTCTTAGCAGAGAAATCTCTTGGGTGGTCGCGGCGAGGGTTTCTCAACACGTTATCAGCACGAATCGCTCCGGTGAACGAAGGTAATCATCGAAGCACTTAATAGATTGGTTTTCTAGATCGCTTTGAATTTGCTTTTTCTTCGCGTTCTAATTGGTTTTTTCTATGGTGCAAATCCCCCTAATCTACCGCGAGCAGACACGAAGTTGCCGGCACAATGTCGATCGGTAGATTGCGAAGCGGGTAGATGTTGATTGCATCAGAAAACGATGCAAATCCGCCGAATATACCGCGGCGGACACGAAGTCGCCGACACAATGTCGATCGGTAGATTATGAAACGGGGTAGATGTTGATTGCATCGTAGATGAGAAACAAAATTTCTTTTGCATTGCCTTTTCTGTTTGGTTGGCCACGCCTCTCGTGCGCGCATACCGACCGCCGCCTCGCGACGAGGCACCGCCGTCGTCGCCACGCCGCGCTTCGACGGCGCGCCGCCTCACCGCCTCGGCTCCCGCGTCGCTGCCGCGCGCTCGTCGCTATCGGCCTCGGCTCCCGCGTCGCGCGCTGCCGCGCTTCGCCGCCACCGGCCTCCCGCGCTGCCTCCTCGCGCGCCCGCATGGCGCCGCCGCCCGGCCGCGCCGCGTGCCCGCATGGCACCGCCATTGCCTCGGCGCCGCCCGCAGCGGCCTCTCGCGCCCGAACAGCCGGCGCCGCCGCTCCGCTCGCGACGGCGGCACGCCGGCCTCGGGCCACGCCCCGCGCCGCCCCGCGACGGCCGCCGCCCGCATGGCCGCCCGCGCCGACCCGCCGGCGCGCCGCCCGCTCACGGCCGCCTCGCGCGGGCCCGCGACGGCCGCCCGCGCGCCGCCCTTCGCAGACCGCCGCGCCCTGACCTCCTCTCCCCTCACATGCTCCATGGCGCCGCCGCCGCCCCACACGTTATGCTATTATTATTTTATGTATTTTCTGCAATTATTTACTGTTTTGATTAATTGTAATTATTTAATTGCTTTTAATCACTGAAAATTAGCAGTAAATTATGGAAAATGCATAGAAATTTATGAGACATTATGAGAACCTATTGTACCATTTATTTACTGCATAAATAATTTCATACATGTTTACACAAGTAAACTTATATGTTCCATTCATCACATGTAGATGATCGCATCACGAACCGGAGTTCGAGGAGCTTGCCCGAAGATGGCAAGAACTATCGGCGTGGGCATCCGATGTCGAGATAGTACTTGGAGCCAAGAAGCTCCGCGCAGCTATTGGGATTGGCGGACGGCATGACGCCAAACCCACACTGAGAAAATGATCGGCACTTCATTTCCTCGAGCACCACCTCTCGCATTACTCTCAAGAATGAGTATATGGCGGAGAAAGCGCGCTAGCACTGGACCGCACTCAAGAAGCGGTTTGAGAGGCTAAAGTACACCATTCTTCCTCAAGCGAGCGAGTGGATCGGACTAAGGTTTGCCGATTTCAAGGCGGTCGGGAGTACAATTCGCCTTGCACGAATTTGTACCAATCTTCAACTCGTGGCGCGCGAGATCACGGATGAGCGAAGATTGAGAAGACCACCCACTTTTCACCCCAATGTTTGTACAATCCGCCCGCAACTATCGTCAAGACGGCTACAAGGAGTACGCCGAATTGATTGATATGATGCAGGTTGCGGAGGCTCAGGACGAGCTTCTCCGCAAGAATTACGTCACTCAGCCACCAGGCAGCTCCGCTGGCCGTGAAGCCAACACTGGAAGCTATAAGGTGCGAAAGCCCTTGATGAAACGAAGGGGAAAGAAGGGTAAGACCGTTGCCCAGAAAGGCAAGTCAGATGCTCCAAATGACAAAAGGGCTAAGGAGAGTGGCAAAACCTATGGCCAGCAGAACTAAGGTTGCTACAAGTGTGGCAAGTGGGGACATTGGTCGCGGATCTGTAAAGCACCGCAACATGTCATTGATGCCCACCAAGCCCAGAAGAACAATGGCAAAGGGCAGCCTGAAGCTCACTTTGCAGCTGTTGAGGGGGAGCATCATGAGCCGCTGCCTGAAATGATGGAGGTTGAGTCCATCCCGGCAGCAGCACCCCCTTACGACTTAGAGGCAGCCACCTCCATGATTTCTCTCGAAGAGAACATCACGCATGAAAAGATAGCCGAAGAAGTCAACGATTTTCTAGTTGATTCCGTCTGATGCACAGAATGCATAAGACGTTAATTGTCATTTATTTTGCATTAAATGGACAAGTTAGATCTTGCATGAATGGTACTCTAGTTTTATTTTCTCATAATGGTTGGATGATTTTAGAATAATTCATTCATTTATTCAGTTTACAATGACATGATATGTTCTAATATTTGTGTGTTTTATTTACGTGATGTATGTATTTTAATACATATTAATAAAATACCTTATATTAGAGCACGTGTGGCGCCCTATAGAGGAAGTATGCCTTGCCGACAGTGGTACCACGAATACCATCTTAAGAGAGACTAAGTATTTTCAGTCGATTCGTAAGAGCAATGGCAGCCTTACGACAATCGCCGGAAGCGATGCATGTATAATTGGTTCCGGAAGAGCCACAATTATACTTCCCATGGGCACAACTTTGGTCATTGAAGACGCATTATTGTACCCAGATTCGACTAGAACTCTCTTAAGCTTTAAAGATATTCGCATAAATGGTTTCCATGTTGAGACTGAAAAAGAGTACGGTAAGGAATACCTACTCATCACGAAGCGCGAAGAGAATGGCAAAAGGGTATTAGAAAAACTTCCTTCACTAGAAACTGGGCTATATTATACCAACATTAAGGCGCTGCGGCATACATCATCTGAAGACGGTATTCGAAGCTCAACTATTACGTCTCGGCATGACATTAGGCCACCTGGTCTTAGGATGATGAGAAATATAATTAACAATTCTCACGGGCATAACATTAATGTGAAGAATTTCCCAAATCATGAAGATTTTGTGTGCCTGCATGTGCCACCGAAATTAATTATTAGACCTTCCACTCACGAAAGTGAAGGATGAAGTCCCTGCATTCCTGGAACGCATCCAGAGAGACATTTGCGGTCCTATTCAGCCCATCTTAGGGCCATTTAGGTATTTCATGGTGCTCATTGATGCTTCCTCAAAATGGTCATATGTGGGTTTATTATCCACAAGAAACCATGCTTTCGCCAAATTAATCTCGCAGATCATTCGCATCAGAAATGTGTTCCCTGATCATCGCATCAAGTCCATCAGAATGGACAATGCCGGAGAATTTACTTCAAAGGCATTTGATGATTATTGCATGGCAATGGGGATTGCAGTTGAGCATTCGGTACCGCATGTCCATACCTAGAATGGTTTGGCAGAGGCATTGAGCAAGAGAATTAAATTTATTGCCCGACCACTTTTGCAGAATTGTAATTTGCCAGCTACATGTTGGGGACACGCAGTCCTACATGCAGCAAATCTCATCAACTTTAGACCATCGACCTACAACATCCTTTCACCTATGCAACTAGCGCAAGGGTCACCACCGAAAATTTCTCATCTCAGGAGGTTTGGATGCAAGGTTTATGTACCTATACCCTCCACAAATGACTGCAAGGGTCCTCTCCGTAAGATCGGGATATCGTTGGTTATGAGATCGCATCCATAATCGGTATTTGGAACCCATGTCGGAGATTTACATACTTGCCGCCATTGATCGCATTTTTGATGAGGATAATTTCGACATTAGGGAGGAAATCAACCCATTGATGAAAAATATCGGAAATTACGTGGGAAGCCACGGAATTCCTGCACATGACCAGCGCACTAGTGAAACGAAAAAGAGGTCCGAAGATCATCGATTTGCAAGCATTAGCAAATCAATCGCTCGATCACTTTAATGATTTGAAGAGCGTGACTAAGTCGCATGTGCTCGCACGCAATGCATCGGAGAGGGTCGAAATACCAAAGAAAATTGAAGGTATCCTAATCCCGTCCAAAGGCCTCGAGAATAAAGGGCGAGAACTCCGCCCTCGAATCCAAAGTAACCGGGACGCTGGCGAAAAAGGATAAGAAGGACTTATCACACCCGATCACCAAGTCCCCGAATGAGAAGGGGAGCCGCTTGAGACTGCACAAGTATGACACCTCGATGAGGGCATACGGATCTGAATATCCCGTCGGCATGGATGTGTGCGCACACATCGGAGCCAAAACTAAAGGGACTTGGCACCGCAATTGAAAGAAGCGATCGCAAGATGAAGCTCCGAAGAAGCAACTCATGAAGAAATAGCTATAAATTATGTGCACACGGAGAGTCCTCGAACAGACAACGACCAATGTCGATATCTACTTCGCAAGAAAATTACCACAATCATTGATCTTGATCCCGAGCCTGCATCGCTCGCTGAATGTAAGAAAAGATCAGATTGGGAAGATTGGAAGAAGGCAAAAGCAACCGAATTGCTATATCTGAACAAAAGAGAAGTGTTTGGGCCCGTATACCGCACTCCTCCCCATGTGCACCCTGTAGGGCACAAGTGGGTATTTGTTCGAAAGAGAAATGAAAGAAACGAAGTAGTGAGATACAAAGCAAGGCTGGTAGCACAAGGTTTCACTCAACGTCCTGGAGTTGATTATGAAGAAACCTACTCTCCAGTCATGAGTGGAATTACCTTTAGATACTTGATCTCAATGGTAGTGAACTTGAATTTAGAAATGAAATTGATGGATGTTGTGACTGCATACCTTTATGATAACTTGGATTCGGAGATTTATATGAAAGTCCCTGAAGGAATTCCTCTCCCGAACCAAGACAGAGCAAATAGAAATCATGCACATGTGAAGCTTAGAAAGTCCTGTATGGACTAAAGCAATCAGCGAGATGTGGTATAATCGCTAAGCGACTTTCTCTGCAAGAAAGGCTACACGAACAATGAGGACTGTCCTTATGTATTTATACGGCGATCCCGAATGGATTACAGATAATCTCGGTGTATGTAGATGATCCGAATATCATCGGGACAATGGATGATATAAAAGAAGCAAGCTCCTACTTGGAGTCGAGTTTGAAATAAAAGACTTGGGCAAGACCAAGTTACGCTTAGGCTGCAGCTTGAGCATGTCCTGGAGGAGTCTTAGTACATCACGACCTACACCCAGAAGGTGCTAGAAAGATTCGGCTTTGAGAAAGCATTCCCATCAAAAGTACCGATGATCGGGAAATCTTTACAGCAAGAAAAAGATCCTTTCCGACCTAGGGAAGAGGGGGAGGAAGTCTTGGGACCGGAATTCCCATACTTGAGTGCAGTTGGAGCACTCATGTACTTAGCGAACTGCACTAGACCGGATATTGCCTTTGCCGTGAACCTATTAGCAAGGTATAGTGCAGAGCCCACCAAAAGACATTGGTAGGGCATAAAGGACATCTTCCGATATCTCCAAGGAAGCAAGGATCTTGGTTTGTTCTACAGAAAGAATCAAGATCTGAACTTGATTGGCTATGCAGATGCTGGGTACCTGTCTGACCCGCATACCGCAAAGTCACAAACAGGCTATGTATTCCTGTGTGGTGGAACTGCAATTTCCTGGAAATCGTCTAAGCAAAGCCTTGTAGCTACCTCGACGAACCACTCAGAAATAATAGCGCTGTATGAAGCCGCACGTGAATGCGCTTGGCTACGCCGAATGGTTCACCACATCCAGCAGTCATGTGGGATGAACATTGTGCAAACCCCCACTATTATCTATGAAGATAATGCCGCTTGCGTTGCATAAGTACAAACGGGCTATGTGAAGAGTAATCTCACAAAGCATATAAACCCCAAGTTCTTCTATGCTCATGAATTGCAAAAGATGGACGAGATTAAAGTCTCAAGACACTAAGTCTTGTGAAAATCTAGCAGATTTATTCACAAAGTCCCTCCCCGCATCTAGTTTTGAAAGGTGCGTGCGAGGAATTGGTATGATGAGATTTAGAGAAGTGCAGAATTCAGGGGGAGAATTATCTCAAGCTCGTTAGTGAATCTTGATCCTGAAGATCAAGTACCCAGAGGATAAAAGTCCTGAAGGCTAAATGAAACTGGGTGAATTGTACTCTTTTTCCCTTGACGAGTTTTCCTGAAGTTTCTCGACCAAGGTTTTTAATGAGGCAATTCGTGCAATCGCAGCATAACATGCATCATGTACTCTTTCTCCAAATTTTTCCCACTGGGTTTTTATGGAGTTTTAACGAGGCATGAGTATGTCGGATGAGTGCCCAAGGGGGAGTATTAGGAAACCAGGGATAAGGGTTTCCGTTTAAACGGATTCTTTCCGTTTAAACGAATCCCTATCCATATTGGGCACCTCATCCTCCCCTATAAATAGAGAGCCATATGGCTGATTTGTATCCCATTGAATTGAAGCAATAAAGAAAGACCAGGAGTTCTCTCTGCCTCTCTGTGTGTTCAATCTATTATTCTGTCTTCTGTGGTTGATTTGTTCTTGTTCTTAGCAGAGAAATCTCTTGGACTGGTCGCCAGCGAGGGGTTTCTCAACAGAAACAAGCTGCTCGCGAAACGGACCCTGCCGATCTCTCCTGCACCGCCGGTGCGCTGACACCGGTGGTGGAGCAGAACGATGGTGGCCGCACAGGCGAGAACGAATAACGCCACCTCCGACATCCCGACGCTGCAATCTGGGCACGCCGCCTGGCTCACAAACCCACTCATGAACGCTGCGACCCGAACGGCGATGGCACCGACCACGACGAGGTTATTGTTGGATATTTAATTAATTTATTTATTAGATAAGTTGCATTGGACAACATTAGCTAGTCCGCCTTGCTACTGAACGTTTGATGTCGTAAAACAATGCAAGAAGAAAAATTAGATTGGAACACTTTATGAGTTGTAAAGATGACTAATTATGTAACATGAGCTGTCCAATTGATATGTATTGAGCTGCGTGCATGAAATAAGTTAGTGGACGGCAATCAAAATAAAAATTGACTATAGTACAGAAAAAATAGTTTTTAGTTAGCACGTAGCTAGTGTCTAGTTGTTTACTTACTGTTTTGAGTTGTAGTACTTATTAGAGGTGGGAGTTGGGCCGAGCTATTCTGGGCTAGCCCGAGGCCCAGCCAACCCGACACGGTCCAAACACGGCACGAGCACGCCATGTGGCGGGCCATGCTGGGCCTGGAAATTCGACCCGTTGGGCGGCACGGCACGGCACGGTATATCATGCCGTGCTTGGGCCGGCCTCGCCCGATGGAGCACGGCCAACACGGGGGGCACGGCCGACATGGGGGCACGGCCGGCATGCCAGCACCCGTGGCCGCCTCGGCCTCCCCGGCTCTCCCTCCCGCATCCCCCCGCCCTCCCACCTCTCGTTGCCCTTCCGGCGCCAACCCATAGCCTATCACACATTCACATATCACATAGCAAAGAGAGAGAGAGAGAGAGAGAGTAGAGGGGATTAGGGAAGGAGACAAGTACCCGTGGCCGTGCGGCCGTGCCAACTGCCAAGGGAGGAGCCGTCGGCTGGTCCACCGGTATCGTCGCTCGGGCTTCAGCTGGAGAACCTTCACTGCGAGGCACACGAGCACCTTCACCGTCATCGCCAGCGACAGGAGCCCTCGCCTGCGACACCACAGCCGCCCAGTCCACCCGCACCGGTAGCTCGCGAGGGGGAGGAAGGGGGAGGAGGGGGAGGGCCGGGAGGGGAGGGGAGGAGGGGGGCGGTGGAGAGAGGTCGGGAGGAGGTGGTGGCGGGGAGGGAGGGGGCGGGGGGGGGGGGAGGGAGGGAGGCGGCGGGGGACGGGAGGCCGGGAGGGGGAGCCGAAGGGAGAGGAGGGGACGGGGCGGCGGAGGGGACGGGAGAGGCCGGGTGGAGGTGGCGGCGGGGGGAGGGGAGGGGGACAGGGGAGGGGGAGCCGGAGGGGGAGGAGGGGAGGGGGCGGCCGGGGGGGACGGGGGAGGAGTAGGGGCGGCGCGGGGGAGGGGGGAAGAGGGGGGCGGCGGGGGGGGGGGGGATGGGGGAGGAGTGGGGCGGCGGGGGAGACCAGTAGGGGAGGAGCTCATAGCATGGAGGAGGAGAAGAATTTTGGGGGAGCTGTTCGGCCGAAATGCCAAATGGATTAAGGGGGAGATGGGAAAGAGGAAAGGAAAAATAAAGGAAGGAAGGAGAGAGAGAAATAAGAAGGAAAAAAATAAAAAAATAAAATACAAGTTAGCGACCACTGATTGAAGTAGATATATTGCTACTAGATTTTTCAGATGCTTATTGAAATACTCACTTTGATGATTAGTAGATTAAAACGTAATGCATACCGATTAAATAATGTATTATCATCTAAATTAGTAGATTAAAAGGTTCTAATATAATTACACCTTATTACAATTGGATTCTCTAGGAACTATTCTGGTCGTCGCCTCCACCTCCTACTCTTCTTATTACGAGTCTGTAGTATTTCACCCAGGTAGTACATCAATTCATTCATGTAGTCTTCACTAGATTCATGTCGTCGCTCGATTTAGCTCTGATCGCGGTACTCAAGATTAATTCATAATTTAAAGCGAACATATATCTAATTAAAGCGAACATATACTTCTTATAAAACATAGATACACATTTTAATTATTGAATACACCCATGCACACACTCTCTTATTTGTCGAAATCTAGCATGAGAGGATAACTCAGAACCAATGGGTTCAAAACAACCGAACGCACCAATGAGCTCACGCTGCGTTCCCAGTGTTTTGTAGCTTTGGGAATATAGCCTTTCTATTCACGTACTTTAGAAGCAAGATCGCAAGACGTCTCTATAACACATCGCTGACGTCCTCAAAGCTTTTTGTTGTCGAAGAGTGAAAGATCTCACAAGTCCTCCATACGTCAGTTTTAACGAGGCGGGTGTGAGAGAAAGGAAGATGGCGACCGCCGCCATCATCGTCGTCGTCGTCTTCGTCGTGCATAGTTACTTTGGGTTGGGCTTGGGCTGGCACGGCATGAACGCCGGCATGGTGGGCTTTGGGTCGTGCTTGGGCCTGGCCGGAGGTGAGGCGGATCGGCACGGCACGGTGAAATGACTGGGCCGAGCCGGCACGACCTGAATCAGCCCGAAGCATGGTGGGCCTGGGGTATTGTGTAGAATGGCTACAAAGAGTATGCCGCTAGACATGTTCTTAAGCTAACGCACAATAAATCTTTATCGATTAATTAGATGACGGATGCCAAGACCTTGTTTCTGCTTCAACAAGTTATAGCGGAAAGTTTGTTTCCGCGGATTTTCGGCGCAAAGAAATCAAAGGAAGCTTGGGAGAAGTTAAAAGAGGAGTTTCAAGGTTCCGCAAAAGTTTAGCCGTAAAGTTACAACCTTTGTAAAGGCAGTTTCAGAATCTACAGATGGAGTTCGAGAACATAGAATATTACTTCTCGAGGGTCATTGAGACGGTGAACCAGATGCGCACCTACGGTGAAGAAATTACTGATCAAAAGATTATTGAGAAAATTTTGATTTGTTTACCAGAAAAGTATAAGTATATTATTGCTGCTATTAAAGAGTCAAAGGATTTGACAACCTTCACACTACAACAATTGATGAGTTCGTTAGAGCCATATGAAGAGAGAAAGCTACAAAGGGAAGGGAGCTCGGTTGAAAGCGCCATCTAGTCAAATTGAGTTTCAAATCCCATAATTTCAGAAATAATGGGAATTATCAAAGAAGAGGTAATCGAAGGCAAAATATGCACGAGTGGTTGATCTAAGATAAAAGTGAAAAAGATACGGCCAGTTTCAATTTCTAGTGTGATATTTGCAAAAAGTCCAATCACACTACAGATAGGTGCTATAAGAAGATGACTTGCAATAAAAATAAGAGGCAAGGTCACAATGTTAGATTTTATGGATCCCAACATGACAATCGAGCAAATTTCTCAGAAGAGAAGGAAAAAGCAGAAGAGTGTGTTTATTCTTGCCAGACTATGCAAGAAGAAAAAGAAGATACTTGGATTGTTGATAGTGGTTGCACAAACCACATGCCAATAGATCAGAAAATATTTCAAGATATAGACTCATTGCAACAAGCGAAGATACGCATTGTCAATAGTTATTTAGCCTAAGTTGAAGGAAAGGGGAGTGCCCTTGTCCAAATGGAAGACTATCAAAAGTTTATTCATGATATCTTGTTAGTACCTTGTTTGATGCATAATTTATTAAGTGTTGGGCAACTACTAAAACATGGGTACATAGTTCATTTTGAAGATTTGTCTTGCAAGATAATTGGCCATAAAAATGGAAATCGCCTTGTTGCCATGGTGAATATGGATGAGAACAATAATTTTTTTTATTGAAGATGAGTTATCTAACTCAATTAGTTTTATGAAGCGAGGTTGTTGATAACTCTAGTATATCGAGTATGGCTATCTTGTCAGAACAACCACATGTTGTAGCAATTGAGAAGATAATGCGTAATGATGATGCAAGTAAACGTACATCGAACTCACGTTTGAAATCAAGATTGAGATCAAACTCTAGCCCAAGTAATGGCGAGCAGTTAACTACGCCAATGTTAACTACAAGACATGTTAGGATCCTAGCAGAGAATTATGTGTCGAGCAGATTCTCGATAATTAAAGAAATTATGAAGCAGAAGGATTCAGTAAAATTTGGATGCCGATAAATAAATCGGAGGCAAGAAAAAGAATTATAGATAAGAGATTTTACAGAGTGATGAGTACATATTCGTTTGACAAGAAGAATAGAACAGGATGTGTAATTGAAATCATGAGATACATGTTTAGCTAAAAGATATTTTTATAAAGGTTTTGTTTAGAGAATTATTGATGCTGAAGAGAAATTTCTCAAGAAAATATATTAAAGGGAGAATTTGTTGGATATTTAATTTGTTTTCTTGAGATAAGTTGTATATACCAACATTAGAAATATGAGCATGCATGTAGCAACAGTGAGGTCATGCCAACTAATGGACCTTTCTACTGGATGTTTGATGTCGTAAAGCAATATTGCAAGAAAAAAAAGATTTGATCACCTGATAAGTTGTAAAGGTAACTAATCACCTCAATAACTAGCTGTCCTATTGATATGTATCATGTATGAACTGCATGCATGAAACAAGTAAGTCGGTGGACAGCAATCAAAAGAAAAATTGACTAGCTAGTTTTTAGTTAGCATGTAGCTAGTGCTTAGTTGTTTACTTACTGTTCTGAGCTGTAGTACTTATCTTGTTTAAGTCGGTTAGTGTGTAGGTCGGTTCATTTAAGCCTATAAATTCAGATGTAGTGTATGAGGTAAATAAGCTTGTATGCTTCAGTTATGAATCAATGAAGTTGAGATTTTGTGATACTAGGGTGCTTATCTAGGCTAAAAATTGATGGTTTATGGTTGAATTTGCACTGTAATTGTTTTATTTTGTATTATAGCTGATGGTGGCTTATTTGACATAATTAAATTTTAGAAAATCTAAAAATAGAAAAAATAGGTTATCCCATCACATATAATACAAACGAGTACGAGAAAAAAAAGAACTGACAAAAAGTTCAAAAACACTAAAAAACTAAAAAAACAAAATTTAAAAATAATAAAAAATAAGTCAGAAGCTCAAACCGTTTTTTCCTCTGTCTTTTGCTTTCTTGAGTGATTCAAACCTAACGACTCGTTTCAGAACTATCGCTGTCGCAGTTCCAACGGTCAGATCTTTTATCCATGCCGATCGACTATCTACTAGTCAGCTAAACCCTGACTGATTCGCTCCCTCTGTGGTAATTTGCTGCGTGTCGGTGCATGTGTGCACGCCACATATGCATCCACTGTATATATATCGTGTGAGATGAGAAGAAGCCTTTTGCAGGTACGAGTGGATAGCGCTAGTTAGCCAGCTGATCAGCTCAGGTCCAAGAATTATTGAAATGGAAGAACCCTGCGTGCAGCTAGCAGTCCCAAGCTTTCTTCTTCCTCCTCTACATCCGTAATCCCGTACTTCCATTGATGTGCCGATTTTTTCCCTGGTCCGCGACGTCGATTTCTTGGGCAAGTAATTGGCGCGTGTAATTTTCTCCCAGAGATCGACCGGCCAGACATGCTGAGCGCACAAACGTCAGCCGTTTGCAGCTGCTCGGCAGAACCGGCACAAACTGGACGTAGTTGTTGGAATAACCTAGAATTTTGAAGGAATTCGAATTTCTTCGAGCCTTGATTTTACTTGAATCCCAACACAAATTGACACTTCTCCCAATCATTCACACTTCCTTTGCATGGCTGAGCCATCTTCCTAGGCCAATTCACTAAGTTCGGCTGATGTTACTATTCCTGAACCGACAAAATCCTGGAAACGACAACCACCACAAAACTTCAGTCAGCACCGCCTCCACTGAATCAAACACCTTACGCCTTGGTCACAGCACTTCCTGACACCTTTTATTTTCCCTTGACCTGATATCGGAGCTCCCGGGCCAAATTTGGCCTCCCCCAACTTGCCCTGTCCCTGCCGCCAATCTTCCATCGCCGTTCACACCGCCAAGTTGCCACGCTGTCCACCTGGTTCTCTCACCAAACCATGAATTGGTATGCTCTGACACCCCTTATTCGAGTCCTGTCCTCATGCAGTAGCAAGCCAACCCAACATTTGCCGTCGCCTCTTTTCCCTTGTCTCACGGCCGACAGCCTTGCCTACAAAGCTTGAAATCCATAGTCCTGCGCCCAAGGTGATATTTCGTGCTGACTACCTTTCCCTCACCACCTCAGCCCCTCCCGAGTGATGCATTGGTGTCCAAGAAGCCACCCACATACAGAATTACTCTGAAGACCGCCGCACCGCCGTCGACGCCGGAGACACTCGATGTAAGCCCAAATCCTAATTCCTTTTATTCGGTCCATATCATTCCAATTGCATTCGCCCGTAGCTTCTTCATGCTCCCAAAAACGACGCCAAACCATCGCCATAGCTTCCCGAGCCCCTTTCTTCTCTGTCACTGAAGCTCATTGCTCGACCATGGAGCCTTGCCGTGGGCAACTCGGCTCAGCCATCTCCGACCCAAACCACCACACCGTAAGCTTCCCCTACACCTAGAGATGCTCAATCACAATTGCTATTGTCCTCTCAACTCGCTAGAACCTCCTGTGCCATTCAAAAGTCCCAAGGACGGAGGACCTCGCCGCCGACGATTGCCTGATTTTCAGCCGCTTCCGACCCCAAAAGTGGAACCCTTAGACCACTAGCAACTCATCCATGACCTCAGAACCCATCGCAAGTCGCTATAGCCCCCCAATTGCCATCGTTTGCTCGCTCTGTTCTCAGCCGCCAGAGTGAGTTAGCCAAAGGTTGAAGACAACGTCCGTGTGCCATGGATGGATGGCCAGTATAGGCACACGTTCGGATGGTCCGAACACCTGCGTGTTTGGATAGTCCGAACAGTTGCACATTTGGATAGTCCGGATGGCCACGCTCATCCTCAACTGTCGGTGCACCACATATTAACGGCCAAGCGCGAGCGTATGTTCGGACGCATCAAATAGCCATGCATTTCAGCCAGTCCGAATGACACGCGCGCGACGTGGCTCATCCGCAACCATCCGAGCACTGTTGATCAATGGCTGTGCACGGATGCACATTTGGTCGTGGAATGAAACCCTCATGCGATGCACTATTCAAACCGAGCTAGCCCAATACTGTAGCTACTGTAGTAGCTACTGTTTATTCGACCACAAACCGGATACGTGAGGATTCATAAAAGAGATGATTCTTTGATTCTAAGTGAAACAATTTGCTTTCACTATGAACAGAAAAGACATTACAGTTTCGAATGCTTAATGAGATCCTTACTCAAGGAAGAGGCCAAAATGTAAGCAAGAAAAACAAACATCAGCATCATATCAACCATCGATAGGAGAAGAACACCTTAAGAAAGTTAGGAATGAAAGGGAGAAAGATCTACTCTAAAAGAACGATATGAGGAGAAGCAGCACAGGAGACAGTCAGAAAAGCATCACACATCACCACTCGTCAGGAATAAGAGCAAGAAATAGAATAGAAACTACCTTCCTTTTCAGGCTCTGTTCTCATCCGCCATAGTGAGTCGGCCAAAGGTTGAAGACAATCTTCGGGCATGTCGTGGCTCGCCCACCGTCGTCTGTGTGCCATGGACGGGCTATACAGGCACACGTTCGGACGGTCCGAACGCGTCGAACAGCTGCGCGTTCGGACTGTCCGAACGGTTGCACATTTGGACAGTTCGAACGGCCACGCTCATCCTCAGCTGTCCATGCACCACAGATGAATGGCCAAGCGCAAGCACATGTTTGGACACATCAAACAGCTGTGCATTTCGTCTAGTCCAAACGACGCGCACGCAACGTGGCTCATCCGCAACCATTCGAGCGCTATTGATCAATGGCTCTGCATGGATGCGCGTTCGGCCGTGGAAAGAAACCCCCGCGTGATGCACTATTCAAACCGGGCTAGCCTAGTATTGTAGCTACTATTTATTCGACCCCAAAAATCAATATTATACCCATTTTGATTGTTTCGACCACGTGAATCCATTTCCAACCTCCTTTCTGCCAAATCAAACCTCGACAAAACCCTAACCTACTATTCCTTAATCAAATCTGCCAGCATATATGTCCATCTGTTACCATTCAAACCGGGCTAGCCTAGTATTGTAGCTACTATTTATTCGACCCCAAAAATCAATATTATACCCATTTTGATTGTTTCGACCACGTGAATCCATTTCCAACCTCCTTTCTGCCAAATCAAACCTCGACAAAACCCTAACCTACTATTCCTTAATCAAATCTGCCAGCATATATGTCCATCTGTTACCATTCATCCCAAAAATCTACCTAAAGTATATATAGCCATTTCAATTGTTTCAATTTCACGTAACCCAATTCTACCTCCGATAAACCAGACCATGCACCACCTAAACCTCAACTACCTAACCTAATTGTTTGTGTCTTTTAGTTATTTACTGGTGTTTTATTCCCAGCTTGCATTCTGCAAAGCAGAAACTTATTTGCATTTGTCTTTCGCGCTAGTATTCAGACATGGCGAGTTGGTCAACAGAAGAACTACAAGAACAATCTAACCTAAAGACTGCAGCGAAATAATTAGAGACAATGGACAAAGAGGCAAGTCATATATTTTTTGATCATATTAAACGTACATTCCTTTAATTATTTATTTATTAGTATTTTTATCATGCTATTTACGCATTGTTATTTCTTGTATAATAAATATTTAGAATGACATGATACTAGTTATATCCTACCATCAGATAAAGCTCAGTTTAATTTGATGGCCATATTCACCTTGACAAGACTTAGTAATATTAAATATACTACTTAAGTAATCATGGTAGATCAGGAACTCAACTGTTCTATACTACTAAGAGATTTGACATTTTGTCAGTAGAATTTTAAAATAATTTTAGGATAAGGAGATATCATGAGAAGCCACGAAATGGTTGGGTCCCATGACCTTGTCCTAGGGTGGAGGCTTGGACCGGAAATATGGCAGTGCGGATGGGCACTGAAACAAGGATTTGTGGATGAAATTTGCCTCAGTAAAAATATATGGACTAGAACTTTATGCTAAGTAAAGAACATAGTGATCGCTCAATCATAAGCGTTGATTCGTCAAATTTGGTTTAGTAGCTACTCAAATTCGATTGAATATCTAGAAAGAGGAGGGAGATGTAAGGTATGTATGGGAGGTGGTTAACCATACAACAGTAGATCTGCAACAAATCGGGTGAGGCCACGGGCCACTCGAGTTTGTTGGGAAACAGCTCCTACTAGGTAGATGCTATATAAAGAATTGAGCAGTGAAAAGCCTTATTTTCTTAACCCTGTCGTGGGGGTTAAGAGATCTTGTGGGTAAAACTAGGCAGCTCTGTAGAGTCATAATTTCAATTATATTCGAATACGTCGTGCTTTTGATGAATAAAGCTGTGTTTAATGGGTGAATCCAATAGCGAAGTATAAGTAGATTTAAAAATGATTTGGAAACGTTGAAGTTTGGTAATAACTGTTAAAACCTCAAATTCCTTAAGAAGTATATATCTTGTTATTTTGTGTTCAAAATATTTATAAATAAAATTATATCCACAAATACTTCATAAAACTCTTATAACCCCATCATTTGAAAACCCTGGCAAGTAGTTATGTAGCGTTTTCTCATGTGACTTGTTGAGTACGGTTGGTTGTACTTAGTCCTGTTTATTTCCCTCAACACAGAGATCAGAAGAAGAAAGGATGTTGCAAATATCCGTGTTAGGGTTACGACCACACTCAAACGTTCTTGTGGGAGTTTTCTTTGGTTCTTCTGATTGTAAGTCAAGTTTTGGAATTGGACACCCGTAAAGTTGTTAAAGTTGACCGTTAGGTCATATTTTAATCAAATCAACCCTTTTGAAATATTTATGAGCAGACATGATGCTCCTTCCATCCGCAACTGAACTCCTAGGCTGTTGTGAGACGTACGACGACCCTATTCTAAAAAAAGGGGCGTTACAGTTGTACCGACACTGTTTTTATCTTCCGTGTCCATTAACAAAAGGTAGGCATCACAAGCAAGACGTAATGCTCGATTGGAGATCATCTGATATATATCGTGTGGTCTTATTTGTGTTCTTCTATTTATATCCGTCGATGGTAATCAGTGTTCAGGTAATGCTCATTTAGACTTATAACTTATTTTATACTATACTAACTGAAAATATATAACTACTTATAGCTTTTTCAGTTAGAAAGCAGAAGCTGGAGCTCGCAAAGGGTAGTTGCTTCATAAGGCTTGATCTTTTCAATTTCTTAAAACGACTTTTGGCTTTTATTACAGTACCTAACTTTTAAATGGAGTATTTTTTTTAAGATGAAGCCTACAAGTTAATTATAGTACACGTTAAAAACCCAACATCTGTTCCATCCAAAATCGCAAGTGAGTATCTCTCTCCATAATCTCTATCGTAAATAGCTAAAATTTAAAAATTTTAATAAAAAATTATAAATCACAACTAAAAAAATAGACCTATAGATGCGAGGCCCTCTCTGGGAAGAAACACGTACAGCCGGTTGACTGACTATAATTAATTGAAGTACGGCAACTGGAGTAGTTCATGTTCGCTCCCTGCTTCCATGCACACGGCAACACAAAAGTCGATGGAGAACGCGGTTAACTCTGACGACCGTAGAAGGAAGAATAACTTTCTACGTTACAGACCGTATAAGAAAAGCGTCAACGAACCAAATTAAACATCCCATCCAAGTGTTTGAGCGTAAACGTTGAATAAGGATAGACGTGCTTGTTGGTGTTTCACCAAACGCGGCTTCAGTAAATATTTAAATAAAATTTTAAAATTATAAATAAATAATAAGGCATGTTTCTAGCGGTATTTAAATGATAAAAGCAATATTAAAATAATTGCAAGAACATAATTCAATCCTAAGTCATTTAAATATGAAATCATGCTTAATAGGGCTACTCACACAAATTGAACAATTAGTATAATATTTGAATTGTTATTTAGGTGTTTTATTCTTAGATATCAAGCTGCTCCTGTTTAAAAGAAAACAAAGCCTTCTCACCACAGTCGGTCTAAGCCCAATCAAAGATTAAAGTGACAATCTCTAGATATTTTGCTAGTCTTTAGTTAAATTTCTTATCAATTGCAATTCAACCTAGTTAAGAGGTAATGAACTGCACTTTCATGTTATAAACAATTAAACCACTAAACAACAACATGTATATATATAACAGTAACAGATTATAGCTTCGACAAGAACAAGACATCAATTACAATTGCTATAGAACTAGTAAGGTAATGTGACGATGGCCCGATCTTCTGAGAGGTACTGATAAGTCGATTGTGGAGAACTCGACGTTGATGATCCAAAGGTTTTGACCAAAACAGATCGATCCCCTCGCAATCACTACACCACTGCTCCGATGGTTATCAACCATGCCGAACGCGGTTGACCTCGCCAAGAAGGCTATCTCCTGCAAGCGAATCGAGAACACAAGCAGAGAGTAAAAGATGCAATCTGAAATTATATTGCGAATAAAGATTAAGTTCACAAGTTAGGTTTCCTCAACCGGACGTGCGGTGAGACTGCTAAGCAGAATAATCTCTTAAGAAAAACCCGAGAAAACTAAAGGGGTACGACCTCCTTAAATAGGGAAGGGATAAACCGCACTTAATTAATAAAAGGGGGTGCGGTACTATTGAGGGTCGGCCAACACACTTAGAAGCCGAACAAGACTCGATTACAAGGCCCAATGCCCACTTTGACTCGGACTGAAAAAATGACGTAATTTGTTTTGCAGTTTCTGATTGGCTCAGATGGAATTTCGAGGTGAGACCAGATTCATCTGAAAGTAGACTTCAAAATCTTTCCAACGAGTACTCACGGCCCCGAGAAACCTTCTGAATCAAAAGGTATGGCCGTTTGAAGTAGGCGCTGTCAAGCAGTCCGAATCTGAATCAAACTCGCGAATATGAGTTGGATTGCGCTTGACGGTTCCACTTCTACACTTGAGCTCGCGTAGTTTTTCTCCATGGTTCCTAAGAACAAGAAAAACACAAGTCTTAAGAAGTATCGAATTCTCAGCGAAAATATTATTGACTTCTAAAAACGAGTTTACCTGATAGTTGAGTTGACGAGCACGTGCCTGAGTAATTGGACATTGCCCATCATTCATGGAAGTAGTAAGAGGAGTGTTCATATCAGTAGAAGTGATGTCCTCATCATCCTGCCCTTCTTGAATTGGAGTCACCCTGTAATATCCTGATTTTCAGAGCTTTTTAAAACCTTGAATTTAAAAATTAATTTTTGAATTTTTTTTGGAATTAATAAAGCTTAATTTGAATTTTTTTAGAATTTAAAAGGATTTAATATGATTAAAATAAATATTAACATTTGCTGAAAATATTTTATTTGGGTTCCTTGTATTTCAAGGAATTTTCTGGTATTTTTGGTGAATTTTCTGAATTTATTTTCTATTTTTTTAGAGCTTTTTGATCATCAATTGAATTTTTGGAAAAAGGAAAAATAAAAATAAAACCCCGGACGCCTCCCCGCCGTCTGATCCACTTCCCTCCAAGCGTCGCCCATCTCCGGCCTCTCTCCCCACCACCTCCCTCGGCCCGGCCCGTTCCCGCCCTCAGCGCCGCGTCTGCCGGATCCACCCGCCTTGCCACGCGGCGGGCATCGCGCGTCCGCGCCCTCATCCCCGCTCTCGCCTTCGCTTCGCACAGAGACCGGCCACACCCCGCATGCATCCTAGCCGTCCATCAAGCCACGTGGCAACCCCTCCGTTTTCGTCTCCGCGCTGTGTCGTCTCCGTCTGGGACTCGTCTCGGCGTGCGTGCATAAAACCCGCCGCTGCCTCCCTCGGTTCCTGTGCTTTGCCGCTAGCCGCCGCCACCTTTCCGTGCGTCGCCGTCTCCTGCCGAAGGCCATCATCGCCTCCTTCCCACCGTCGCCTTCCTTGCCGGTGCCTCGTCCTCGCCTGGCCGCCGCCACCGCCGTCGAAGCCGTCCCGGAGACCCCGCCGCCGCTTCTCGCCACACCCGAGCTCATCGCCGGCGTCGTCATCTTCCCACCGGTAAGCCGCCGCCGTCCCCTGACGACTCCGCGCTCACCGGACCTCCTCCCCTTCGCCGCGCATGCGCTCATCGGAGCTCTCCTGCACCGCGCCCGCGGAGCGCCACCCCTCGGTCCGCGTGCACGGCCGCGCTCGCGCTAGACGCCTCCCCACCTTGGTCCCCGAGCTGGGACGCACCGCCGCACCGCGCCCATATCGCGCCTGCGCGCGCGACGCTTCGTGCCGCGTGCCGGACACACGTCGGCCATCCGTGTCCCCGCTGCCTGATTCAGCCGTAGATCGAGATCTAAACCTACGGTCCAGATCGCGCCACGAGTTGCATCCTGAGCCATCCAATCTGGTCGCGCCGCCGCCGCCCCGAGCAGCCACGTCAGCCCTAGTCCACGTGGCCTGCCACGTTAGCGCCACGTCAGCAAAGCCCGAGCCCCGGTGCCATGTCAGCACCACGTCTGCGTGGCACGTTAGCGTGCCACATCAGATGATACGTGGCAGCACCAGCGCGTGACACGTCAGCCCTAGTTTGCCGCATCAGCGCCACCGCCCGCTTGCACTGTTCTATGCGCCGGGTTCACCGTGGACTTGCTTTTCCGTGGACCGGTTTCACAGCACAGTAGATTTTTCGATTTTCCCGATTTTCCTTTAGGGTTTATTTTCCGAGAGCCCGTTCTCCTACGTCCTAGCTCCGATCGACCCCGTTCTTTTTTCTAAATTCATCTAAAATCGAGCTCTAGCCTTTGGTTCTAGTTTCATGATTTTTGGAGTTTATTTGATTATCATTTTATGTATTTTTTTTGTTTCAGTCGTTTTCTCACTTATTAGATTCGGATTCCGGAGGAGTAGAAACTACGCCCGAAGATCAAGAGTACCTCACTGAGCATAACCAAGGCAAGTTGTGTCCTTTGATCTTGTTGAACTCAGTTTGCAATCTATTATTTAATTATTTTATTTTAAATTACATTGCATCGCTATTTTTATTCAAACTTTTGTATTGATAGTTACCGTCCCAATTGAATTCATCCCTCCTTGATAATTTGGAATGTCATGATACCATTGTCACCATAGGTTGGGAAACATACTAGTGATGCTAGGTTATTTGTCACATGGATTGGAACGATAGAATGCTTAGCCTTGCTTACTTTACGATTGGGTTTATTATCACATGTGAATTAGCAATTTGACTTAATGAGATATGAAACTGTGGTTGGTGCCACGTTTATTAAAATTTGGGGCCATGGCATTGGTGTGTCATTGGCGTGGTTATACAAACCTGGTTTTGCACTCGGACGAGTGATCGTGCAGTAAAGGGGGAAGTGTTGGAGCACTTCGAGGGATGTGGTAGTCTCGCCCGGGTAGACTTAAGGACTTAACTTTGTGCGCCATTGATCTGAGCTTTACCGTGCAAATCACATGTCTGGTATGGGACAGACCTGGCTAATTAATTTGGGATGTTTCAACTTTAATCTTGCCATTGAGATGAACATAGTTGCTGATTTCCATGTGGCGCAAGGGGGGTGTGATACGAAGCCCTAGCGAGCGGATTGAGTTGTAACTGAACTTTGTAAAGGCCTTGTTGTGATTACCTTAAGCTGAGGCTAATCACATCGTGTGGGTACAGTTGTGCAACCTCTGAGAGTGTAAAACTATTCGAATTACCTTAAGTTGCGTCCTCGGTCATGGACAATGCTCGGTGATTTCACACGAGGGGTAGTTATTTCTGAAAACCTGTGGATTGTGGTTGGACAGTGGATGGTTAATCCACTGTTGGTTTATCTTATGGATGGGAGGTCCATAAGCGGTTGGTTTAGTTTGTGGTTGGGAGGTCTGCAAGTGGTTATGTCAATTCCTTTGATTATATATTTATTACTATTTTACTTAAAGTTTGCTTTCAATCTATTTACTGTATTTACCATTAAATGTCATTTTTTTTGCAAATTAACCTTTCAGCCTTCCATTGGTAAGCCTTGCATACTATATTGCATTCATTTGTTACAAACGACTTGCTGAGTACCAATGTACTCACAGCTTTATGCCCAATGTTGCTCAGTTGAGGAAGAGGAGTATCACCACCAGGAGGTTCCAAAAGGAGAGTACTTCGACGACTTCGCGGATTAGGCTTCGTTTTCCACTCGATAGCCTGTAGGCTTGTTGATTGGCCACTATGCTTTATTTTGATTTTCCGCTGCTACTTTTGTTAAGTTTGACCATAAGGTCGTACTTTTTGAGATTTATCGATATTTGAGCTTTTCCTTTATTTTATCGTGTATATGGTTGTGATGACATCTATGTTTGACTGTGTGCACTAGCATGATCCTGGGAGTAGATTTGCATATTCGGGTCTCGACACACCCTCGACTCAAGCTCATCTTCCGCGCCGAAGAATGGCCGTAGATCTGCAATGTTAAAGGTGGGGCTAACCCCAAAATCTACAGGCAAGTCTAACTTATATGCATTATCATTAATATGTTCAAGCACTTTAAAAGGACCATCTGCACGGGGTATGAGTTTAGACTTTCTCAATTCAGGGAATCGCTCTTTACGCAAGTGTAACCACACAAGATCACCTGGCTCAAAAGTAATATGCTTGCGTTCCTGACTACTAGCAAATTTATATTTAGCATTCATGAGCTCAATGTTCTCTTTAGTTGTCTCATGCATCTTAAGTATCAAATCAGCACGTTGTTGAGCATCAAGATTTACCTTCTCCGAAGCGGGAAGAGGCAACAAGTCAATAAGTGCATGAGGGATGAAACCATAAACAATCTCAAAAGGGTATGCCTTTGTGGTAGAATGCAGCGAGCGATTATAAGCAAATTCCACATAAGGCAAACATTCTTCCCACATTTTTAAGTTCTTTTTAAGCACAGCCTTAAGCATAGTAGACAATGTTCTATTGACTACCTCAGTTTGTCCATCGGTTTGGGGATGACAAGTAGTGGAAAATAACACCTTAGTCTCCAATTTAGCCCACAAGGTCCTCCAAAAATGACTAAGAAATTTAGCATTACGATCTGAAACTATCGTATTCGGAATATCATGTAAGCGAACAATTTTCTTAAAGAACAAATCAACAACATTTGTAGCATCATCACTTTTATGACATGGTATAAAATGAGCCATCTTAGAAAATCTATCCACGACAACAAAAATACTATCTCTCCTCTTCTTTGTTCTAGGCAGACCTAAAACAAAGTCTATAAAAATATCTTTCCAAGGTGTGCTTGGCACAGGAAAAGGTATGGATAAACCATGAGAATTAAGTCGTGACTTAGCTTTTTGGCATGTGGTGCAGCGGGCAATGAAACGTTCAACGTCGCACCTCATCTTTGGCCAACAAAAGTGGTGGGTCAAAATGTCCTCAGTCTTCTTCACGCCGAAGTGACCCATTAATCCTCCTCCATACGCCTCTTGTAACAACAAAAGACGAACGGAGCTAGCTGGAATGCATAGCTTGTTAGCACGGTACAAGAAACCATCATGCACCACAAATTTATTCCAACCCTTTCTTTCCTTACAATTGAGCAACACGTCTTTAAAATCAGCATCATTCACATATTGTTTCTTTATTATCTCTAATCCAAAGATTTTGAAGTCAAGTTGTGAAAATATGGTATATCTCCTAGGCAATGCATCAGCTATTACATTTTCTTTGCCCTTTTTATGTTTAATGATATAAGGGAAAGACTCAATAAACTCAACCCACTTAGCATGTCTACGGTTCAGATTGGTTTGACTTCGAATATGCTTCAAAGATTCATGATCTGAATGTATTACGAACTCCTTGAGCCATAAATAATGTTACCATATTTTCAAAGTTTGAACTAGAGCATATAATTCTTTATCATAGGTAGAATAATTCAAACTAGGCCCACTCAATTTTTCACTAAAGTAATCAACATGTTTTTCTTCTTGAATTAACACGCCACCAAGACCTATGCCACTAGCATCACATTCTAATTCAAAAGTCTTGCAAAAATCAGGGAGTTGAAGCAAAGGGGCGTGTGTCAACTTATCTTTGAGAACGTCGAAAGTATGTTATTGCATGGTGCTCCAAGTAAAAGGAACACCCTTCTTTATAAGCTCATTCTGCGGTGCAGCGATGGTGCTGAAATCCCAAACAAAACACCGGTAGAAGCCAACGAGGCCGAGAAAACTCCGCACTTGTGTGACCGTTTTAGGAGGTGGTCAACTCTGGATAGCGATGATCTTGGCCTGATCAACTTCAATACCCTGTGGAGTAACAACATAGCCAAGAAATGATACTCGATCGGTGCAAAAGGTGCACTTCTCAAGGTTACCAAACAAACATGCATCTCGCAAAGCATTAAAAACAGCATGTAAATGATTCAGATGTTCTTCATATGATTTGCTATATATCAGAATATCATCAAAATAAACCACCACAAATTTTTCAATAAAAGCACGTAAAACTTTGTTTATCAAACGTATGAAAGTGCTAGGTGCATTAGTTAAACCAAAAGGCATCACCAACCACTCATATAGCCCGAATTTAGTTTTAAACGCCATTTTTCATTCATCTCCTAATTTCATTCTAATCTGGTGGTACCCGCTACGCAAGTCAATCTTTGTGAAAATAATAGAACCACTCAACTCATCTAGCATGTCGTCTAACCTAGGAATAGGATGACAATACCGTATTGTGATATTATTTTTGGCCCTACAATCAACACACATACGCCAACTACCATCTTTCTTAGGAACCAAAAGAACAGGAACAGCACAAGGACTCAGGCTTTCTCGTACATACCCTCGGTTTAAAAGATTTTGGACTTATCGTTGAATTTCCTTAGTCTCCTCCAGATTGGTTCTATACGCCGCACGGTTTGGCAAAATCGCTCTCGGAATTAAGTCAATTTGGTATTCAATCCCTCTAACAAGTGGTAGTCCCGGGGGTAGTTCAGCTGGAAACACATCCTCATATTCCTGCAAAAGGTTAGTGACAGCAGACGGCAAAGAGCTAGATATATCATCAAGTGAAAATAAAGCGTCTTTGCATATTAAAGCATAGCATGGCATATCATTGTCGATAATTTCAGCAAGATCAGATTTGGTTGCAAGCATGACACAACCTTTTAATTTAATTCCCTCAGTCCTAGAATTAGGTGCCAACTTCTCTTTCTTAGATGGGAAAATGTTCTTCACTACTTGCTGATTTTCAGATTCATGTTCATGTTCACGTTTTTTCCTCTCATTTGCAGCTATCTCTTTTTCACATTGCACGATTTCAGCATAAGAGAGTACTTATTACTTCTACCATGATGAATTACATCGGTATCAAATTCCCATGAACTACCTAATAAAAGTGAGCAAGCTTGCATAGATACTACGTCGAAATCAGCTACATCATGATAGGAACTAATGGAAAAATGTACTCTCACAGATTGTGTTACATTCACCTTACCGCTGTTGTTGAACCACTGAATGCGGTATGGATGTAGATGTGCACGTGTGGTCAAACCAAGCTTCTTGACCAAATCTAAACTCACCAAGTTATTACAACTCTCGTTATCAATTATGACATGAACACGATATTCTTTGACGATGAGGAACATCTGAAATAAATTATGGCGCTGTAGCTTCTCCGCTTGCTCCTTTTGAGTGCTCAACACTTGCTGCACAATTATGGTCATATAATTCTCTGTAGCAGCGGTACCTAAAATTTCCTCCTCTTCGCTATCTTCCTTTGGATCATCATCATTACCTGCAAGGTCAGCTGCAAGAGCATATTTATTCTCAACATCACAAGCACTTACATATCCACCGTCTTCTATCGCAATGTACGCTCGCTGACTTAGTCAATTTTTTATAACGTGTCCCATCCCTTTACAACGGTGGCATATAATCCCCGTCGTACGACCCGTGGAAGCAACTGATGAAAAGCTCTGTGCTGCTGTCTGTACACTAGTGGATTTGCTCGTCTCAGGTGCGCGTGACGGTGGTGGCGGTGCTGCTGAACGCGCCTTACTCACGGAGGGGGCAGCAGACCGGAAAGCAGGAGGTGGGGCTAACTTGGTTTGCCCTGGTGTCGACCTCGATGCAGAAGTACTTCCATAGTTACTCCTATTCCATTGTTGTCTTCCCTGCAATTCTTTTTCTTCTAAATAAACAAGCTGAAACAATCTATTGATATCATTATACTCCTTGTAATCAATTATGTCATGAATTTCACGCCGTAAGCCTCCATAAAAATGAGCCATCTTATCCTCCACAACATTACAACGCAGCATGCCTATTTGTAGTTCTTGATAATATTTCTCAACAGATTTATTACCTTGGTCCAAGCGCTGTAATTTCTTATGCATATCACGTTTAAAAGCAGTATGAATAAATCTAGCACACATAGCTACCTTCAATCTATCCCATGTATCAGGTGCTAAACCGGAATTAACTACTTGACTCTACCAAATGATAGCAAAATCTTTAAATTCACTAGTAGCTTGTCTGACTCTATGCACTTTAGGAACTTGATGGGCATTAAATTTTTGTTCAACTGTTATCTCCCAATCTAGATAAATTTCAGCATCATAAACACCCGCAAAAGATGGTATGGTAAATTTAACTTTAGCAAATGGGTCATCATTAGCATGAGCATTGTGGTGCTGAAAATCATTACCTCTTATACCGTGACGGTTGCGTTGTAAGCGGTGTTGTAGACGTGCATCATGAGCGTCACGATTTAGCCTCCCATTATCATCTCCCACCTCAAGATCTTGGAGTGCATCATGTTCATTCTCGCGTCCGTTGTTTGGTGGCCGATTCACCATTCTTTCAAGGCGTGTAGTGAGTGTTGCAATACTCTCATTGACGGAGCGCTGCAATATATCTGTCGTAACTTGAAGCTTCCTATCGATGTCTTCATTAATGATAGTGCGTTGTTTATCTAAGAGCGTCGTGAGCTCTCCCCTTGCAACACACTCTTGCGCATCAGACGACTCACCTGCCATGGTTAGTAGAAAGCAGAAGACAACACAAAAGAATTATCCCTATCAACTACTAGGTGATGGAAGGTGGAATCACACACTCTCAGGTGTCTTACCACACTCTTACGAGTGTTCTTACCATCGCAAACAGTAGGTGGTACAACTGGTGGCTGGTTCATGATACCTTGTCGAGCGTGGGTACGATTGCAAGAGGGAACCTGTGCTGATTAAGAGTAGGTGGAGCTTGGAAGGCACAATATGGTAGCAAAAGGATCAGCAATAATCAGTTCAGTAAATGTAAGTTGAAAGGTTGTTCAAAATACTCGTCAAAGTTGCTGATCCTAGCCTAATCACAGCTAGCCAATCAAGTCCTATGCAAGAAAGTGTATGTACGTACACGCAACGATCAATGTGCCTTGATGTAAGCAAAGGAGAATCTCACAACAAGTACTAGGAGAGACGCTAGCCCACTACTCAAACTTCTTTCTAAGGGCACAAGACTATTCACGTGAAGGAGAGCACAAAACAGCGGTATCGGTAAAACGCGAGCAGCCCTCTAGTTTGAGCAGATACAGCAGCTAGTCTCAAACGATGAGAGTTTTATGTCACTTATATATACTCTTTTGAAAGGTTTCGACGAGATCTACAACTTTTTCATTTTATGTCACTTATATATACTCTTTTGAAAGGTTTCGACGAGATCTACAACTTTTTCAACTGGACGAACCCCAAATTCCGAAGGGAAGGTCAAATAAAACCCCAACAATAGAAAACCAAAAACTTGCGATACGGTTTTAGGGCTAAAGATGGCCAATTTTGGGGGTCTTAGAGGGTGACTAGTGCAATCTGGTCATTTTTTTTGGATGCGCGCCGTCGTTAGATTTCCAACGAGTACAAGAACGTCGAATTCTGACTCCGTATGCAAAAGTTATGCCCGTTTTACTGAAGGAGGATCAGAAACGGACTCGAATTCAATTCGGTCTCAATTCAAACTGCTATAACTTTTGATCCCATGGCTGAACTTGCTCAAATTTGTTTCTGGAGGCTTATGGATGTATCAAGAAGGACTCCACCAAATTTCACTGGATTTGGAAAAGGTTTGACAACCTTTCAAATTTTGGACAGAGGGGGCACTCTTTGTTTTTTCTTCTTTTGCTGTTTTTTTCTTCTTCTTTTTTTTCTCTGCCCGAAATCCTAATTTTTTTTTGTCATGGCAAGGGTTGGTGGCGGATGGGGGGGCGACGGATGAGGGGCGGAAGGCAGCGGATGGAAGACAGAAGGCAGCGGATGGAAGGCGCAGCAAGGAAGATGATTGCGGCAAGGAACAAGAACACACAATGACGAAGCTACGCATAGGAACACGAGATGCAACTAGACAATGATGAACTGGACTTTGACTAAACTAGCAATAAGCAACTTGAACACAATAATGTAACCTAAAATTCAACGAGAAATACTGAAAAGAAAAATTGCCATGGCACAAGGGGTGTTGGAATGAATAAATATTTTTTTGGGCTAATTTTCTGAAGTTTTTAGGACGATATGGTGAACATAAACTAATCTAAAAGGGACAAAATTGTCTCACGGGCAACCGTTGCTCTGATACCACCTAATGTGACGATGGTCCGATCTTCCAAGAGGTACTGATAAGTCAATTGTAGAGAACTTGACGTTGATGATCCAAAGGCTCCGACCAAAACAGATCGATCCCCTCGCAATCACTACACCACTGCTCTGATGGTTATCAACCGTACCGAATGTGGTTGACCTCGCCAAGAAGGCTAACTCCTGCAAGCGAATCGAGAACACAAGCAAGAGAGTAAAAAAATGCAATCTGAAATTATATTACAAATAAAGATTAAGTTCACAAGTTAGGATTCCTCAACCGGACGTGCGGTGAGACTGCTAAGCAGAATAATCTCTTAAGAAAAACCCGAGAAAAATTAAAAGGGCGTGACCTCCTTAAATAGGGAAGGGTAAAGCCGCACTTAACTAATAAAAGGGGGTGCGGTACTATTGAGGGTCAGCAACACACTTGGAAGCCGAACAAGACTCGATTACAAGGCCCAAGGCCCACTTTGACTCGGACTGAAAAAGTGATACAACTTGTTTTACATTTTTGACCGGCTCAGATGGAATTTTGAGGTGAGACCAGATTCATCTGAAAGTAGACTCCAAAATCTTTCCAACGAGTACTCACGGGCCCCGAGAAACCTTCTGGATCAAAAGTTATGGCCGTTTGAAGTAGGAGTTGTCAAGCAGTCTGAATCTGAGTCGAACTCGCGAATATGAGTTGGATTGTGCTTGACGGTTCCACTTCTACACTTGAGCTCGCATGGTTCTTCTCCATGGTTTCTAAGAACAAGAAAATCACAAGTCTTAGGAAGTATCGAATTCTCAGCGAAAATATTATTGACTCATAAAAATAAGTTTTCTTGATAGTTGAGTTGACGAGCACGTGCCCGAGTAATTGGACCTTGCCCATCATTCATGGAAGCAGTAAGAGGAGTGTTCATATCAGTAGAAGTGATGTCCTCATCATAAGGTGCTCGTGCGTTGCAATGGAAAACTAAATAAAAGTGATGCATACTATCAAATATGATCATAAACTGAATAATAAATATCAAAATTTTCTTACATCATCATGTATCAAACAAAACATACGTGTTCATACTTGTAAATAAATCAAGCATCATATTAATGAAACATGATAGAACAAGCACCACATATGACAATATGTACAGAAATGATAGTAAACAGTATTTTTCCATAGTATTCTTAATGCACCCTTTGTTGTCAACAAGAATGTTTGCACCCTGAAATTTCATAAAATGCCAGAAATCATCACGATAAGGAAAATAACCAAACAATCAAGGATGAAAAAAATATGCCATTAACTCTGCAGGCTTCAGAGTTTGTACCTTGATGTCTCTATGTATTATTGCATTGCTATGCAGATACTCCAACCCTTGCAAAAGCTGCTTAGTATACTTCCTAATGACCTGATCAACATATGCAACAGATCAGTGTCCCTTCCGCAATGAAATCCACCCAAATTGCAAACCACACAGATTGAAGATTACTTACAGCCTCTAGGAATGAACTGAGCTCCCTGCGAAGCGACTAAATGAACCCTCCGGGAACAAACTCCAGCAAAATATTCAGTGTGTCTTCCTCTTGGACCGTCCCAAGGTACCTCTTCTCAAACCACAGAAAGTAGATATGAGCAAGAGATGGGAAATCGAGAAGAAGCTAAGAAGGAGAACGAGAGGAATAAATAGGGAAGCATATTACCTCAATGCAACTGCCAGCCAAACACATCCACGCTTGTGACGCGGGGTGGGGGGAGGAGGCGGCGGCGGAGCGGAGGGGTGGGGGGAGGAGGAGGCGGCAGCGGAGCAGAGGAGGAGGTGGTGGCGGAGGAGGAGGGAGGGGAGGAGGTGGCGGAGAAATTAAGAGGGAAGGACCGCATGAGTTCGGTGGGGCAGAGGAATTAAGAGGGGAGGAGTGCACGGGTTCGGTGGGGCGGAGAAATCCGTCAGTCAGCATAGTTCTTTTATGAGAAGGGGGTGGGAAAGGCCGTACCAACCACCAACTCCTTTTTTTAAAGAGTAAAGATACTCATCAACTAGCAGAATATCCTAAAAGGTCATCTTAATCTCATTCAGACCATGAATCCTCATCGAGTAACCAAATATCCCACAGATTATTATACAATGTCTCCTAGAACTAGCCAACAAGATTATCATATGCAACAGTACACTAGAACAACTCGTAATTGCATAATAATAACAAGTACCGAAGGCAACTCATAGGGAGATGGCACTCAAAGCCGTCTAGAAGGCAGTAAAAACCCTCATTTCAAAAGGTAGTAAACTTACATTTAGAAGGCAGTAAACTCACTTCTAGAGGGTAGTAAACATTCGGTTAGGCATGTTTTCGATGATGCTGTCCCAAAAAACCTATCACTGTTGTTTACACTGCAGCGTGTTTCTCGTATATACAAAGCCACCCACACGAGCCAACAATCACCATGGTTGTGTGGTCGAGGGTCGAAGAGCGCCGCATAAGACCAAGAACCTAGCACTGTCCAAGTGCTATGAAAGCAAAAACACCGCAAACACCATGGTCACAACCGAGCCAACAAAGCCACCAACAAAGTGCTCTACAATTGGCATAGGAACCAATGCCACCGCAGCTCAATTGACGTTGTCGCAACCTCGACTCAGTGCAAAACCAGAGTCACTGTCAATCAGGTCTGACCCTTTAGCTTTGCCCTCACTGAGGTATAGCCTCAAGTTGCTGGAGAGAGGATGAAGCTAATGTTGCAAGCACCGTTACTCACCAGAACTCAAACCCTAGGAAGAGATGGGAAAGAACCCGATTGGATCTGATCTTCTCATGGGAGGAGAGCTCGAACTGATATAAGAAGAGGAAGGAGGAGAGTTGTGCCACCAATAGCTAGTGCCGAGGTCACCAAAGTCAGGGCGGTGGGGATCAGATCGATCCCCATGATCGCCATATCCCTCTCATTTAGCCGAATGGAATGAGCTAGAAGCTCCATTATCCTCTCCCTCTCTCAATGACAAGTGGGACCTAGTCCTTCTCTCCCCCATTTAATTAAATTTAAGAAAAATTCAGGAATCCCCAAAATGTCCTCATGTTCAACAATCCCTACTAATTTTCCAATTTGGTGTCACAGCTTAAATGTCTTGTTTTATATACAGTTATTTGACAAAGAGTACCTTTTGGGTTTGAACTCAATATCTAGTAACAAAAGCTACAACTTTGCATATACAGAGGAGTATGCCTTGACCCAATGCCTTGGTGTGAGTTTTTGCCCCAGTCATACTCTATACAGGGCGGCTTGCCCTTTCCCTTTTGGGTTTGGACGTTACTGTCATGTCCCTTTTTCTCTCTCATGAGTACTTAAGAAAGTATACCCAAACTTCCTTTGATTATGACCCCAAGATCATACTCACACAGGTAAATTCTTTAGGGAACAATGGAGGTCAGTTTCCAACTTGCATATAAGGCATCGAATTCATTAAGAGCTATAGCTCAACCTACCATATAGTTAGAGTAATGTAGCCAATGGGACCCTTCAGGTGTACTCCATGTCTTTTCACAGTTTATTTTCCTAGAGCCTAGTGTAGGATCAAGGATACCCTACTAGAGAGGTGTGAATAGCTGGTTTTAAAATTCTTTTGGTTAAGTCATGATTTTTGACAAGTTTGAACTTAATCAAAATTGTTTTGCACAATCAAAGCCTAAATACTCTAGGTTTCACAAAGGCACCGCAAAGATATGTCAATACTAGATACAATTTTAGCTACACAATTTAAGTCAATTAATTTTCTAGAAATGTAAATGCGAAGAGTAAAGACAAAGATATAAATAACAATGGAGACAATCGATGTTTTTTCGTGATATCGAAGACTTTTCAGTTTTCCCTATTCTACTTGTGGTAAGCTCAAACGGATTGGACTGGCTCCACGAATTAAACCTAACCACCTCAAGTCTACTAAGGTTACTCTTTCTCCACTTCGAAGATGGCGAGCATCACACCACTCATAAACTGTATCAGGTCTCTTCACAAACTTCTTTGAAGAGACCACACACAACTTCCTTCAAGCTGTCTAAGTATGGGCAACCACCAAGAGTAACAAATCACAGTGCTTGCTTGAAGGTTTTCTAAGTGCCACAAGGATCAATAAATGATGCAATACACTTGAATGCTCTCAAGTACCTTAATATGTGAAAATAGAGCAAATGAGTAGAAGAGAGTGCAACAAGGACTCAAGAGTATTCAATGATGTCCAAGAAGTCTCTTGCTACTGGTAGGGAGGTATTTATAGCCTTTACCCACCATGATGGCTGTTAGGGTCGAAATCACTAAAAATTAGGAAATGCAATACTATTACCATGTAGTGGCCGGTACTATCATACTTACTGTTTAACTGCTATTTGAGATTAATTAAATGCACAAAAACTAGTTGTTACTTCAAATATCGGTAGTACCACCCTCATAGGGTCAGGTAGTACCGATCATGTAGTAGTATCCCATCTCAACTATGGTAGTACCAATTTCTAATGGAGAGAAAATGCTTGAAAATATATCTCTACATAAATTAGCTACCACCAACTAAAGTTTGGTCCTACCAATTTTGCGATAGTACCGATTTCAATTTGCGGTCATACTGTCTTGCAGTACTACCATTATGCACAAGCAGTAGTACCGATCCAAGGAAAAATCAGTGAGTAACTCTCTGAAAATTAGCTACCGACATGTAATGGCCGGTAGTACCTATGCAGTGGTACTATCATCAAAGTGCCTATAGTCATACTAGTTTTTCAAAGGAAATTCAGAGAGGGTTCTAAATGAAGTTCTAAATGCATTCATAAATAAATAATTGATCAAAGTGGCACAAGGTAAGCTTCAAGCTAGTTGCCATGACCTCTCTTTTTAGTACAACATCTATTATGCAAATTCGGTCTTTTCTACCAAACACCGAGGTTAGCAAAAACTATAAAGAGGTCTTTAGACTATAATATACCTTTTTCTTTAGCCATGTGTTGATCCATGTCAATCTTTGAACACCTTTGCATGTTTTTTCCATGACATCATCAAAATTTGGAACTAAACATTTCAATCATCTCAATAATCACTTTAGTCCTTTTAATAATTATCATCATTAATTACCAAAATCATTTTTAAGGTCCTAAATGCTTTTAATATCCCATTGTTGGTAATTGATGACAATCTAAACAATATGAATATATTTGAAAGTTTTGAATACATATCTAGTTCAAAAACAAGTTGCATATTTGAGTTATTGACGTTTGGTTAGCAATTAATTCTTGAGATGAGCTCAAAGGAGATAAAGAATTAGTTGCTATCAAAGTCAATCAACAAATAAACAAAACTCCCCTAAATACGTGCATATAGATTTATGAAATGATTTTCATACACATTTCATCTATGAAAGCAAGTCAATATGATAAACAATAATTGAGATTTTTAATATGAACACAAGAGAGATAAGCATTGTAATAGGACATTGCAAGCATAATCAAAGTGACATAAGCATTTAAGACATTGCAATATATCATAGCAAAATATATCAAAGTAACTTACACGTTCATCCAAGCATACTAACTTAAACTATTACAAGTTCAACAATTTTGAGTTCAACAACCAAAAGATCCAAAAACCACATATAGATAACTAACTATATAAGATAGATAGATAGATAGGTCTTGACATACTTCATTCATCTCTTCCTTGATCATCTCTCCCTCTTTATCTCCTTTATCTCTTCCCCTTTAGCATGAAGTACAAAATCCATTAGTTAGGGGATGGACCATAACAGCGGTAGTGGCGGTTGTAATGAACTGGCAAGGAGGGCTACACCAGCTATGAGGTCATCGAGGAGGAGGGATGCTCAAGTGCAGTCATGCGCCGAGTCAAAGCCGCTAGCTGATAGATAGTATGAAATTGAACATCTTGAATCTTCATGAGTATAGAGTTGATTTGAGTTAATGCTTAAAGTATGGAATCCGATGCTTGAGCTTGCTCTTGGGCTTGATGAGGGGAGTGCTCTTGATCTTGCATGTGCTCTTCTTGAACTTGAGCACAAGGAGGGGCTGCGGTTGGTACTGAAGGTCCTTTCCTAGGCTTGTAGGGTTTGTGTACCACCAGTCGTGCCGCACAGAAATGAGTCTTCCTTATGATTAGAGCCATGATATAGGGAGCGTAGTAGATGCACTTCACCCTATCATTCTTGGATGATGATATTTCTCTTATAATCAAGTCAACTTTATCAAACTTTCATCCTTGCATGATGTAGTCAATGATATTTCAAGCATGTCTATGAATTGCATCAAAATTAACGCTCTTCAGGAAGAACGTGTGATTGATGACTCAGTTGATCAAGCTAGGCAATGGATGGAGTTCCGCTAGTTTCTTGGGTGTGTACCTTACATTTGTATTGTAGAACTCACACCATGCTGGGTTTTGAAGTGCTCCATGAGAATAGACCTTCTCATATTGGCTTGAATAGGTCCTTAGTGCTTGCTGAAAATCAGCTTTTGATGCTTCCATCTTTTGATTTCCTAGCATTCACACCAAATAGTCAAAATCATGGGAGACAAAGACCATGGCATGAAACCGTCATATCATATCCTCTTGGTAATCGCATCTCAGTGCCACAATATCTTGTAATCCCGCTATGTGAAAGAGATGGTAGGCGCCGACAAAGCGATAGAGTGAGTTCAAATGAGCCCAATACACATATTTGTGGTCTGCAAATTGCTTGTGATGATTGTAGATTTGGACTAACACCTCTTGCTGAAATTTGGTGTGAAATCTTGGATCCGTAGAGCTTATCGATTTCTCAAACTGATTTGGATGATGGAGTAGTGCATACTTGTCACTTGTGATGTGCATGAGGTTAATACTTGGCTCTTTGGCCTCCATCATGGCATCATCATTCTCATCATCATTGCCTTAAGCAAAAGTCCTCATCCTCTTCATCATTATCACTTTCTCCTTCACTTTGCTTAACTTTCTATTCTTGTTCTTGAGCTTGTCTTGAAGATTGACTCTTGTTGCGAGCCCTCATCGCTTGCAAGAAAGAATCCATCTCTGAATCTCTATCCTCTCTAGGGACTAGGACTACCCCTGTTGAAGCTGATTTGTGAGGAGCCACTTGAGGATCATAGCAATCCACCGGTTCTCCCTTGGATGTGGCATTCTTGTGCATGGAGCTCTTTGTACTTAACATGGTTAGTAGATCAAGGAATAGCTGATTAAGACAAGAAAGGATAAAACTTCAGTGATTTTGCATGAAAAATTTTAAAAAACTCTACAGGGGCGGTAGTACCACAATTGACATACCGATACTATCGAAAATGGTAGTATCACATGCATCAGGCAGCAGGGCATTTGATTAATTTGATCTCAACTCGCATTTGGCATGGATTAATTCATGAAACAAACATAAGAGGTCACCAAATGCTAGTTGCAACAGCTTTACTCAAAAGATTTCAAAAATTTCATGCACTTATACTTAAACCCTAGAGATTGAAAAAGATAGCAAACAAGAGGAAATCCAACATGGATTAGCTAGTGGAATGGATGAGCAAAGATGCTAAGCAATGAAGTATGACAAGAAATTAAAGATCTCCCTTGATTCCCTTGAGGATTAAAATGGAAATTTGAGGGAGTGAGAGAGAAGAGAGATGGTTAAGGGACTTGGTTTTTTTAGGGAAACTTGGCTGGTTAGACCGAAGAGAAGGAAGAGGTTAAGGATAAGGAGTCAGCCACAAAAGTTTTTGGACTAGCAATGAGGAAGGGTTGCACCGCGCCTAGGGGGTGGTAGTACAGAAACACGGTAGTGCCGACGGTATGACCATGGTAGTGCCATTTTTCTTGAAGAAACAGGGGCTGGACAGGGATAAAAATGATCTTTAATATATCACTCAAATAGATACTCTTCAAGATCATTATGCATGAGATAAACAATAAAGACTCAAATAACATAGTTTTTATCAAATTAGATATTTTTGAGAAAGATTTTAAAATAAGTTTTAACAAGAACTTCAAAAACTCCAAAGGAGAGTAAATACATGAGGCATAAGTTCAAGCAACATTAGAATATTCTATGGCATTTAACTTATTTCTCAACTTGCAAAAACAGCTCTCATCTAATGATTTGGTGAAGATATTTGCTAATTGATCATCAGTTTCTTTGTGACTAATGATAATGTCACCTTTGCTCACATGATCTCTCCAGAAATGATGACGAATATCTATATGCTTGGTTCTTGAGTGTCAAACCGGGTTATTGGCTATCTTCACGACATTATCATTATCACACAAAACTGACGTACTTTTAAATTCAATTTCATAATCCATCAATATTTGTCTCATCCATAACAATTGAGCACAACAACTACCCATGGAGACATACTCCGCTTTAGTGGTGAAAAGGGCTATGAAATTTTGTTTCTTTGAGGACCAAGAAACTAAAGATCTTCCTAATAGTTGACAACTACCTGAGGTGATTTTTCTATCCGCTTTGCAACCTACATAATTGGAATTCAAATATCCAGTTAAATCAAATTTAGCATTTTTAGGATACCACGTTGATGCTACATAAATGCTTTAAATATATAAGAATTCTTTTAACAGCCACTAATTGGCACTCTTTTGGTGATGCTTGGAAATGTGCACATATGCAAACACTAAACAAAATATCGGGCCTAGATGTAGTAGATAAAGAAAACTACCAATCATGGATCTATAAAGTTTTAATCTATTAGTTTTCTCCCCCATTAAGGTTGAGGTGACCGTTGGTATCCATGGGAGTCGTGATGGGTTTAGTGTCCTTCATGCCAAATTTCTTAAGTTCTTCATGTATGTGGTTTGGCTCATGAACATCCTATCCTTAAGTTGTTTGATTTGAAGTCTAAGGAAGTACCTAAGTTCTTCGATTATAGATATCTCAAATTCCCTAGACATCATCTCATCAAATTCTTTACAAAAATCTTGGTTAGTAGACCTAAAAATAACACCGTCAACATAAACTTGGTAAATAAAGAAATCATCATCTATTATTTTTGTGAACAAAGTTGTATCAACCTTTCTAATTTTGAATTTTTTTAGAGTAGAAAATCTCGAATGTGCTTATACCATGGTCTAGAAATTTGTTTGAGACCATATAGCATATTGGAGAGTTTATACACATGGTTAGATTTCTTAGGATCCTCAAAACCAGGCGGTTACTCAACAAACACATGTTTGGCTATTCTACCATTAAGAAATATACTTTTAACATCCATTTAAAATAATTAATATCAAATCATGATGCAAAAGCAAGTAATATGCGAATGAATTCAAGTTTAGCTACGGGAGCGAAAGTTTCCCCAAAAATCAAATCTTTGACTTGAGTGAATCCTTGAGCTACCAATCTAGTCTTATTTCTCACAACTATTCCATTCTCATTTTGCTTATTCCGAAGGACCCATTTTGTCCTAATGACATTGTCTCCTTGGGTTTTTCCACCAATGTCCAAACGTCATTTCTGGCAAAGTTGTTTGATTCTTCCTGCATTGAATTCACATAATCCAAATCTTTGTGTGCTTCATCTGCATTTTTAGGCAAAAGAAGAAACAACGAGTTTGGACACCTTAGGTCACCCAATATTTGATTAATTGGATGATCCTTTCAATTGCATTGCGAATCTTCAATAGAATATTTGACGGTTGATTTTCTTCCTTATCTTACACTTCTTCAATTTCAACTGATTTGGTGTAGTGGAAGAAGGCACTTCAACTTGACCTCTATTTATAGTATAACATCTATTCTATAAATCTAGATGACGAGGATAGAGTAATCATCAAATTGTTACATCATTATATTCTTGAAGTATATTCTATATCGATAAGGGAGAAATTTTATAGAGAGGTCATAAGCTCTTCTATGATCATCTCATAGTCGTAAGTTCTTCTATGACTATCTACTCTTAAGTCCTTCTACAGCCATCTCATGGTTGTAACTTCTCCGACAATCATGAGTTAGTTGTATGTTGTTCTATGACCACCACATGGTCGTGGACTTTCCTGTGACTGGCTTTTTTTGACTGGTTTGTCTACAATGACCTACCACATCGCAGGTTTGTCTAATAAGGTAGTTAGAACATGCGCCTATTCTTAATAACCACACATGATCTCTCTTACATAACAACCGCTGCATGACGAATGGGCTATGATGTCTCTCTGATAATAACTTCTATCAGGCAGTTATCTATTGAAACATTGAGATGCCTCTTAGCGTGAGACTACGGTCGTCGCTTCGTCAACTATATATGGGTCGATGTCGGAGGAGAAGGGAAACCAAATTGATTCTGCTTGAAGCAAGATATAGTGAAAGGTATTTTTGCACCACACTCTTAGTTATAATCGTTTCTCTGAGCAATAGCCACACATGAGGTATGGTTATTATTCTCCTAGGAGAAGGCTCGAATCTATATAAAAATTTTCATGTTTTCTCTCTATGTGCTTGCAGCTAGGTCCTTGAGAGTTTCCCCCCGAATCCAAACAAATCATACGAAAGATCAGTATTAAAACACCGATAGTTGGCGCCGTTCGTAGGGAGACTTCTTTCAAGACTTTGGTATTTTCCTTATCAGCAAGTTCTCTTTCTTCTGATGTCCTCATGGTAGGAGAATGAAACGAGGAGAACTGATTTGACCTAACCAAGTACGTAGACCTCGACATGGAGACCTGCTATGACTACAAGCAGACAATACTCGCTTCTGACGGTGAGGCTGTCTCTGGAGATCCATCTAGAGATCTCAAAGGCCACACCACGGGAAAGGCTAAGGGAAGATCCTCGTCCCCCACAGAAGTACGCCCAATGGAGGAGTCATTTTTTTTAAATGGCAAGGGTCAATCCGACCACGAGTAGGACTTGCAACACGACAATGGCCTTGCCCCCAAGTGTTTGAGTCCTTTGACGACCATCCGATCCAGCTCAGTGAGTCCTAGAATCTTGCATTCCAAAACACCATCATCATCTAGTGGTTGTAACTCTCTAGTAGAATGTGTAAGAGAGTGGGTGGGCTCCTTGCGAGTTCGTCCTTACCTTCACAGAGTACAGATCCAACCGAAGACAATTATAACCTGGAATTCCCCTTCCTAGCGGGGTTTACTCTAGACCGCGATGCACTCTCACTGAAGAATTCTTCAAGAGAGGGGTCCTCCGCCAGAAGTGGAGATTCTAGACAAGAGGGCTTGACCTTCCCCACAGATCCTGATCACTCTCTCGAAGTTGGCTCTTGGGATGCACTCCGTCGATCACACTCTGCCACCTCTCGTGAGTATGGTGAGGAGACCTCTTGTGATGAACTAGGTGAGTTCTCTAATGAGCGTGGGAGAAATCTAAGAAATAATTACTTTCCTTTAAGGCAACATCAACCAGTCTCAGACATTGAGGACCTAGAGACTATTCGAAGGAGGCGATTGGTAGTCCAAAGTTCTTCACCTGGGCATGCTTAGTATCGGTCTAAAGAGGCTCGAGAGTTTCAACGCATCAAGGACTTGCTCAAGAACCTTACTCAAGAGCTTGCTTGGGAGCCTGGCACGACCACTTCACCAAAAGGATCGCACGAAGACTCCACAGTATCTAATCATTCACAGAACTCGTCTCATGGAGCTCAACATGATGATAGGTCACGTCGGTCCCTTAACCACAACTCTTGCCGAAGGAGAGTTCCTCAAACAACTCTGGGTCAGCAGGTTTACTGAGGAGGTGATTGATCACCATTTTAGGTAAGGAATCTACAGCAGTAGATAGAGTACGAGGAGTACTACCCTTGTATGGATGAGGCCTACTACAGGTTGGCCCCGTCGACTGCTTGACATCGTTGACTACGATCACCTGGTGACGCCAATCACCCTTTCCTGCAAAGGTCTCATGAACTTACTACCGGGTGTCGGGCATTCATGTCTGAACTTCGAGTAGTGCACTAGCCACCGCAGTTTTGGCTAGTAAATATGGAGAAATTTTATGAGTCCCAAAACCCCATTGAGTTTCTTCAAATTTACATGACTGTGGTACGAGTAGCAGGACGAGGCGAGCACGTCATGGCACAAACTACCTTCTGACGGTGCTCGAGGGGTTTGCTTGATTGTGGTTGTTCAATCAACCAATTGAGTTGATCCACTCGTGGCAACACCTCTGCAAACTTCTATTAGCCAACTTTCAAGGTACATACAATCGTTCTGTGAAGGAGGACGACCTGCACCAAATGCGCTAGAACAGCAATGAGACCCTACAACAATTCATCAGGCGATTCAGTTAGGTTTGTAATTCAATTCCAGATGCCTCTGACACTTTTGTCATTAGGGTTTTCAAGCAGGAAGTCCATAAAAAGGAGGTTCACGAAGGACATCACCTTGAATCCTCCGACCACCATCGCTGAGCCCTTTGAGATGGTTGACCATTACACGACTACTGCTGAAGTGGTCGAATGGATTATGACCATTGACCAGATGAACCAAAGTTCCAAAGAGGAGGGAAAAGGCAGTAAGAGGAAGGGAAAGGCCAAGAAGTCCAAGAACAAAGCCAAAGGTCAGAAGCCTTGCGCTAGAATTTTGAAGGAAGTCTTGGCTGTAGGCGATAAAGAGCCATAGAACCCCAAGTCATACTCTGACTGGGGCAAAGGTAAAGCCCCCATACGGAAAGACAACAAGCCGAGGGGCACGACCTTCGCAATTGCCAAGTTTTCCAACAGAAATTCAAGGACTACTACTCCAGTAAAGAGCCACACCCTACTCTCATAGAGGTAGGACAATCGAGTGGTCAGAAATAATCAGAAGATGAAGATGAGGAGATGTCGTTCTAGGATCCGAAGAACACTATTGAGCACATCTATGGAGGATCCTCAGCATACGAGTTGAAGCGACAGTACAAGGCTATCGAGCATAAGGTAATTTTGCTGACCCTCCTCTTGTCAATAATGGTGCTTACATGAGGCTTCAAGTCCCTCGAGATGGTTAGCTAGTTACCAACTTGAGAAGTTACCAAGGCACAACCTTTGACTAAGCACTCAAAGCTTAAAGCTGCATTGAAGCCGAATAACATAGTTAAGAAGGTTCCTCTAGACCCAGGGGAGCTTTCGAAGACCATGCACATCGGGGTTACTTTTGACCCCGCATAGGAAGACGCCTTCATCATTTTCCTCTAAGCAAACTCTAATGTGTTCGTGTGGCAGCCATCCGACATGCCTAGGGTCCCCAGAGAAGTAATCAAGCACAGGCTGGCTCTATGACCTGATAAGAAGCCCGTAAAACAGAAATACAGATATTTGCACTAGATCGATGGGAGGTATCAGATCAAAATTGGAGAAGCTACTAAAAATAGGCTTTATAAGAGAAGTTGATCTCTCAGAGTGCTTGGCTAACCCTATATTGGTTAAGAAGTCTAATGGTAAGTGGTGTATGTGTATTAATTATACTGACTTAAATAAAGCTTGTTTGAAAGATCGTTTCCTGCTTCCTCGCATTGGTCAACTGGTTGATTCTACTGCTGGTTGTGAAATGTTAAGACCGTATTTATTACACCATTTGAAGTATTTTACTATGTCAAAATGCCAATTTATTTGAAAAATGTTGGTCTAACTTCTCAACGTTTTCTACAATTACCTTTTATTCATCAAATGGGGCCAAAACATGGAGGCCTATGTTGATGATCTAGTCGTAAAAAGTACCAAACAACTTAATCACATTTCCAACCTACAGAAGACTTTCGACAACCTCAGAAAGCTCCGCTTGAAACTGAATCCCGAGAAGTGTGTGTTCGTAGTTTTTTCAAGAAAATTGCTTGGATTCCTTGTTTCAGCAAGAGGTATTGAGGCAAATCCTGAAAAGATCAAGACCATCGAGCAGATATGCCCTTTGACCACGAAGAAAGAAGTTCAAAAACTCATTGGATTTATGGCAGTTTTAAGTCCTCTCATAACATGACTGGGAGATAAAGGACTTCCTTTCTTCAAGCTTCTAAGAAAATACGAAGGTTTCAAGTGGTCAAAAGAGGCTAATGATGCCTTTGAGGATGTCAAGAGAGATCTCATGAGTGCTCCTGTTCTAGTTTCTTTGAAATTGGACAAGACACTCCTAATATATCTGTCCACCATGTCATAGGTAGTAAGCATAATACTGGTCATAGAGCGTGAAAACGTCCAACGACCGGTCTACTATGTAAGCGAAGTCTTACATAGGCCTAAGGGGCACTACCATCAGATCCAAAACTCTTATATGCCCTCCTCATGTCTTCGATAAAGCTAAGACATTATTTTTATGTGTACAAAATTGTTGTGTCGTCTGAGTTTCCCTTAGGAGAGGTTCTCCAGAACAGAGAAACAGCGGAGCACATGGCAAAATGGTCGGTATAACTTGGGGAGTTAGACCTCCATTTCGTATCACGAACAGCTGTGAAATCCCAGATCTTGATAAATTTTGTCACCGAATGGACAAATTCTGAACCCATTTAGGATCCCTAGTACAACTCCCATGACTAGTGGATTATATATTTTGATGGGTCACTTATGCTAAGTGGCTCGGGGGCTAGGGTGGTTCTGAAATCTTCCATAGGAGAGACTTTAAAGTATGCCAATTAACTACACTTTTTAGCCACTAATAACGTGGTTGAATACAAAGGTTTGTTGGCTGGCATACGAGCCACGAAAGCAGTTAGGATTTGTTAGTTACTCATGAGAGGAGACTCTCAATTAATCATGAATCAGGTCGAAAACAAGTATCAATACTCGAATTCGACCATGTCTCAGTACTTCTCGGAAGTTAGGAAACTTGAGAAGCACTTTTTGGTTTCAAGTTACAGTATATCCCTCAGAAGAATAACTTTCTTGCAAAATGGTTAGCTCGAATTGCTTCTTTTCGATCACAAGTACCACAAGGAGTCTTCTTGGAGCAGCTCCAGAAGTCATCTCTGGTCAAAGTATTAGAGACAACTCTTAATGAGGCAGCTTCTCTAGAGTATGAGAATACATGGATGGCTCTGATCTACAAGTATCTTTAGAAGGGTTCAGTACCTGATGACAATCTCGAAGCAGATCGTCTATCCCGCAAGGCCAAATGTATACTTTGGTCGATAGGGTACTCTACAGACGGAGTATTCAAGGGGTTCTCATGCGATGTATATCGTAGAAAGAAGGACTACAACTCCTTAATGGCATATATGGGGCATCTGTGGAACATACGCCTCTTACAGAATGCTGGTCGGAAAGACCTTTCGACAAGGTTTCTACTGGCCAACAGCCCTAAATGATGTCAAAGAGTTGGTTAAGAAGTGTGTATAATACCAGTTTCACAGTCGGTAAATACACCAACCAGCTCAGGTTCTTTAGACAATCCCTCTATCTTGGCCTTTTGCGACCTAGGGTCTTGACATCCTAGGACCGTTTCCTAGAGCACCGGGGGGCTTCGAGTTCCTTTTAATAGCTATTGATATGTTCACAAAATGGATTGAGGCCGAACCTGTGACTAGGATAACAACGGAAGCTACCAAAAAGGTTCATGATAAGAAGTGTGATTACTCGATTTGGAGTCCCAAGTCAAATAATTATGGACAATGGTAAGCAATTTTTTAATGCAGAATTTTAGGAGTTTTGTGACGAATTAGGTGCCAAACTTTACAATGCCTCAGTCGCCCATCCCCAAAGCAATGGGGCAGTCGAGCACGTGAATGACCAGATAATACAAGGAATTAAGACCCGAGTATTTGACCAGCTTGTAATGCGCTCAAAGACTTGGGTACAAGAATTACCTTCAGCGTTATGGGCAATTCGTACGACTCCTAGTCGGGCAACAGAAAAGACTCCCTTTTTTCTAGTCTTTGAAGCAGAAGCCATACTTCCTTCAAAACTAAAGATCCCGTCAACAAGAGTCAAGAACTTCAGTGACTCCAACCAAGAGAAACTTCGAGCGAATGACATCAACCTACTTGAAGAGAAGAGAAATCAAACTTTAATCCGATCAGTACTCTATCAACAAGCCATGTGTAAGTACTATGACCATAAAGTCCAACCTCGTAGTTTTGCTATAGGTGACTTGGTATTGAGAAAAATTCAATCTCAGTCTAATCAGAACAAGCTTTCCCTCAAGTGGGAGGGTCCTTACACTGTGGTCGAAGTCACACGACCAGGCTTTGTACGATTTGCTATGGAGAACGGCCAAATTCTCTCAAACTCTTGGAACATCAACCAATTATGTAAATTTTATGTATAACATTCATACTCTTTCAATAAAGCTTTCAGTTTGTACAAATCTTTATTGTCGTATGTTCAGTAGAGCTTTTTTCATATTTGTTCGACCACTTCTAATACATCCAATTTATTTTAATTGGTCGGAGAAAGGAACACCACTAGTCTCTCCTCTCTGAATGTGGTCCTGCCCACTAGAAAGAGCTTCCTAGTGTTGATCCATTTCTAATACTTGCTATCAGCACAAAACAATTGAGTTGTCTACAAAAAATATTGAACAGATGTAAGAGAAGGAATTCTAAGTGCTTATCCTATTATCATTTATGTTTCGATTTGATTAACCTGGTCAAAAGGGAGTAATGTCACCTAGTTCGAGCCTTTCCTCTCTGCATATAGTCTTGCCTACTAGAAGAAACTTTCTAGAGTCAACTCATTCCTCACTTTTGCTACCAAAACATGACAATTAAATTTGACAATGATGGTTGGATGAACTGCTCAGCTCTCTGCATACTTCACTCTGTATTATTTGCTTTATTTATTCATACAAACTAAGTAAATAGTCGGGCGTTAGGATAGAGTTATCAGTATAATTTTAACTCTTAGTTGTAACATTCTCTTCCTTTGTTTTTTGTCTTACGAATACTAATTACTCGACAAGATGGATTGCAGGAAAAGCAAGATAATTCTCGTTGACAAAGGTTAGTCTTTACAATTTTCTAGCTACACACTACTTTCCTAGTTACAAACTACTCTAACGAAGAGTTGAGTTGCATCTCCTTCGCGACCTTATGACTAGTCAGCTCAAGTTCCTCAACCAGTCAGGCTGTCTCTGCTTCAGAGAAGCTAAAATCATGATCGATCAGATGAAAGTTTAGGTTCTAGTAACTTGCCTTGAGTTTTTCCAAGACATAGCTTACAACACTTTTTACCGCATCCCGAATTGAGTTGGCATGTTCGGTCTTCAGGATGGATAGATGTTTCTCTAGTGCTCTGACTTGTAGTTCAATCATACTCACATGAGCGGTTATGGTGTCCTCGAAAGGACTCATTTTCTCCGCACCAAACCCACCCAGTAGATTGTTGAGGAGTATAACGTTGTCTTGAAGGATTGCCTTCATCAACTTCATTTCCTCTTGACTACGAGTTGAGGCTTCTATGAGACACATTATTTCAACCACAGCCTTTGCAATTAAGAGCAAAGATGGTCAAAATATTACTTATCAAAAGACTAGTTAGAAAAATTGGTCGAAGGTAAAGCTTCTCTTACCAACTAGTTGAGCGTCAAGCTTATCGACTTGCTGATATGAGTAAGCTCTCTGATCACTTTGGTCTTCTCTTTGACCACAGTGCGGAACTTACTCATTTCAATCTCTTTTTCTATCATAAGAAAAGAGTTAGAGGAAGACAAGAAAGATATCTGAATAAGCAGTCTTAAGTTTAGAACATACTATTTATTGTCTCTTCTAGTGCCCTAATTGTAGCATTGCCCTTCGTGAGACTTATTGACTGGTCGACGTTCTCTTTCTTAAGCCTCTATGTCTCAATCTTCTCATTTTCGAGTGTAGCGGCTAAGAATTTCTTGTCGGTTCTAAACCAATAAAGGTTCAAAACAAATATGAGAAGCTAGATGAGTGGTCAAAATGGATTTTGATTACAAGAGCCAGAGACTTACCATGCATCTGCCCTTCAGATGAGTTCGACATTTTCTTGTCGACGGAGTGTGAGTTGTCTGTGGTACTTGACCACAGTCGCCATGTCCTCCAACGCTCTCTGAATATAGAAAGACAGTAAAAAAACTAGAAAAACCAAGTATGAATGTCTATGTACTCGATACTTACATTCATATCCCTACGAGCAAACTTGGTGAGCACATGACTGGAATCCTTGAGTTGGTCGAGCTCATCGATCTTATTCCACCACACCTTCTCAAGACGCTCATCATCGAAGTGTACCCCTTGTTGGGAAGGTCTTTGGGGTGTGGAACTCAGCTCAAAGGTTGATCAAAAGAAGATCCCACTACAAAGGCAGGATTAAAAAATATTGAGAATAAATTAGGTTGCTCCTCTTCTTCTCCATTTGTACCTTCTTGAGGTCGAGGAGGAGCATCTTCAGTATCTTCCTCCTTGGCACGGCAGTCAGAAGGACCTCCAACATCTTGACAAGGTATTTCTACCCTGTCTTCTGCTACTTGAACTTTTGTCACTATGACCATCTCCGTGCTCATAGTTATTGTGGCTCCAGTAGCAGCTTCTATTGCTGTGATGGTCGTTTCTTCGACCACCATCTCCACCATTTCTTTGACTGCGGGCAAAGCCACATGGAGTTTTTCTGTAGAAGAATCTTTGGGCAGTGAAGGTGCCGAGCTGAAAATCACAAAAGTATGTTGGCATTTAAGAAGACATAGAGGTAAAACACTATGTTTATACTTTTATTTTTCATACCTTGTTGTTGCACCCTTTATCTTGAATTTAGAAGAAACTTTGTCAGAGATTAGTTTCTTCTATTTGACCACGTCTGGTCAAGGAAGAATAAGAACATTTTTGACCATATCTGGTCAAAGGTCTTGAGCAAGAACTACTACTCCTTATCCATCCTGCCCCCTCTAGTGGTCGAGATCAATTTTGACCACCTGGTGGGTAGTCTCCTTTTCAATCACAGGTTCTGCTATTGCAGTAGTCTCCTTTGTAAAAGATATGAAAATCTTCCAGTTTTCTTTTTTGAGTTGCTTGGTAAAGCCTCGAGAAGCACCAACTAAGAAAGTTTTGGTATCATAATAAAAGGGTACCTTGATCTTAGGAGTCGGTTAGTCAAGTACGGCTGCCCCTATCTCACTTGCGATAATTGTCTCCGTAAGGAACTACTGGACAGCGACAGTCAGAGTAGCAGGAGGAAGAATAGTGAGGGGAATACAAGCACTGGTGCTTCACTTCTTCTTGTCGGCAACTTTTGTCAACCGACGTTTTTTAGCAAAATAGGCCTTAACCTTCTCTGCCTCTTCTCTGATCACCATCAATTTCCCCTTGGTTGTCCTGACGGTTATTCACGCCTATACTCTACAAAGAAAAAAAGAACACTATTTAGTTATTCTCTATGACTACGTAGTCCTAACAATGAGGTTGATCTTTTGATTACCTTTAGGCGTTCTTCTTTCTCTTCGGTGAACACATCTACCAGAATACGAGGGGCCACCACTTTGAGTGATGGAGCCTTCTCACAAATGAGTTTGACCTGGGAATCAATTTCCTCTAAGTTAAAATATGTTTACACAGATGAAGTTGTAAGTATACAGTGCTCAAAATTTAAGCTTAATTACGAGTATGAGTATGATTGTTACTTACTGTTCTCATAGTCTCTAGTTGCGTCCAACGCACCTGAGTACATCCACATGGAATGTGCTCGATGCTTCAAGGGGTTGATGTGACGGGTGATGTAGTCCTTCACCACATGCCAGCCAGTGAGCCCCTTGTCCCATAGCTCTTTGATGGCTGGGATGTAGGGGGTTATCCGAGTAAGGTCCTTGAGGATTGAATTCCAATAGTGTTCTTCTCTGTAGCCTTCTCCACAAAGGAAAGGCTGTATTCATTGGTTGTCTCCCAGTAGAACTACCTCTTGTTCCAACCCAGCTATGAGGACTGGGTGAACATTTGAAAGTACTACTCCGTCTTGCTGTTGTTGAGCTTTAGACAACAGCTCCCAGCAATTTTGGCTAGCTGGCTCATTTCGTAGTAGTATCGAAAGAGCTCGAGGTCTGGAGGGATGCCTAAATAGGCCTCACACAAGTACACAAAGACACTGAACATTGTAATTAAAATAGGAACCAAGTTCAGCAATTCAACCCTAAAGTACTTGAGTACAATAGTAAGGAAGGGGTGACCAGGGAGACGAAGGCCGGACTCACAGTAGGCCTGGAACACAGGGATCAGTCCGATTTCTCCTATTGGCCAATTTTGACCAATAGCTTTGATCCATTTGATAAACTTCTGTGGATGAATCTTCTCAGCATCTTCCAATGCCCTCAATTTTGCGTTGTCCATCTCTGACGCCAGCCAATTAGATGAAGACTTAGTCATTTTCCCGAGTGGTTGGTTTAGATTTGGAAAAGATTGAAAGAAGAAGACAACTAAGTTGGTGACAAAAAACTCGAAGTAGATCGGAGCAATAGGGGAAAGTAAGGAGACCAAAAGTAATATGAGGTAAGCTTTTATAATCATGCATCAGTTACTCGTTTTGAGAACCGAACGGTTATTTTGGGAACCACTCCAGCAGACAGGTTTGTGAGAGTTGGATGGAATTCTCTTTGAAGTCCGTCTGTCTTCACAACTCAAGTGAAATTAACCTTTTGACCAAGCGCACTTCTGGTCGAAAAGAATCGAAAAGGCTCTGCTTTCGACCATCTGTCATCTACAACTTCTCTTGCTCAAGTAAATTATTTTCATTTGAAGTTGGGAGGCTAGATGACGATGATAAAGTAATTCTAAAATTATTACGTCATTATATTATTGAAGTATACCCCTTATCGATAAGAGAGAAATTTCACAGAGTGGTCGTAAACTCTTCTATGGTCATCTTATAGTCGTAAGTTCTTCTACGACTATCTGATCTTAAGTCCTTCTACAACCATCTCATGGTCGTAAGTTCTCCTACGAGCATAAGTTAGTCGTAAATTGTTCTATGACCACCCCATGGTCGTGGACTTTCCTGCGATTAGCGTATCTTCGACTAGTTTGTCTACAACAACTTACCACGTCGTCGGTTTGTCTGACAAGGTAGTTAGACTACATTATACATTTATCTTGAGCCATGCCTTGATCCATATTGACCTTTGAACACCTTTGTATGCCTTTTACATGATATCATCTAAATCTACGACAAAACCTTTCAATTATCTCAATAAACACATTAGTCCCTTTAATAATTGTCGTCATTAATTACTAAAACTAATTTTAGGGCCCAAGATGCTTTCACCTAGTTTGTGGGATCTTTGCTCTTCTAAGATAGGTTACCACCGTTCAAGACTATGAAATGGGTATAAGTCCTATTCCCTTTGATGCTGCATGAATGACCTTTCTTATCATTCCATTAGTGAAAGAATCCGCTAGATTCCTTTCAGACTGTATGTATTATGCAGTGATTACACCCGTCTCTTTGGCATGCTAAACCAACTTTAGTAGTCTCTTTTTTTTGTTTTGAGAACTTCATATTATCCTTCCTACTCTTTCCCTTTACCAAAACGATTTAGTTACCGTAGTAGATCAAAATAACTGGTATTGGCTTTTCTAACACTAGCAGGTCAGAAAGAATCTCTTTGAACCATTCTGCCTCTACTACCGCTGAGTTAAGTGTTACTAACTCAGCCTCCATGGTGGACCTTGTAAGGATAGTCAGTTTAAAAGACTTTTACGCAATAGCCCACTTGCTAGAGTGAATACATAGCCACTTATAGCATTTATTTCATCCAAGTCACTGATCCGGTTAGAGTCACTAAATCCTTCAAGGATAGTCAGATGGCTAGAATAATGTATCCCCAAGTTCTTAGTTTTTCTTAGGTACCTAAGTACCCTTTCTAATACTATCTGATGATCATCTCCTGAATTAATTGGTCATATATCGGCTCAATTTGCTTACATCATATAAGATGTCAGACCTCGTTGCACTAGTCAAATATATTAAGGATCTAATTATTTGTGAATATTTAAGTTGTTCTTTTCCATGTCCAAGTTTTTATGTAGCTTAGCATTTGGATCATATGGTGTGGCTACTTATTTACAGTCCGCAACCCAAAGCAGTTTAGCATTTTATCCACATAATGGGATTGCAATAAAGTAATCTCATTCTCATCTTTTAATAACTTAATTTTTAAAGTAACATCAGTTCCACCTAGGTCTTTCATATCAAAGTTCTGGAAAAAGAAAGACTTAGCATTATTGATTACATCTATGTTGGTCCCAAATATTAATATGCCATCCACATAAAGACACAGGATGATACCTTCACCCCCATTAAATTGATAGTAAACGCACTTGTAGGCTTCGTTTACACAAAACCCGACTGAAGTTAATGTATTATCAAATTTCTCACGCCATTACTTAGAAGCTTGTTTTAGACCATACAGAGATTTAATCAAGCGACATACATTCTTTTCTTACCCTTCAGTCACAAAACTATCAAGCTATTGCATATAAATCTCCTTATCCAACTCTATATTTAGAAAAGCGATTTTTGCATCCATTTGATGTATTTAGAGTTTATATGCAACGGCTAGTGCTAAAATCACTCGAATTATGGGTAAACAAGCCACAGGAAAGTATGTATCATAGTAGTCTTTGCCCTTTTTCGTGAAACTCTTAGCCACTAAACAGACCTTGTACTTTTCAATAGTACTATTGGGTCTTCGCTTTTCTCTTGAAGATCCATTTGCAGTCCACTAGCTTATATGCACTTGGAAGATCAGTAATCTCCTAAGTTTCGTTAGCTAGAATGAAATCTATCTTGCTACGGACTGCTTCCTTCCAGTACTTCGCATTCGGGGATGTGTGTGCCTCTGATCTCTGGCGTAGCCATCGGTCCGACCGTCGGTTACTAGCGGTCTGACCACTTAAGACCACCAAAAACACACTCTAGAATTTTTGTTAAATTTTATCTACTTTCAGCTCTAGTTTTCAATTCCGGTGGCACCTAGTACAAACTCATCCCTAAACAAACTTATATAAGTGTTTGGTGTTTAATTTCTCAAAAGTCCATAGCCGGTCTAACTGCTTGCCCCATGGCAGTCTGACCGCCAACCATCGCTACCGATCTGACCGCTTGTACCTTGATAACACAATTTGAAATCTCAATTTTTTGGAACTTTTACAAAATTCAAATACAACTTGACTAAAATAGCAATTGTTCATCATATATATATATATATATATATATATATATATATATATATATATATATATATATATATATATATATATATATATATATATACACACACACTAGGCCTTCTACATAGTCTCTTAGAGAGTTTTACGGATAAATTACATAGTTGACAATCAATATAAATTGTAGTTTATTTAACAGACAAAATAACATATTATTCAATAATTTATAAATATAAAACCAATATAATTACCTCTATAATTATCGCGTATCACTAACCAGAACTACCAGCGTCTCTGTCCTGACAAAAGAAGAGATTTACAGGCAAAACGTGCATGACAACATTGACAAGGCGGGAAGCTCGGGCACAGAAATCTTGCACGAAATCACCAGCCCGTACACGAAAGCCGCAAGTCCAAGCAGAAAGCAGAAACTCGTGTAGTACATAATACATCCGGACAGGGCACTCCCGCGGCGCCGCACCCCGCCATGACTGCCGGCGCGGCCGAGCAGAACGGCGGCGCTGACCGCACAGGCGAGGACGAGAAACGCCACCTCCAACGTCCTGACGCGGTGCGGTGGGCACGCCGCGTTGAGCGCGATCCCGGCCACGAACGCCGCAGCGGGAACGGCGACCACACCGCCGACGACGACGTCGGATATCTTATCCATGTCGACCAGCTACTAGCTAGCTAGCTAGCTAAACACTGAGATGAGAATCACGCTGTCTCTGTGGTAATCTACTACGTGTCAGTGTGTGTACATGCACATGTGCATCCACTCTATAATACTGTGTGAGATGAGAAGAAGCCTTGCAGGTACGAGAGGTTTTATAGAGAGCTGGCAGCTAGCTGCTCAGGTCCAAGAATTCTCGAGATGGATGAACAAAGCGCGTGTAATTTTCTACCGGAATGCAGGCCAGAGGAATATGGAAATGCATGGTTAACTTATTAGCTTTCCTATTGACGAGGGATAGAAATTTGCGGTCAATTTTGTGCACAAGTGCGGCATTCTCTATCCAGTCCGTTTCCACAAGCGTAGAAGAGGCAGGCTAGTGGCGACGACTGACGAGTCGCACGGGGTAACTCGGGTTCATAGCAATTACAGCCGTCCAAGATGCCCGATCGGACGGATAGTAATCCGGATTTGGCAATCCAAATTTTTTGTGTAATCTAAGCTAGTCTTTGAATCAGTAGCTAGTCCATACAATATAACATTAGCAAATATCACATCTACACATGTGTATAAATAAATTGAGTGCTTAATATTACATAAATATCTATAAATAGATCTTATGATCAGTTTTATAGAACGGACCTGCAGACCAAATGTGATTATTCATATCAAAGCAGTGGAAATTAATTAAACCAAAAGGGCATCTATGTTCTGCAATAGGCAATCAACTAGTGCTAAACCTAGTCTTGTCCTTCATTTTCTATGTCATATCTAGAGGTATGGATGTATCTATATATTAGGTCATCAACACCATCATCTAAAACCACATATTAAACAATAACAAATACAAAAGTACTCAGAGGATCCCTATAGCATAATGCAAGAGTATAGGTGTATATGTTTACATGCAAGGTTTAAACAAGGGAAGGCCTTATGATTCTTTTAGCATAAAGTTAATTTGTCAAATATCATATTATAGCTAGTTTTTAAACATATGACTTAGCCATTTTTAAGTAAAATCAATTTCCACTTTTAAGTCAACTTCATCGTAAGAACGAAATCTCTTTGCTTTCCTTCCATTTCCATTCCCAAATTAAGTTATTGCAATCGTTTCCATGTAACCATATTTTTTTTATGAAAACTACACAGGTATAACATTTCTACACTTTTACTCATATCCAAGGGTACGGCTATTCGAATAAGTTTTTAATACTCTATAGAGGTTGTACAGTTGTACCCAAAAGATATGATTTACTTATAATGTTGGCCATTATATGCTTTCATAGGCATATATTGAGAAAATCATAACAAGGATTTCACAATACTTTGCTTCGATACTTCCTCCCACTCCATGATGAAACCCTCAACATTGGCGACAGTGACCATTCCCTTTCTGAGTTACACCTCACTCCTAGAACATTCCCATTCTAGGTGATATTGTCAATGAGGGACCTGGTTATTAGAGAGTCTACAGCTCTTCTCGTTGAAGAAATCCACAAGGGCAGTGACCATTACAGGTCACTCCCAACATAATCACAATAGAAATTCAGAAGTACACATATCAATCTATCGTGGGAGTCATACCGAAGCAAAGAAAATTAGTGAGTCACATTCATCCCATAATTAGACTTGTGGTTGCACGATTTGGGTGTAGAAAAGAGTAGCAGATTTTGTCCTTAATCGACTCAGGAGAGACCAACCAACAAATCTAGAGCTCATGTGATCCCGACACAACTATTCAAAAATGACACGTGCAATCCCTACATCAGTCTCATACCAACCACTCGCCTGAGACTCCATCATTTAGAAAATATTTTCTTGTTTCCAATGGTAACCCATGTTACCAATCCCATTATTATGTTTTCAAGTTCCAGTTGGCAATATTTATGTTGTATTTTATTTCACCACTAAAGCATTTCTAAGCACAACCTTGATCTAGTAAGATTTAACCAATGATAAAGTTATTAACAGTATAAGTATCCTAGGGTGACATGGCAAGGGGAATATCAACAATCAAAGAAAGGGAAATAATAGATATCAACTGCATTGAGTAGCAAGGCAATCAATATTTAACATAACATTTAAGTAAATAATAATATTAAGCATGCACTTATATCTGAAAGCAAAATATTTGTTTTTAAAAATTATGATCAATTATAAGGACTTGACTTGATTAAGTGTGGATAGCGTAGGTTCTTGTTTGTCAATGATGGGGTGTCCAAAGCATTCATGAATATTCATAAACAATTGTTACAAACTTACAATCATAATTGCTACTTGCTAATTACCTAATTGACTACTAAAGTACTTAAAGCAAACCAATCGAATTCTCTCAAACTAGATTCGACATTTACATGATATTGAACAAATAGACAAAGATTCAGTTAGACAAGTTCTTAAAGTGCAAAATTACACGCTGTTCTTTTTTACTGTATTGTTAGGCTTCAAGAGTTCTTTCTTTTTATTGCTATCAGGCAGAGATGCCACCACCAATATCATTATCACCATTACTTGTAATAGAAATTTCCACACTTATAGAAGACCCAAAACCAATTGCTCAATTTCCCAAAACTGAATACAAGTTTCCCAAAATTGATAATTGTTCAAGTAGTTTGCTCCCAACCTCAAGACAAGATGGCATGCCCTTTCTTAGTTACTCTTACAACTAACTACAAGTTTCCACATCACAAAAGAAGCATATTTCCTGGTAGCTAATGAGTTTGCCCTCCCTAAATTAGTGCCATTGCTACTAATACTAGGGCTAGAGCGAGGCAACCTGTGGGGTGACTGGACAAGGTGCGGTGATGGGGAGGGTTGGAGGCATGACGCTGATGGGGAGCCAGGAGGAGGAGCCGCATGACGGGGAACCATAGGGAGGAGGCGCTAAGGCGATGCGCAACGGAGAACTAGAGAAGGCAGCGGGGAGCCGAGGAGCCACACGATGACAATGAGGAGCCAGGAGGAGGAGCTCCACGATGGCGAACCACGAGGAGGAGGCACCGAGGGGGTGCTAGATGAGGAACCAGAAAAGACAGTGGTGTGCAATGGAGAGCAGACCAATGAGGGAATGAAATCGAGTAGGATTTGTGTTGTGACCACAGTACCACATGGTGAGAGTCTCACCTTTTCAGTTCTCCCCTGTGCGCCCAATGCCACCTCAGACCACCCAAAGCCTCTCCATACCTCCCAACACCGTCGCACCTTGCCCGCCTTGCTTCGCCTAGGACCGCCATTGACCACCCACGTGGGCCGAGAACCCAGGGTGCGATTTTGCCTGAGCTAGGATATCACTAGGTGTAATGCAGTGTACCATAGGACTCAGGCGATTCTAGTGGTGATGGCCTCAGTGCAGGTGTATGATCTTCACAATTGTGCATTGGACGTCGCATCGTTGTGAAGATCAGTGGGTGGCAACTTGTGAAATTATCCAATACCAGGTGAATTGGTAGTTTGCTAAGCCACAGCTATGGCCTAAGTGATATAGGTCATGTTTTTGTGGATGAAATATGTTATTGGGCTTATGGAGCCTAGTGAAGTCACTCTTTGAAAAGTGTTCAAGTATGTGTGAGAGTAAAACCCATTTGTGTGCGGGTTACTAGATTTCTCCAATTGTAAGTTGTGTGATCCACTAAGGAGTAACAAGTTTGGTGTAAGATGGAAGCCTCCACAATATAAGACTTGAGGAGAGATAGAACACTTAGAATACTCATGACTTGAGAGATTAGGGTTAGGGTTTTCTTATATTGGAGCCTTATGTGTACTCAAGGCTTAGAGCTCTGCCCTTCAAAGGGAGTGACTATAAAATATTTCTCTTTTGCCCAAGTGAGTTGTACTATATATTCTTCTTTATGCTATTGATTTGCTTTGTTTTCTTATTTGGATTTATTTCTTCTTGATCTTTCCTGGTGCCAAGGATGTGTAATAGGTGGAGATATCTCCTAAAGATAAGATCACATCCATCTAGGTATGATCTAAAGGAAATTCTTGAGTTTGCCCAAATTTCCTCAAGAGAAGTGATTTAGGAATTTTGCTATTGCGAGTGATTTGCCTTAAATTTGTATTGTGATCTTGTTTACTATGACACACGAGAACTCATCCAAGGTTATCTAGATCATTTAGGACTCAAGCGCAAGAGTATATCAAGGTTTTCTCTTTTGCCTGATCTAGGTGCAACTCTTCTTGCTTTAGATAAAGATCAGAACTTTAGCATCGATCTTTATAACCCATGATTAGAATAGGTTTTTGATATCCTTGAGAGTGTGTGTGCCGAGTTTTATTGTATTTGGATCAGTGATTTGAGAGTTAAATCTTTTCTTAGATCTGGTGTAGTGCTGATTGCACTGTTTCTACGATGAATGGTTAGATTGGTGTCTGAGGCAGCCCAACCACCTAGTGGTCAGATTGATGTATAGTCGGTGGTCAGACCGGTGTACAACTAGTTGTCAATCTGGATTATTGCTACAGTCAGACCGATGCTGTTGGCTTTTGGCTTTGAGTGCTTGAGGCTTTGTGTTTCCACTGCATTGTGTTGATACTTGGGGAAAGATTTTGGGAGAGTCATTCACCCCCTCTGACTCACCACACCCAATCCTACAAGTGGTATCAGAGTGATATTGCTTTTTGTTTGATTGTAACTGATTTTAAGAAATGGCATCAAAGAGATATCAGAATAAGCCTCCTGTTTTTTTGTAGGGTTGACAATCCCTATTGGAAGACAAAGATGTTAATGAATATCAAGACTAAAAGCATAGCCATTTGGAACAAAGTGAGAAGTTCTTTTGTTGTGCCTGCCAATGATGTACCAATGTTGTTCGGTCAACTGAGATTGAGGCAAATGCTAAGAAATGTAACTTTCTGATTCAAGGCCTAAGGAGATCTGAGTTCAATCTAGTAGCTCATCTTGCAATAGTACATGGGATTTGGACAACCCTCTCTGATTACCATGAAGGAACATCGAAAATCAAGAAAGTGTGAGAATGCAGTAATAATAGTAGCATAGGTTTCATCCACCTTTTACAATGCATGGTTACCTCAACTAATGCTAGTTTTTATCGCCACTGGAGTACATCCCTGCAGTAAAAGTTAAAGTTAGAGTACTTCTCTCTTATAGGTTTTTATCCCATCCACAAAGGTTTTTGAAAAAGAACTAACTCAAAAAAGTTCCCATGTCCGCCCTTGACCGTGGGCACGGTTATTCGAACAGTTTATACTCTGCAAAGATTATATATTTTTACCCACAAGAGATAACCCAATTGCTATATTCTGCATGTTTCCTTTGACATGCAGATCAAGAGGATTACCACATGACCTTTACAATGCATCTAGTAAAGGATTACATCCGCTAAGATTTTATCTGGGGAAAGGCTATATTCACCCCACCCATACCCCTTGTGCCACACGGTGGTTTAAGCTAGCAACACGACCTGTGTCCACGATGGCTTAAACCAACACCACGGCTCGTGGGTCACTCCAATGGTGCTTTCCCCTACTGGTGATGCAAATTAATTAGCCATGTCTATACTTTGTCAGCTTCTGGTTATACTATCTTACACAAAAAGATCATCACAGGATGAACTCTTTAATTTGTCTGAGCGGTGCATACCACAAACTATAAATTCTCGTGTTACATTCATACCAACCTCTCTTACCATCCACCCAGACAGGTAAAGCAAGTTTTTAGGGGTTTTGAGAAGCATAAACTAAGTTATCGTAAATTATCAGTCACTTACATCCAATGACTATCCCAAAAATAAGTTTTCATGTTTGAAGAGTAATGAGCAGGGCAATTTAATGCCCTGGACTTGCATACGACTAGTATGGTATTATATTATGACCTATAGCTAGTAAAGTTATTATTAACATCTAGGATGACAAAGATCAGGCATTCTAAGTGTCAATGATAACATATTAATATTATTACAACATCAAATAGGCACATAGCTACCTTAAGTTTTGATATACATTTGCATAATAAATTAAGCATGCAAGTTGATAATTTAAACGAATATAATTCTTGCATAAAATGTAGGATCAATATAATCAAAGTGATGACTTGCCTTGTTTATTTTATCATGTCTTTGATTTAACTCAAAGTCTACTCAATCAGTTAGTAGTTTTGAATCCTTGATCTTCATCTATACCCAAGTCTTGATCCTACTCGAATTCATCGCTTCGCCGAGTCTTCAGATTCTAATATATGGCAAATGAATGAAAGGCCAAATAAATCTAAATAACTTCAAAAGTTTAAATAGATTTAACTATGCTTGCTTCAGCTCGGCTATGATTCAGGATTTGAGAGAGGATTTAGCGAGTGTGAAGTAGGCACTGAGCTAAAAGAATTGGGCATAAGGAGGAGGTGGTTGAGCAACTTTACCGTGAGGGAAAATTAGGATAAGAAGGGATCAAAGGTAAAGGAATACCCATAGGAATATTCTGCTTTGGAAATGAAAGGGGCCAAGCACAGCCGGTTGGGGAATGTTAAGGCTCGATCATTTACTCGATAACTTTCTTTCTATTGCTTTATATTTATCAAGAAAGTTCCATGAGCCAGACATGACCTATGGATAGATGGGAGAGATTAACCAAGATAATGCGTATTATTCTTAAATGTTGTCAACTCAGTGATTTTTGGATGCGGTTCCACATATGATGAGTACAAATTTTAATTGGTTGAATTCAAATCTGGAGATAATGATTGGATGATCACCAATTAGGCAAGATTTTATTTTTGTAGGATTCTATAGTTAAGGATTTTATCTGCACCTATAGCGTTATTTTATGCATTATTTTGCAAGAAGTGGGCTTTAAGATAAATGATAGTGGCTCACAATTAATTCTGAGAACCATTTGATTAGAGATATGATCTGAGATAAGGGTTATTGATGCCCTAGAAGGTTTTAAATAATTACAAGGTGATCCTTGATTTAATCTAGACATTTTACAGGTAAATATTGGAGACTTTGTCAATCAATTATTTTAAGCACCCATTAAAGAGAGGTCCCATGATTTTATAGATGAGCAAATCATGATTAATATTTTGTGTGGCAAAATCTTGCTATACCAATTATCTTTAATTGCATTGCTAAAGTCAGATCTAGAGATGAAGGTATAATAGTTATTATTTGGATCACTTGCATTTTGATTGCGGTTAATATTTGAGTCTTTAGAGTAATTCGAGAGCATCAAGGTTATTCAAGAAAGGTTTAATTTCATTTCATGGTAATGAGCAATTAATTATCTCTATTGTAGTTAACTTGCCACCTTCTTTGCTAATATGAACTTTAAGCAAGATTAGATGTGCATAATTCTTTTTATTAAGCCGCATAATTAATCTTTTAGTCATGATATTCTTTTTGTTGAAGTTACGATAATTACTAGTATTTTACACAAATTTCTTTTAAATGGGAAAACAATTCAGGGCATAATCTCACTTTATTAATCTTACAAGAGGATTAATTATTAATCTTTATTGACATAAAGATAACCAAAGTTAAGTTTTAATTTAATGTGCACAAACTTTCCTAGTTAAATTCTTAATTTTTTATTATTTATAATTCATATTTTATTAGATTGCATGTTTTAATATTTCTTAAATATGGGGATCATAATTTAGCTAGATGCAAAAGATACTAAGGTATGCAACAAAGAACTGGGCATTATCTAGTTGGGCCCACCTATCGAAGAAATAATGAGAGAGGGGGAGCTACTCACACACAGAGGGGTGTTTTGCCGGGGTAGATAGAGTCAAAACAGGGGAGGTGCAGGGCTAGGCAGCGGTGGCGCCGGCGGGTGTCGACCGGGGAGGTGCCGACGGTGGTTAAAACGGGACCTAGGGCAATAGGGAAGCCATGAGGGGTGGAGGCATGGTTTAGGGTGGAGCCGAGGCTGCTCGATGGCGAGGCTCGGCAGCCAGCCATGGAGGTGAAAGGAGGAATGGCGGTGCCGGTCCGGGAGGTGAAGAACTGGGGGTCACGAGCTGGAGATGGGCAGGGGAAGCTTAGTGCATGATTGGCCAGGTTGGAGGGATGCCGAGGAGGGCTGGTGACAGAGGCCAATGGCGGCATGGGACGACTCCCGTGGATGGCTCGCTGCAGAGAAGAAGAGCCGGGGGTGGTGCTGGGGATGGCTTCAAGGGTTGTGGAGGTACTTCAAGAGCGGGGAGCGAGGCCGACTGGGGAGGGGAAGGCACCGAAGAGAAGGGCAGCGGCCTGACTTGAGGAAAAGGCTGCAGATGGCGAGCTTGGGGCACGGGCTCCCAATTAATTGAGGGAGGAGGTAGAAGACTTTTGGGGGCACACCGTGATGCGGTCGGATTGGCGGGGGCTTGGTCGGAGGTGGCTGGGCCGCGCTCGGCTTAGGGGGAAGAGGAGAGGCTGTGGGAGCAAGAAGAGGTGGCACCGGGGGTTCTTATAGGCAAGGAAGGGGAAGGTTGCCATTGGGCGAATTGAAGACGTGTGCATGGAGGAGTAACGCCGAACGGCATCTTCATACATGGGTGCAAAGGGAGGCGCGGCGAGAGCAAAGGAGCCGGGGGCGCACAGGCGTAGGGCGTGGCGCAGCAAGAGCAGTTGGCGCTGATGGGATAGGGAAAACTGGGGGTGGTTTGGCTTGATGTGGCACGGCGCCCACGCGAAGGGGATGGGAAGGAGTGGAGGGCACTGGGCTAGGCCATCAGCTCGGCGAGCAGGCGCCAGGAGCAAAGCAGAGGGGAAAAGGGGGGGCGCTAAGTAGCTTGAAGGCCGGAGGAGGAAGGAGGTTGGCCAGGTCAAGTGGCAGCAGGAATAGAAGGGAGAGCGAAGAAAGAAAGAAGGGGGAGGAAGTGGCTGAGAGTGGCAATGGGCTGAGGCTGAAAAGAGTTTGTGAAGAAATAAAAAATTTGAACTCCAATCCTAAATTTACAAATAGGTTTTGAATTTGAAACTTAGTTCAAATTTTTGGTGTCAAAGTATGAGTTTCGGAATTGTCGAGTTCCGAGAGGTAGTTCTTTGACTTCAGAGTTTGAGTTTTCGGATATAATGATTAGATGGGAAGTTTGAATATTAATCTTGCTTTTAGTTCGGTTTTGATCAAGATTTTGGTTTTGAAGATTTTAATTCAAGGTTTTGGCTCAAATTGATTCTTCAGATAATAGGTTCTTGACCTAAGATTTTTATTTTTTTCAATTGAGTTTGGCAGCAAAAATTCAATTCAAGAACTCAGATAAATGCAAATTTTTGAAACATGCAAAAAAAGTAGAAAAAATTTATTATTTTTTACAATTACACTAGTTTCTATTTTAAGATGTTACACAAATCAAACAGCAGGGGCTGTAGCTTGTAGAATACTGCTCTGCTCACAGGGCAAGAACACACCAATTCCAAGAGACGGAACCATCGAATTCTAGAAATTGCTATCTAATCACGACTAGCTAGTCATCACATTTTAGTAGTACATTATCTGGAGAAACTAATGTGAAATGGTGTGAGACACACACGGAGGGAGAAGGGGGGGAGCTTACCTGCAGGAAATTCCTCAACCCAATGAAGCTAAGAGAACACTGCTAGCTCTACACTAGGTTATAATGAACAAAACGTTTAAAAAGAGAAAAGAAATATAGTAAGTGCAAACTACAGAGTAAATGTATATGTTTGGCATGCGTCGGTTCACCTCACGCTTCCAGCATTACCAGACACCAAAAGATATTTAATCTCATGTCTCACATATGTCCTGGCTAATTACAGAAAAAAAAACTTTTTTGTTTTTAGAGGATACTGAAAAATCAGCTTGTAATAATATACAAGCAGCTAGTCAAATATACTGGTAGCAATGTAGCACAGCGTCACGCTTGCACTTGCTTTTGCATCTTCCGGCTTATTGCTTAAGTTAGCTTAAAGTCAGTTTTTACTTATGATTTTTGCTTTTTTTCACTATTCAGTAATTTTATCTTTTTCTGATTTTTTTATATTTTTGGGTTTTTTTTTCTTTTTTCCCATATTTCTTTGCATTGTTCATGATGAGCTAACATGTTTTTTCTATTTTTACATTTTTTAAAATTTAATTATGCTAAATAAGCTAACTCAGTTACAGTAAAAAATAAGCCAATTCAGCAAAAAAGTCATAAGCCAACGCCAAACTGAGCACTACCTAAAAGCTATTTTTCGACTTTTCATTGATAACTTGTTTTCAAATGGAATATTTTTTTCAAGACAGGATAATTAATTGTAGTACACACTGTAAAAACTTCATTTATATCGGCCAAACCGCACGTGAGCTATTTATGTCTCCACATTCTCTCCCATAAACAGCCAAAAATTATAGCCATAGGCCCAAAAAAAAGAATAGGCCCATTAATATCAAGATGTAAGTAAAGTTGTTGCCACCTCTCGGGCGTTGTTGATCTGGAATGTATGTCAGGGGCTTGTACCATACACTGTGTATGTACCACACATAAGCCCCATTCAATTTTGCTTTTTCTGATAGTTTTTAGTTTTTGATTGAAATAACACTATAATAACTGTTAATTTTTTCTAAGTTATTCAGTTAAAAAAAATAAAGAAGAAAGAAGAAAATTAAAAAAAACACCGTTATATCTCTATGACAATGCAAAGGAAAAATAAAAAACACATTAAGAAACCAACATACTCTAAATAGCTTTTGGCTTCTTATACCTAGAAGGCAGAAGACAAAAAAAATGTTTGAAACAGGGCCACACTGGACTCCGTATACAGCATACTACTTGAGTCTTGACACACCAAACATACCCAAATGACTGTTTGGTCTCCTATCTTTAGGGTTGTAAACGAGTCAAGCTCAAACGAGCCTAGCCTTCCACACTCGAGCTCAGTAGAAACTGGAACCAAGCTCAAGCGAGTCTAGACCTCGGCTCGAGCTCAGCTTGGCCCAAGCTCGAGTAGGCTCAATCTCAACTCGTGTAAGAACGATAATAGTCAAAACAATTTAACATGCACTAAATTTCAAATAGTAAGAAAAGCTCAAGTTTGCTTCGAGTCAAAATAATTCAACATGTACTAAGTCAAAATAATTTTTAGTCAAAACAATTCAACATGTACTAATTTTCAACAATAAGAAAAGCTCAAGTACGAGCTCAGCTCGAGTAAGCTTGGTAAGAATCAACATGCATCAATATCCAAGCTCGAATCGAGCCCTAACGAGCTATTCAAGGTCGGCTCATTGAAAGGCGCGAACTCGGGATCAAACTTGAGCTCAGCTCGTTTAGATTATGAGCCAACCTCAAATCAATCTATGCTCGAGCAACTCGCAAATCTCAAACTTATTTTACAGCACCACCTATCCTCGAGTGATTATCCTTGCAACAAGGAGATCAACTGGTAGGGATGGGAAATGGTAAAGTATAATCCGTTTTATTCGATATTTGTATACGAGAAAACATGAATGTGGTAAGCAAAATCTGTATTCGAGAAAGTTCGTATTCATATTCGAGAATGTTTATATCTATATTTGAGAATGTTTGTATTCATATTCATATTCGAGAATGTTTATATTCGTATTCGTATTCGAGATTATTCGATTCGTATTTGATCTGTTTCCATCCCTGGTGACCACCTTGGGGATAATTGTAGGAAATAATTTTTTGATGAACCAAGATTCACAAGCAAAAAATGAAAATTACTTTACATAATTTTCAACTCTATAACTACACTGCTAACTCGTGTAGACGTGAAGTCATGTTACATAAATTTGTTCTATCGAGATTTATTATAAAAAATTTTAGGATATTCGTATTCGACCGAATTAAGTATATATTCGATTCGAATTTGTATTTGTTACGACATCCGATTCGTATTCGTATTTGAGAATGTTCGAATTCGTATTTGTATTTATTTTAAAAAATATGAATTTGTATCTATATCCATATTTATTTTAAAAATATGGATTCATATTCATATTTGAGACTATCCGATTCATATTTGATCTGTTTTCGTCCCTATCAATTGGTTTGACATTGTTGGAGAGGTGATACATGTTATGTTTGATTAGACCCTCTGCAATCGTCGTACTTGTGTACTCCGGAAAAAGAGCCACCAACAAACAGAACTGATACAGTGCGGAGTACAAACAAACTGTACTATCTAGACACCTCGAGCACAGCTATCATACGAACTGGTCGGGCTTGAGCGACGTCGCCTCCTCACAAGTAGTATCCAGCTCGGAGTAGCCTCCGCTGCCCTTACATGCGAACAGGACATAGAACCCCGCGATCGCCACCGTGGAGGTCATACCCCAGACGGCGGCCTTCAGCGGCGGTGGCATGACCGCCACGACGCGCCACGCGAAGGCCACGCTGAGCGCCGTCGACAGGGCCCACACGCACAGCTTGAGCCGCCGCCGCTCCCCGCCGTCTTGATCGGACGAAGAAGGCTCTAGCGCCAGTCGGTCGTACCTCCGGAGGCACCAGAACAGGAGCGCGAGTGCCGCGTACGCGAAGAGCACGAAGGCCAGGTCCCACGGCGCCCGCCGCGCCCGGTACGCCGCCTGCGCGGTGACGAGCGTCGCGCAGAGCATCGAGAACACCGGGACGGTCGCGGCGGCCCAGCCACCCTGGCCTGACCGCTCGCAGGCTTCGGCGGCGTCGGTCTCCGCATTGGCCTTGGCCGGAGTGTGGATCGGCACACGAAACTCCATGAGGATAATGGGGAAACAGCAGAGAGTTTTGCAGTGAGTGAGCTCAGCTGTCGCAGTAGCTGCCCTTTTTATAGGACTTCTTAGGCCTGGTCGCTCGCAGGAGTCAACACAAACACACGGTATTTCTTTGACAAAAGAGAAGCGTATATATTAGTCATCTCGAAAGCGAAAGCAAGACGCGCATGGTTGGTATCTACGACAATTTTTTGGGGAGGCTTTCTTGGTTGATTCCGACTCCTGCTCGGGGACTTCGTCGCAATCTCCTCCGGGACGCGCTCGCCCACTGCATGGTGTACGATTTCATTGTTAGGAATAAACCACGCCGGTCCTGTCCGGGCGTACACGTTTGAGTCTGTTGCTAGTTTGTTTGAGTCGTAGGAGTCTATGGTATGCGTGGAGCCGGTCTGCACGGAGGAAGCCGCAAGGTCCGGGATGAGCGAACGGCTCTCGGGGCGTCGCTGAGCGCGTCGTGCGGATCATGGCGTGAAGACAGGGTGAGTGGAGGTGAGCTCCGTGGTGCGTCCCCTCGTCAGTTAAATACCCCATGTACTCTTCGTTTCTGTCAAGCAAGGTCCAAGGAATAACATAGCAAGGAAAAGGGCGAGTTCGTCGCCGCGGCGTTCGTCGCTGAGAAAAACTACTGTGCTTCTTCTACCTTGCGTTCGCCTGCGTGTGTGCGTTCCTGGGCAAAGCCATCAATTGGTATCAGAGCTAGCCTGTGAAGGAGAAGAAGATGGCGTCGCCGCAGAAGCTTGGTGCCGGTGATAGCGGCTTGAAGACGCTGTCACCTTTCGCGACGGACCGCGTCGTCATCAACTCTGGCGGGATGGAGGTCCCGATGCTGATGAAGGCGAACTACCATGAGTGAGCGCTCGTGATGCAGGTCAACCTGGAGGGCATGGAGCTCTGGGACGCTGTGGAGTCCGAGAAGGTCGACCGCGGCAAGGATCGGCGGGCATTGGCCACCATTCTGCGCGGTGTGCCGCCGGAGATGAAGTCCGGGCTCGCCGCAAAGAAGAGCGCCAAGGAAGCGTGGGCTGCAGTGAAGTCCTTGAGGATGGGCGATGCGCGCGTGCAGGAGGCCAAGGCGCAGCACCTCCTCAAGCAGTTCGAGCTCGCGGCGTTCAAGGACAGGGAGGCGATCGATGACTTCGCCTTGCGTCTCGACTCTCTCGCCACGGAGCTGCGCGAGCTGGGGGAGAAGATGGAGGAGGAACGCGTCGTGAAGAAGATGCTGCGCGTTGTGCCGGCGAGGTACAACCAAATCGCGTGCTCCATTGAGATGTTCGCGGACTTGAAGAAGATGTCCATGGAGGAGCTCGTCGGCAGGCTGCGCGTGGCGGAGGAGCGATGCGGCGGTGTCGTCGAGTCGGCTGCGGACGGCGTCAGGCGCCTGCTGCTCACTGAGGAGCAGTGGGAGGAGCACCGGCGTCGGCGCGGCGGCAAGCAGCGGGCACGCGGCGGCGAAGGAGCACAGCGCGGCAACGGCAAGAGGTGTGGTGGCTGGAACGACGACCACAGCGACAACGACGACGATGGTAGCAGCACGAGCTCGGGGTTCAGCAGGCGCAATGGGAGCCGCTACGAGGCGCGCCCGATCAGTAGCGAAGCGTGGCCACATGGCCAGGGACTGCCACGGGAAGAAGGAAAGGGCGCTCCTTGCCGAGGTCGACGACGAGCCCACGCTCCTGTAGGTCGGGGCGTGCGAGGTGTCGTGGTTTAGGGGGTGATTGTTAGGAATAAACCACGCCGGTCCTGTCCGGGCGTACACGTTTGAGTCTGTTGCTAGTTTGTTTGAGTCGTAGGAGTCTATGGTATGCGTGGAGCCGGTCTGCACGGAGGAAGCCGCAAGGTCCGGGATGAGCGAACGGCTCTCGGGGCGTCGTTGAGCGCGTCGTGCGGATCATGGCGTGAAGATAGGGTGAGTGGAGGCGAGCTCCGTGGTGCGTCCCCTGGTCAGTTAAATACCCCATGTACTCTTCGTTTCTGTCAAGCAAGGTCCAAGGAATAACATAGCAAGGAAAAGGGTGAGTTCGTCGCCGAGAAAAACTACTGTGCTTCTTCTACCTTGCGTTCGCCTACGTGTGTGCGTTCCTGGGCAAAGCCATCATTCATGTCTCAACTTTCAAGAGCGAGGGGCAAGAAAACATGTAAACCTTGGTTCAACTAATGCCCTAACGGTCTCGCCCAGAGCATGGTCTTTGGCGCTCTGCATCGCCAGCGTGCTGATGCTGAAGAAAACAAATTCACACTTCTTCGGGAAACGCTGGGGTGCCCTAGTCACGGAAGAGTGTTTTTAACTATTTACACAAATATTATCATAGTTTTTCCAAATTTAACTTTCGAATATCTATTTTTATAAATCTAACATCTTCCGTAGATCTACCGAGTCTCAGTATGTGCCGGTTAGCACTATGTGGCTACTGTGAGGCCGAATATTAGTATTTAATTTACGCTAAGTATATTTAATTAGTACTAATTATATTTAATTAGTACTAATATTAATTAATAGTATAAATCATATTTAATTAGTGTTTGATTAGTGCTAATTAAAGTACTAAATTAAACATATTTTATTTAGTATTTTAATCAGTATTAATTGCCTTTAATTAATACTAATCATAATTAATTAGCGTTAATCATGCCGGTGCTAATTAAACATGCACAGTATTTTATTACACTTGCGAGGTGGTACCTAATCTTGTGAACATTTCACATCACTACTTCCTCAATGGTTTTTTAATTAGATTTGAAAGTACTTTATAGTGATTGAACAAATGAATACTATTACGATAAAATAGCAATTCATATCTACATTTCCAATTTTTCTTTCAAGAATTCATTTGTAATATTAATGATTTACTACCATGGTTTTTGAAAATACATGTGGACACAAATATTTTATTCACATAAAATTAAAAGTCTTTCACAAGATAAAATTCAGGATTTATTCCTCTCGCCACCGTCTCACTCCAGGGATAAGACAGAGGGTCACAGATATATCGCACACCCCGCTCCTCTCGCTTCCACAGGGTCTTGGTGGTGCTAGGGGTACAAGCAGTTAGAGTTTGGTAGAGGCTAGTAGCGAATTGGAAAATTAGGGCTCATCAGTGTTTTATAGTTACGGCAATGGAATAAAGGTCGAAGGTGGAAGAGAAGAGTGCGGGTGCACAAAGGGGTGGCTGTGGAGGTGATTAGCGGGGTTAGCAAGGCTTTAAGGCTTGCGGGAGGCGGTGGGAGTAGTAGAGCGAGATCGACGGTGCTGGCGTGTGCTAGCTGTGGTGGCGATCGAGAGGACTCGGTGGGAGCTGGCACGCACTGATGGCAGCTCGTCTCACTAGAGAAGGTGAGGTGCTAGACTAGCAGGGCATGGCACGAGGTGCATGTGTCAGCAGTGCAAGGCTCGGGTGGTAACGCTGGCTTGGTTAGAGGCGCAACACATGAGGCGAGGATGGTGCAGAGAAGACGATACTTTAATGCGCAGTCATCGCGTTGGCCAGGCAATGATGTGGTGCGGACGCCAAGGTAGCAAGCTGGAGTGGTGGCGGCAATTGTGGGCGTGAAGACGGCTGGAGCGGTGCACAGGGAAGAAGGCTGGATGGGAGAAATGCACTGGCAAGATGGAAAACGGAAATGACGAATAAGGAAAGTGTAAAGTCAAAGGAGGTTGCCAAATTGGGAAAGAAAAATGAATTCACATGAAATTTCAAATTTTTGAATTTTTTTCGTTTGTTACATTATCCATCTCATGGAAGGAGTTTCCTGGAAGCGGACCCTCATACTAGTTCATGAGATTTTCAAGTGGGCTCCTGGTCGGGTAAAGCGTACTGTAGTTCTCTGACCAAGAGTACTCAGGGAACAACTTTGGTAAGCTTACAACCAGGTAGGTCAGTCTTGAGGACGTAATAAGTATTAAAACCATATTTAATTGTGATGAGGATATAATAATCCTCAGATTATGACATCATTACAATCCTCAGATTTTGCAGGGTAGTAGTAAGCTATTCTACAACCACCCCTTAGTTGTAAGATTTTCTACGACCACGTAGTCATAAGTTTTGCTATGATCGCTTAGTCGTAAGTTATTCTACGACCATCATATAGTTGTAAGTTTTCCTACGAGTACCTCGTGGTCGTAAACCTCCCTGTGGCCTACCTATCTCTGACTAGCTTGTCTATGACAGTTTACCACATCGTGAGTTTGTCTAAAAGGATGGTTAGAACATGCGCTTATTCCTAATAATCGCATGTGAACTCTCTATAACAACTGCTGCATGACAAACATGCTATCACGTTTCTTTGATAATAACTTCCATCAGGTCGTTTTCTCCCGAAGTGTCAAGGCGTCTTCTGGTATAGCACAATTGCTGTCGCTTTGTCATGTAGCAGCATTAAAGCACCGACAAATGGATTACTTAATCCTTGTCAATCCCTAAGTCGATACTTTCAATTTCCACTTCTCAATAATACTTTCCAAACCTTGAAACGCTAATTGGCAAAATTTGGTGCCAACAAACTTGTTGTAGTCTCACCTAAACTCTACATTTAGGTTAGCCCAAGCAGCACCAACCTGGAAGAAAAATGTATTCTTTACACTCAGATTTTAGCATATGCAACATTATGCTCTCGCAAATGTTATACAACACTCAAGTAAACTTTCTGGTGATTTCAGGCAAATTTCAAACCTTTAAATGCACTTCAAGATTCATGTGGCACCCCTCTTCAGCGAGCTGGCGAGCCCAGTAGCCTCTAGTGAAGCCGGAGCCTACTTTCAGCGCGCTTGTGCCTCTAGTGAAGCTAGCCCTAGCTCATTGCCACCCTCTGCCGAATGCCCCTCCTTCTTTCTCTATACATTAAATTCTTTTAGGTGTCTCTGTCTCTACAGTGCTGGAGATGATGGTTCTCTTTTTTCCAACGCTGAAGAAGGCAGAGGCGTATGCCAATGTGAGGATATGTGAGAGGAGGAGGCAGTGGTGATAGAGGCGGAGGGCCTCGTTAGCGTCAGGGTGGAGGGGTGATAGTGTAGGAGTGGTGGCAGTACCATGCCTACACATCGGTAGTAGGTAACGAAGTTGAACCAACACAATAGGACCACGGTGAGGGGGAACATAGGGAGAGGGCAAGGAGCCAGGGACACGTATCACTGTGAGAGCCATTAGGATATGAGTAGGATTTTATCCAATGTTTCAAAATTTGACTAAAACCCTACAAATATTTAGTCTTCTATAGACTATCTTGTGTGAATTTTTTTTGTCATTTTGCTAAGCAATCACACGGAGGACTGCATAGCTTTTTCTGGCGGTCTTGTGCTATTTTCATCTTATCCCTGATTATTTTCACATGAGTTTATACGTCTTGAGAAATTTGTGGGCCAAGAAATTGTGGTTCCCTAGTTTCTGTCCAATTCAGTGGGATTCTGCATTCTCTTCCATGTAGTGCCTTGGATGGTGCCATCTTGATGATGGCTTGATAGTTGTTGTTGTAAGAAAACTGTGCAAATGGCAAACAGGTACTCCATGTTTCTCCATACACAAGGACACAAGCTCTTAACATATCTTCCAAATTTTGATTCGTTCTTTCTGTCTGACCTCCAGTCTATGGATGGTATGCTGAACTGAAAGCTGAATCTGTGCCCATTGCTTCATGTAGCTTTTCCCAAAATTTTGATGTGAATTGAGCTCCTCTGTCTGAGACAATTTTCTTAGGAACTCCATATAGTACCATGATCCTTGTCATATATAGTTCTGCTAGCTTATCCTTTCCATAGGTCTGTTTAATCGGCAAGAAATATGCCACTTTAGTTAGCCTGTCAACAATTACCTATATAGCATCATACCCTTCTTGTGTCTTTGGAAGTCCTATAACAAAATCCATGCCAATATCGTCCTACTTCCATTCTGGGATTGGTAAAGGACGTAGTAATCCTGACGGCTTCTGATGATCGATCTTTATTTTCTGACACATATCACACTTCGCCACATATTCTGCTATTCCCTTCTTCATAGAGTTCCACCAGAATCATTTCTTGAAGTCTTGCTACATCTTTGTGCCTCCTGGATGTATTGAAAGTTGAGATGAATGAGCTTCTGCTAATGTCAGGTCCTTTAACTCCTTTTTGTTGGGTATGCAGTATCGGCCATGAAATCTTAAGATCCCTTGCTCATCTTCAGTGAACCCTGCTGAATTCCCTTCTCGACTTTGTTCTTGAGTCGTTGGATCTCTTCGTCCTCATTTTGGGCTGCTTTGATCTGATCTGTCAAAAGAGATTGAATCTCGAATGTTGCTACTAACCCTTGCTCAGCTATTGTCAAATTCAATCTTTGTATGTCTCTTTGTAACTTTGTTGGATATTGAACTTCACTGGCTATGCCTTGATAAGCCTTTCTACTGAGTGCATCTGCTATAATATTAGCCTTTCCTGGATGATACTGAAGATCTATGTCATAGTCTTTAATTAATTCAAATCATCTTTGCTGCCTCAAATTCAACTCTAGTTATGTGAATATGTACTTTAGGCTCTTCTGATCCAAGAAGATCTCATAATAATTGCCCAATAAATAGTGCCTCCAGATTTTCAGTGAATGGACCACGGCTGCTAATTCCAGATCATGAGTTGGATAATTCTCTTCATAAGTTCGTAATTGCCTCGAAGCATAAGCTACGACCTTTCCATCTTGCATTAGCACACATCCTAACCCTTGTCTTGAAGCATCACAATATATCTGAATCTCTTTTTCTGAATTTGGAAGTATTAATACAAGGGGTTGTTCTTAGCTTGGCCTTTAAATGCTGAAAACTCTCTTCACAATCATCTGTCCATTTGAATGGCTTTTCTTTCTTGAGTAGCTGTGTGAGTGGGCGAGCAACCCTTGAGAACCCTTCTATAAATCGATGATAATAACCCGCCAATCCAAGAAAGCTTCTCACTTCAGTTACTGTAGCTGCTGCTTCCATTTCATAACTGTCTTAACCTTTTTTGGGTCAACATTCACTCCTTTCTTGGTGATAATGTGACCTAGAAATGCAACCTCTTTCATCCAAAAATTACACTTTGAAAACTTGGCATATAATTGATTTTCTCTAAGCTTGGTCAGGGCAATATGCAGATGTTGCTTGTGTTCTTCTTCACTTTTAGAATAGATTAGTATGTCATCTACAAACTCCACCACAAAATGGTCCAACTGATCCATATATACCAAATTCATCAGGTTCATAAAGTATGCTGGGGCGTTGGTCAAACCAAATGGTACGACTGTAAACTCATACATCCCATACCTTGCTGTAAATACTGTTTTCTCTCGATCCTGCTCTCAGATTTTTAATTGATGATAACCATATCACAAATCGATTTTTGAAAACACCTTAGCTCCTTTAAGTTGATCAAACATATCATCAATCCTTGGCAGTGGGTATTTATTCTTGATTGTAACTGCATTTAATCCTCTGTAGTCAACACACATTCTTAGACTCCCATCTTTCTTCTTAGCAAACAGTACTGGGGCTGACCATGGCGACACACTTGGTCAGATAAATTCCTACTCTTTCAACTCATCTCGCTGCTGCTTGAGTTCCTTTAGTTCACTGGCTGACATTCCGTACTGATGCTTTGTAATAGGCTTGGTGCCTGGTACTAACTCAATAGCAAGATCAATCTGTCGATTTCGTGGCTTTCTGGGCAATTCTTCTGGAAATACATCTGAATACTCACTGACCACCGAGATTTGACTCACTTCATCCATTATCACATTGTGAACACTTCCCTTCACACTTTCTATTAGTTTTGAGTCTGTTTTCACGTTACTTGTTGACCTTCTGAACTAGTCAGAGTTACAGTTTTATTTTCGCAGTCCACCTTGGCTTTATTCTTAGTAAGCCAATTCATTCCCAGAATGACATCTATTCCCTTCATTTCTAATATCAGTAGATTAGCTTTAAACTCTATCCCCTTGATTTCTATACTTAGATCACTACACCCGAAGTGGGATTCCATCCTACTCCTGGGTGTTTGCACAACATAATACTTTTGCAAGAAAATAAATGGCAACTGATTTCTTGTGGTAAAATCCATAGAAAGAAAGGAATGTATTGCACCATGATCAAACAATATTAATGCTGACAAAAACATACCAACAATGACATCGTTGCTCCAGCCGCGTCCTCGACAGTGATGTGGTTCACCCACTACTACAGAAACCATTATCACAGACGGTTCAAAAACATCATCACAGACGGTTCTCTGAACCGTCTGACTTTATGGGTCAGTGATAATCGAAGGTTATCACAGACGATTTTCAAACTGTTTGTGGAATATATATCACAGACGGTTTGTAAGAAAAAACCGTCTGTGATATTCTTTCCTACCCCTAGATCTATTTCTGTTTATTGGCTAGCTTCAGAAAATGTTAGCCATGCCCTCTGAAACAAGCAGATCAACATGTACACATACAGACAATTCACATCTCAATTCATTTCAGAAACATATAACATCTAATTCAAATCTCAATTCATTTCACAAACATAAAACATCCATTTCACAAATCAATTAATTGAAATGAAGTAAAATATCCATTACCAATACACAATTGCAAAAGATCTACATTGCATTTGCACTTAGATGGTAACATTGCATTTTTTATTGCTCTATCACTCCGGAATCGAGGTCTCGCGAAAGAAACAGATCCATAATCAACGAACTTGTCAGGCTGCATAAGCATTACTTGGATGGTGCATGATTGCCATCCAAGTATTGTTGTGCAGCCTGACAAGTCGTTGATTATGGATCTATTTTTTTCGCGAGACCTCGATTCCGGAGTGATAAGAGCAATAAAAAAATCATTGTATGTTGTGGAACTCTCCATTTGGATTTAGAACTTTAGCCACCAAAAAGTAGGTGCTCTCTCCTAGAATTCCTTCAAGGTTGGGCTGTTTCAATGTAGTTTTCGGGATGGACGCAACCTGTCGATAGGAATATCAATGTGCGTATATATATAGCTTGATAAGTATGAAGTAATTATGGGAATATTGACAAACCTTAGAAGTGGGATTGGTGATCCTCGCGGAATCGAGGAGTAGTTTCATATGGTGGCAAACGTAGAATCCATACGTGTTGCCCAGCTGCTGCTGGTGGCACTGCAAAAAATATAATGTGTTAATTCAAGAGGCATTACTACCAACTGTTGCATAGGATTAATTAATATGTACTAGCGAATACCTTAAATTTTAGATCATGTGTCAGGGCTTTGGCCCCTTGCGTTGAGGGCTGTGCCTTTTCAGCGTATATCGTGAATGCCCTACGTGATTCAAAAAAGTTGACCTTAGTCATTCGGAAGGAAAGAAAGAGCACAATATAGGTATGTATGGAGAAAATATACTTACCTATCGATTACTTTGCGGACAACTGTGTAGTCGGTTTTATTCTTACTTAGGGAATCAAGGTATATTACCTTGTTCCATTTTGGTACAATTACTATTAAAATCCAATGAAAATCCTGATTGTAGGGTATAAGTACATATTCCTTATCGCGGTAAGCGAGCAGTGCTGCTTTGCAAGGTATCTCTCGACGAAGGCAGTATTCTCGTTGTTAGTAGAACTGGCGACCATGTGTGGGTCCAAGAAACCAACCGATGAGTTGGTTGATCTAGCTATAGTCACCATGTGTCTACATTTATACACACACACGAAAGCAACAAATTATATATGACATTTATCGGTATGACATGAACAGAGACTGTGATTGTACACACTTACGATGTCCAAAGCATCGAGCAGTGAGGCGTCGAGAGCGTTGAGCGTGAAAAGATTAAATAAATCATCGAAGGTCACCGCGAAGACACCATCTTGAAATTCGTGCTGGAAATGACACATTCTGAATTTGACAGTGATATCTGAGCACCATTCTGGCTTATTGGATTGTTCCATATACCACATGTGTAATTTATTGCAACTAACTGATAGTAATGGGAGGCGCCTCACCGGGTCGACCATCGGCTCTCCAAGCATGAATTTGCAGGCCAATGGCAGGTACGGGATATCATCATCGGTCTTCTTTGTTTTGCCCATGCTGCCTTGGCTGTCCTTGCTACCTCGGCTGTAGGTGGAGGGTAAAGGTAGCACCGGTGGAAGTTGTTGCACTGGGAATAGCTCCCGTGGACTCATCACTAGTGCAGGTAGCGCTGGTGGAGACAGACCTTATGGAGATGGCACCAGTGCAAGTCGCTCTGGTTCGTATTGCCCTTGTGAACCTGCCACCAGTGAAGAAGCCTCCAGGCAGATGTCTCTTTTGGGCCACTGGACGAAGGTTCCAATGGCTTGCCCTAGAGTCACGATCTCGTCGTTGGGGGGCTTCGGTAGCGGGACGACATCGAAATTGGCATGCACACCATCCACAGATACTTTTCCGAAGCCTGGAGCTAAAGGTGCACGGTACACCATGGCCCCTTCACCGGACGGTTATGCCAGGCACCAAACAGCGCACAAGGCAACAGAGGCATATCTCACTTCGAGCTTGCACTTCGTAGCTTGCAAGATGTTGTCCATAGGAAATCTGCCCTCGCATTCCGTCGTAGGATTGGATGCGCAGCTACTTCGACGGTTTGGGAGGCTGGCTAGTACAGGAGCGGCGACGGCGGCCTGCTGATGTTCTTCTGTTTGTCTTCGCACCTCATCTCTGACGTAATCAGCAAGCTCCTCTCTAAGAGATGCCTTGATCTCCTCTCATAGCCGTGCGTCACGCTCGGCTTTGTTTCTCTTCCTACTCCAATACAATTCGGGGTTATCTGAGAAACCTTGATTCCAAAAAACATAAAACCCAAGGCCTCTCGTACGACCCGGGTGCTCCTTGTTTTCCAAAGGCTTTGTGGAAGTATATCTTTCTCCTAATTGGTGGAATGATCCTCGGGAAGATTCGACACTCAGTGCATCCTGCAAGAGCCCAACATGTCATTTAGTTTTCAGGGAAGTAGTGGAGTAATTACAAGCTACGTAGTTCGATATCTTACCAGGCGGTGGGACATTTCCTGGTCTGCAGGGTTCCAGAAGGAGATGTCCCCCGACGACGTGGTAGATGACCTCGCTCTAATTCAATTTCGAGCGCGCTCATCCGGATCGTGGCAAATGGCGGGGCGGTGTTCCGCAGGATTGCCTGTTCGTCCTCCTGCCTCCACTGCGGGATTTTACCCGCATACCCAGCTGTGCCGAGTCTGTGGGGATGTGTGTTTTTTGCCTGGAGGGCCTTGTACGCCGCACTTGCACTTCTGAAAGCTTCGGTCGTCTTCATCGCCTTAAACTCGTCCCATTGTGGTTCCAGGAATGGATACTTGTCAAAGGGTGTTAGATCCTTCTGCACATAGTCCTTGACAAGCACGCTCTTGAAGTTCTTCCATGCTTTGCACGCCGCTGCCAACGCATGTCGTTGCACGGAGTCATGGTGTTCTTCTGGAATCTCGAACGATGCAAAAATCTCTGTCAGCAGCTCACGTTTCCGAGTCTCACTCACGCTCTTCCACGAATCGAATGTGATCTCAATTCGTTCTCATGCAACTATTCCGATCGTTCTTCAAAATGCCCTTGCTGCTTTGTGAGGAAGGAGAGGGGTCCCAGATCTATCGACCTCTGTGATGGTAAATCAGCCCTCAGGCTTTTTCGATAGTTCTCTTGCTTTGCGTGTTGATTTTGGAGCGGACGCTTCCAGCGATGATGTTCAAGAATGCGCGGATGACATGTTGGCCTTCTCATATATACGTAAATAGTGCGCTATAAGCACATACTTAAATTTAATTCCAATATATGTATACATATATTCAAGTATACATACACATATCTAAGTTTGTTAGCAACATATATATACATATACATATGCATATGCATAACAGTAAGATTTAACAACAATAAGATTTATGAAATAACAAGAATATATGTTTAAATGCCTATTCTTTCCTAGATATACAACATGCATGATACCAGAGGCATAAAAATGGCAACTATATATTAGATCTTAAGCTTAAATCAACATTTTCTATTAAAAGAAACTAACAGATCATGAATATATAACTTACTGGACAACAGAAAAGATCACCATAATCAATCTAACATTCATTTGATATGAACAATATTGATTATAACAGAAAAGATCAATACGGAGAATTGAAGATGAACTCACCGAGGGGATTCAGCCGATGTGAGAGGAGCTCGAGCGTGGACGGCGACGGGCTCGGGGACGGCGACGGGCTCGGGGGCTCGACGGAGGCGGTTGGCAACGAAATCGAGGACGGTGATGGCCTCGGGGGGACGAAGGCGGCTGGTGACGGGCTCAGAAACCGGAGGAGGCCGGCGACGGGCTCGGGGGACGGCGGCGGCGACGGGCTCGGGGGACGGCGGCGGCGACGGGCTTGGGGGATCGGGAGAGCGACTAAGTCTAGGTTGGTATTGCTAATAACTGGCAGTGTCCCGCAAAACCCTAGCTTTGGGTTTATATAAAGGCTTATTACAAACGGTTCTGATCTCAAAACCGTCTGTGATATTTATTATCACAGACGGTTTTAATCTTAGAACCGTCTATAATAAGCCTTTGCCCGACTGTAGTTAATATAACTGCAACTAGCACTCAATAAGTCTTTGCCCAGCTGTAGTTTTTTCTTTACAACAACCCAGTATATTTCTTTACAACAGCCCAATGAACATAGAGATACATTTGTATGACTCATTCTCAAAATTCACCTATATATCACATATTTTCACTTATACATAAATGCAAATTCACAAATATATCACACACATGCATGTATTGTTATATACATAAATGCCAATTCACATATACATCCCATATATGCATTGTTATATACATTAATGCAAATGCCCATATATATGTCGCAATTCTCATTCCACTTGCTTATTTTCTTTAAAAATTAACCCTTCATGATGATCAATGCGTACGTAACTAGTTTCGTCATATTGTTCGTCGTTGACCCTTATGCCATTTCCAAAATGAGGTAACTCGTCAAATTGATTGTATTCTTCCTCGTCCACTACATTATCTACTCCGATAATTCTCCTTTTTCCATGAAAAACTACATGACGCTTCTTATTTGTCGGGTCAGTTACATAGAAAACTTGAACAACTTGGTTGGTAAGTATGAATGGTTCGTCTTTGTACCCGACACGTTGGAGGTCCACGGTAGTAACACCGTACTTGTCAACCTTCACCTGTGGGAGATGCACCCAACAACAGCGAAATAAGGGGATCTTGAAAACTACGTAGTCGAACTCCCAAATCTCTTCTATGAACCCATAGTACGAGTTTCTCACCCCATCAGTACTGAACGCATCTATGCGGACACCGCTGTTCTGATTAGTGCTCTTTGCATCCTGAGCCTACGTGTAGAATGTGTACCCATTTATGTCATATCTTTGCCATGTCACAACTGTAAATGTTGGCCCTTTTGCCAACCATATCAGCATGTCACTTGACGAGCTCCTAGCGATTTGCTCCTTCAACCATTAGTTGAACCAACTGTTGTGTTGTCTCATGATCCAAACATCCGGCCGTTCCGGATTCTGTTGCCGAAGCACATCATTGTGCTGGTCGATATAAGGGGCCACTTCAGTCATGTGTTGCAAGACCGTGAAATGGGCTTGCGCGTACGCGTCCATATCTGGAGTGATTGCTTTCCTTTCTATAGTTCCGATACCCTTGAGCCACCCCTCATGACGAGATTGAGGCACACCTATCGGTTGAATCTGTGCCATATAATCGACACAAAACTCAATGACCTCTTCGCTTGCATAACCTTCGACGATGCTGCCCTCCGGCCGAGATCGATTCCGTACATATGACTTAAGAATTCCCATGAACCTCTCAAATGGGTACATGCTATATAGGAATATGGGCCCGCACATTTTTATCTCCCACACAACGTGAACAACGAGATGGACCATCATATCAAAAAATGATGGAGGAAAATACATCTCAAGATGACATAGAGTCATCACCACCTCGTCCTGCAGAGCATCTAGTCTTTCGGTATCGATGACCTTCTGAGCAATTGTGTTAAAGAAATAACATAGCCTCATGATTGTCTCTCGGACTTTGATCGGCAAAATATTCCGAATTGCAATACGGAGCATCTGTGTCATCAGCACATGACAATCATGAGACTTCATTCCATTTAACTTCAAATCTTGCATCGAAATAAGTTTCTTCACATTGTCGGAGTAACCAGATGGAACTTTGACACCATGCAAGCACAGGCACAGTTCTGTTTTCTCGGCCTTGGACAGAGTGTAACACGCAGGGGGAATGTACGTTCGTCCATTATCTGTTGTTCTCGGTGCTACCTCACGCCTGATATCCATATCAGCCAAGTCAAGCCGTGCGTTGACGCCGTCCTTTGTTTTATCACGAATGTTCAGTAAGAGACCAATCAAGCTGTCACACACATTCTTTTCTACGTGCATGACGTCGATGCAGTGTCGAACATCTAGGTACTCCCAATAAGGTAAGTCCCAAAATATTGATCTCTTCTTCCAAATGTTCTTCTCACAACCCCTCAATTTACGTCCCTTTCCGAGGACAACATCTAAATCTTTAACCATATTATAAGCCTCTTTTCCGCTTAAATGCCTTAGAGCTGAACCGTCATTCTCCTCTCCGTCAAATTGTTTCTTCATATTGCGGTATGGGTGAGCCCTCCGAAAGAATCGGCGGTAACGCATGTACACGATTTTGCGTGAGTGTTTCAGCCACACGGTACTATCTAAGTAGTGAGTACAAGCTTTGGCACCTTTTGTACTCTGGCCCGACAGGTTAGCAAGGGCAGGATAATCATTTATGGTGCAGGAAAATAAGGAGTGCAAAGTGAAGTTCTCTCATTTGTATGCATCCCATACCTGTACCCCTTCGTCCCACAGTACTTTTAGATCTTTCACCAACGGCGCTAGGTACACATCAATATCATTCGCAGATTGCTTTGGCCCTTGGATAAATATCGACAGCAAAATATACTTTCGTTTCATACACAACCAAGGAGGAAGGTTATAGATGCAAAGAGTCACAGGCCAAGTGCTATGTCAGCTGCTCATGCTACTGAAAGGATTCATTCCATCTGTACTCAATCCAAACCTTATATTCCTCGGTTCTACACCGAAATCTGCAAAGCACCTATTGATGTTTCTCCACTGGGTGGAATCAGCAAGGTGTCTCAGCATTCCATCCTTCTTGCGCTCCTCCGAGTGTCATCGCAGCAGTTTTGCCTCCTTTGGATTCGCAAAAAATCGCTTCAAACGGGGAATTATAGGAAGATACCATGCCACCTTTCCAGGAGGTCCTCTCTTCACCTCTATTCCCTCGCCATCATCATCTGATTGATTGTTACATTTGTATCGGGATGCGTTGCACACCAGACAGACATGCATGCTTGCATACTCTTTACGGTAGAGGATACAATCGTTCGTACATGCATGTATTCTTTCTACATCCATTCCCAATGGACAAAGAACCTTCTTGGCTTTATACGTGGTTTTAGGCAACGTATTGCCCTCCGGAAGCATGTCTGCTAAAAGACCTAGCAGCGCTGTGAAACTCTTGTCGGACCAACCGTTGTTTGCCTTCAATTTCAACAGTTCAAGCACAGCTGACAACTTCGCGTACTTTGACCTGCAACACGTGAACAAAGCTTTCTCTGAGTCCTCCATCAAGTCTCGGAATTTAATATACTCTCTCTCATCATAGTTCTCTTCTACATCACGAAGCATCTGATCCAGATTGTCATCGTGCAGCCTATCCGAATCCGAACCACAATCATCATCCGGCAACATATCATTGACTTCACTGGCGATGTCATCCAGCGGCATATCATTGACTTCACCAGCGATATCATCCGACGGCATATCATTGACTTCGCCATGACTGGTCCAACACATATACCCCTTTATGAAACCCCTCCGAATCAAGTGCACTTCAATCTGCTCTCGATTCTTAAACATCTTTAAATTCTCGCAGTCAGTGTATGGACAATACATATATTCCACCCCCTTATTCAACAAATCCTCCTCGGCAGCTCTTGTAAAAGTAGACACGCCATTAATGTACTCTTCACTCACACGGTTTGCGGTATACATCCAGCTTCGGTCCTATATTATGCACATATATAACAACTTAGTATTAAAATTAATTTAATTAATTATTACTACATATATATATATACCACATGCATTGAGGCTAGCTACATCTAAATTAGCTAGATCTTCAAAGTATATATATAACAGTTCATAGAAAATTAATTAGCTAGATCAAACTTATTTTGATATTGCAACCAAAAATAAATTTCATTACTAACCATATCTAGGGCAACCAAGAACTCAATGAATCTCCTGCCAAATAAGCCTCCTTCCACCAAAAAAAATTGCCTGAAAGCCTTACTGCCTCCAGCTGCAGCACCGGCTAGATCTAGATCGAAATGAAGATAGATACGGTCTGAGTGACGCAATAAATACATAGCAGCATTATCACATACGGTTTTTAAAAATAACCCGTCTGTGATGCTTGACTATCACAGACGATTTGTAGTTAAAAACCGTCTGTGATATCACAGACGGTTTTTGATTAAAAACCGTCTGTGATATCAACCATCACAGACGGTTTTTAGTTTAAAACCGTCTGTGATATTCCCGATTATCACAGACGGTTCATTGGTAAGAACCGTCTGTGATACTCATCACAGACGGTCTCCAAAATAAAACCGTCTGTGATAGCTCTATCGGGACTCGGTAGCACTATCGTTATACGAAGCGTCTCGGCATACGAACTGTCTCGATCATTAATTTGGTATACGAACCGTCTCTGCTAAAGGTTAAATATGCGCGCCGGCCTAATTCTCAACGCAGTACATGCAATATGGCTTCAGTGATCATCTCCTTCCTCTCATTTGTTCATCAAGAGTTGTTCGGCTGGAACCTTGCACAGGCGACCAGCAATTTACATCTGGAGTAGCTTCTCCGCACACGCCCTGCTCTCCTTCCCCAACTTTCTTGCATCCTTCAGCTCGACCTGATCATCCGCCGTCGACGGAGGCGTCTCGCTGCCGCTCAAGAAAGGGAATTTGCCCTCACCCTAGTTCTTCTCAACAATATGCACAGAGCGCAAGAAGCTCTTGTGGCATTGCATAGACTAATGGATAGCATTGCCGATCAAGCAGAAACGGCAGAGTGTGAGGAAGCTTACAATGCAATCCTCTACGAGATTATGGACTATGCTACTAATCATTTGCCCAGGCTGGAGGAGGAAGTGCTGAGGGCAAGGACAATCTTAACGGCGTTCGAGAACTCAGCGGCTGATCCAACGGACAAAATCGAAGAAGAAGCGTACGAAGCCCTGAAGATTAGAATCTGGGAATCTCTTTATGTGCGACTTTTGTAATAAATTTCCTTTAATTTATGATCTTTTGTCTCAGTAGTTCTGTAGGATATAAGTTATTAGAAGCAATGTGTAATACAAACCGTTCTATAGTTATATATTAACATCGGATAGACAACATCACAGACGGGTTTGTATTACAAACCGTCTGTGATGATTCTAAGATTATCACAGACGGTTTGTAATACAAACCGTCTGTGATAAGTAGCTTATCACGAGCGGTTTGTAATACAAACCGTCTCGTGATAAGTAGCTTATCACGAGCGGTTTGTAATACAAACCGTCTGTGATAAGTAGCTTATCACAGACGGTTTGTAATACAAACCGTCTGTGATAAGTAGCTTATCACAGACGGTTTGTAATAAAAACCGTCTATGATACGGAAATATCACAGACGGTTTATTGGTAAGAACGGTCTGTTATACTCGTTTTCTCTGACACCATCAACACAGATGGTGTCCAAATTAAAACCGTCTGTGTTAATGTCGTTCACAGATGATTTTGTTAAACCGTTTGTGATTTGGCGTCTAGTATTAGACTTTCTGTAGTAGTGACCCTTCCTTGAAATGGGTCTTGACATCGTTCCTATAGATGTTCCTGTTGGTGCTCCTATTGTTGTTCCCGTCGGCACAAACTACTTGCGCGTAGGAGGACATTGCAAATATCCTCCCTGTGGTGTTGTTGTGCTAATAACTGGTTTAACATCTCTTTGAGCCTTGGTCTGGAGTTTTGCCACTTTAGAAAGCAATCCTCTCTTAGGACATTGGTCTTTGAAATGACCAACCTAATCGTAGTGGTAGCAAGCATTCATCTTTTGAGGACACTATCGGGGGTAATGGTTTCCCCCACAGGTGTTACACCGGATTATGACAAGTTGGTTGGCACTCTGTTGAGGAAACACTGCATGTTGGGGCCTTGGCATAATCACCAGTTGTCACCCTGTTTGGACTCGGTTCTGGGGTGACACCAAAATTCGTCCTCTCTGGGCACCAAAGGACGGTGATGGTCTCACTATTGCTTTCCTCTTCCTGGAGTCTTCTAACTCATTCCTAGCTTCTTTTGATGTAATTAATTTGTTCACCATAGCAGACAGATCCTTAAAATCCATTACTGAGATATGATATTTCAATGACTTTTGCAATCCTTCTCTGGATCTTTCCACTTTCTTAGCTTCATTCTTGATGTCATCCAGGGCATATCGGGCGAGATGGTTAAATAGATGGAGATATTCCATTATGGTACGATCGCTTTGTTTTAGGGCCAAAAATTCTCAACGCTTGGCTTCTACTATGCCTGCTGGGATGTGAGCCTGACGGAAGGACTCTTCAAACTCTGTCCACATGATTTTCCGGTCTCCATTCATTGCCTGGTAATTAATCCACCAAGATGCTTCTTGTCCTTGCAATTGATGTGAATCATATAAAACTTTTTCTTTTTCTTCACATTGTATTATCTTTAACTTCCTTTCAATGTCTCAGATCCAGTCGTCAGCTGCCATTGGATCTGAGGATGAAGAGAAAGTGGGTGGTCTCATTTTCTGGAAATCTGCCCATCTGGTAGTGACTTGGCTATCCTCTCTGTTATTGGTTGTTGCTGAAAAGTTGCTTGTTGTAGTTGTTCTGATAGCTATCTGTTCAAGCAGTCTTGAATGTTGTTCCTTTAATCTTGCTTGGTTCTGCTCTACTTGGAAACAATTCTACTCCATTACTGCTAGGATGCTGGCAAGTGTGGTTGAGCTATCTGCCAGGCTGCTTCCCTCTGTTTGTTGGTTTCCTTAACCTGGTCTTGCTTCTGCCATCTGAGCTCTGCTGATCAAAATCTTGAAGATAGCTCTGTAGCGGTTTTAATAAACATCAGACAGATAAGTAAGAACTCTGAATTTAGGGTAAGTGTAGAGTGAATAAGGTAAAGACTAGGGTGAATGAGAAAGAGAAGAAGCTTTGAAAGTGGTGAGATACAGATAATATTAACAAACAAATTATGGATAATTAAACATAAACTTTATTTATTATACAAGCTGAACACAAACCAACTTAGCGTTTATATTACAACTTGCATTACACACAGAAACTATTATTACACAAGGTACACACTACAATACCGCACACTACTCTAACTAGACTACCTAAAACCCTTATTCTTCTGTAGATCTTGCTCTTTCCCTTCACCAGCCATCGGCCGGTGGATTGCTAGTTGTATAGCGAACCCACTCTTCAGGGTCTTCCTCATCATCATCATCTTCGGCTAGTCCCTTGCCTCTGTCGTCATCCATGGGTGGTCAGGGTGCCTAGAAAGAAGCTGGACAACACCTGCATCGGTACTCCTGAGCTGTGGGTCTCTGGCTTCGCTGAAGCTGGGAAGATGCAGGGATGTCAGGAGACTCCCCGCAATCTGACATTTCCCCTGCTTCCACCATGAGGTATCGTTGGAGATCCTGCCTCAGGTGTCGCACCTCCTGTTGGGACCTGTACAGCTGTTGATGTAGATCCTGGTATTCTTCCAAGGTCCTCGAGTACAATGCTTCCTGGTAGACAATGTGCTGTGATGCCACACCAAGACGGGGGTCGTCATCCTTTGTTGGTATGGGAGTGGAGTAAGCCATCCCATGATCTGTCAGCTGAGGGATTAGATCATAAGGCAACTGGTCAAACTCATCATCATAGTAGTTGCGTAGATGGAGTACAGCCCTTCTAGCGGCATCTTGTACTGCATCTTCTTCTTTGATCCTGTATCCATAAAACTTTTGGCTTCTATCCGGACGTATGGGTAACGGCACCAGTGTCACCCAAGCCTTCCATTCATAGCGCTCTTCTTCAATGAATTGACCAACGGCATGAAATACCGGCTTGTGCCTCCCTATGGCTCCAAGATACTGCTGCATCTCCCACAGTTTGGCTGGCCATCCTTCCATGTCTTCCGGCTTTGAGTGGATGTACTGCACCATCTGCTTAACAGCGAAAATTTGAGATTAGACGAGATTAGATATAATTATTTTGCAGAAGCCAAACTTAAGCTGAGAATAAACTAAGATAGGTAAGGTAGCACAAGAGAGGAGAAGGACAGCAATAGTACTTATATTTTACGTAAATTCTTTTTATATTTTGCAACTAGGTTTTACTACAAAACAGCACTCCTACTCTGCCTTAGGTCTTAGCCTATAGTCAAGCAAGTGTGCTCTGATACCACTCTATAACGCTCCCATTTCTGGAAGCGCTAGTAACACGCAACTGCCCTAGGATTGTACAGTTGCAGTGTATCGTACAAAAATGAATATCATCTCAACACATGCTTACACAAATAAGATCCAAACTTTATTAAAAAAGTAATGTGCATCGGCCTAGTTTTTAGCACAGCGGGCGACAGGCCAGGAGATAATTTTACATTACAACAAAAGCTCCACAGGCAAACTTGAGCGCAGGTAAGACCTAGAACCACTGATCCTCAAAATAGACCGGCTCTTCTAGGTCCTCTTCAAAAGTTTGCTCTTTGCCTTCCCAAAAGTTCTCTGATGTTGTTAAGCAAGTAATGAGTAAAACTGTACCTTGCAAATCACAAGGGTAAACCCAAATTTACTTGCAAGGATTTCCAAAGGATAGGATTAAAATGGCTTTATTATTTTATGTGGATACAGTTTTATTTATAAATAATTTTAAAACAATAAAACAATTAAGCTACTTAAAGTTTGGGGTTTCAAATGTTACTTCTCTATATTACACAATTTAAAACACTAGAAACACTACTTATGCTTTGTCACTGGAATCACCCATCAAAACAGCTCCATTAACCGGGAGCACGGTGTATTTGAATATCATTAAATTTCACTCTGTAAAGTTACTCAGTTTTACCCACAAGATTTCTCAAACTTTTACTGTCACGCTATAGGTATGCTTCAACTAGCGTATGACTGAGTTGAGAAAACATGATTTTTTACTGCTCAGATCTCTATATAGATCCTACCCGATAGGTTCTTAGCCTCACTAAACTGGGTATCCACGGGCCAATGCGGAACACAACCACCCAAGTTTGTGAGGACCTATCATTGTGCGTACGGTGTTACCACACCCATACCACACCTCAACACTCCTGTAGGGTTCAATTAAAGTAAGCAGTTACTAGATTAAGATTAACAAGTCAATACTTGTGGTTGAGCGATCACTGTGTTCTATACTCAGCATAAGGTTCTCGTCATTACTTTCCTCCTTGAAACTGCCAACCACAACCGGTAACTAGCACACAACCGTACAGTTACCTACCTGTTGCAACCTCCAACCTTAGGGTAAGGTCGTGGACTCAGACCACCATGTGCCATTCTACGGCTTCCGCCTTACCCTAGACTTTTTAAACCACTCTACCAGCAAACCGCCATATCACTTAGTAGTTCATTATTTTATGTGAGCCTATCTACGTTATGTTATACTACAATTTTATAATACTAAGGTTGTCAAGGTGAATGTGACTTTAGATTAAAACAAGGCATTTTTCAGTGGTAAGAATAACTAAATTAACATATCATTCTAAATATTTATTTTAACCAAATAATTTGAGCAAATAACATTAATACAAATATTGTAATTAAATAGTACAAAATTTCATGGGTTCAATATAATCAAAAACTTGTAACTTGCCTTGTTGATCATTGACTTCAACTACCTCGAAAACCTCGGTGCCTTGATCGGGACCTTAAACGGACGCCTCCGGATCCTCGGAAACTAACGCAAACACACAAAAATAACTTTAGTCCGCGCTTTCCTCTAATCAAGCTAGGGAAAATAAAGTAAAATAAATTAATTAAAAAGAAGTAAGATGCAATAAAAATTCAAATGGGGCTGGTTTGAATTTTTGGGAGTAGAATTTGGTGGAATGGACATCAAGGAGGTTTGGGGATGGATTAAGAGTTCAATCAAGAATTCAAGAAAAATTCAAACCCTTTTGAATGTTGGGGCCGTTTCAGAAACTCCATGGGGATAATTGGGAAACAGCAGAGAGTTTTGCAGTGAGTGAGCTCTGCTGTCGCGGTAGCTGCCCCCTTTTATAGGACTTCTTAGGCCTGGTAGCTCGCAAGAGCCAACACCAAGACACGGTAGTTCTTTGACAAAAAAGAAGCGTATACATTAGTCATCTCGAAAGAGAAAGGAAGACGCGCATGTTTGGTACAAGAAGGCCTACGAGTCTACGACAATTTTTTGGGGAGGCTTTCTTGGTTGATTCCGACTCCTGCTCGGGGACTTCGTCGTCGTCTCCTCCTGGACGCGCTCGCCCAGTGCATGGTGTACGACTTCATGTTCCAACTTTCGAGAGCGAGGGGAACCGCCCTGACGGTCTCGCCCAGAGCATGGTCTTTGGCGCTCTGCATCGCCAGCGTGTTGATGCTGAAGAAAACAAATTCGCATTTCTTCGGGAAACGCTGGGGTGCCCTAGTCACGGAAGAGTGTTTTTAACTGTTCACACAAATATTATCATAGTTTTTCCAAATTTAACTTTCAAATATCTATTTTTATAAATCTAACATTTTCCGTAGATCTACCGAGCCTCAGTATGTGCCGGCTAGCACTATGTGGCTACTGTGAGGCCGAATATTAGTATTTAATTTGCGCTAAGCACATTTAATTAGTACTAATCATATTTAATTAGTACTAATAGTAATTAATGTTATAAATCATACTTAATTAGTTTTTTATTAGTGCTAATTAAAGTACTAAATTAAACATATTTTATTTAATATTTTAATCAGTATTAATTGCCTTTAATAAATACTAATCATAATTAATTAGTGTTAATCATGTCGGTGCTAATTAGGGCACGTACAACGCGTTGCCAACAACCGTCTGTATGATATCCATTTTGCAGATCGATCCTCCTTGTACAGCAATGAATGAAGAGGGAGAGCAAGTCGTCGCCTCGTGAGACAACGGCACGGGCGCGTGCTCCCAGGACAAATCGCCGGCACAGTCGCCGTTGTACGACCTGCTCCGAGTCGTCGCCGGCGTCCGAGATCCACTGCGCGTGGGAGTAAATCCGAGGCTATGGTGCAAACATTCGCTCGCGCTATTTCTCCTCTCCCCCTTCCCACCGAAACACCACGAGCACCATGCCGCAGGAGCAGCACCAGGCGGCGGCGGCGCTGGAGAGATAGGCGGCGACGATGGCGGCACAGGAGAGGAAGGCCGTGGCGTCAGCAGGGGAGCAGAAGCGGACGACGGCAGTGGCGGTGGCACAGGAGAGGAAGGCAGCGGCGGCAGCACAGGAGAGGAAGGCCATGGCATCGGCAGGGGAGCAGAAGCGGACAGTGGCGGTGCCAGAGGGGAAGGGTGCTGGCTGCGTGGCGACACCGCCGGAGCGGACTGGTGTAGGCTACGCGCCCGTCGAAGCCATGTCGTCCTTCACCGGCGGGAGCAGCGTCTTCACCAGCGTCCCCACCTCCCTCGGCTGCTTTCCACACCCGTACTACACTCAAGGCTCCACCGGCGGCGGCCACATCTCGCCAAATGCAACTACCTGGGGCCAAGGTGCTGCTGGTAGCCCAATGAATCCATGGACGCATCCTCAATCTATGGAATCTCCAACTTGGTATCACATCATTCCCAATCTACTGAAATTGGTTCACATCATGTAGCTTTAGTTAATAAACATAGTATCGCCATTACTAGAATCCTCGAGTAAGACACGACGAAATGGTAGAAGAGATTTCCTGCAAATCTTCTTTGGATTAGTACATGTTTCCCAGCAAGCAATGTGCAAACTGTTTCTTTATCTTTACCTTTCAGAGCTAGAATGATTGCACATTATAATTGGTTTTTTAGATATAAAATTTTGGGCTGCTTTTAAGCTATTGCCCTGAATGGAAATGGTTTGAAAATCAGTTTCCAGCCTACACCATGTGAAAATGTCACACATTAATTACTTGTTAGCCTGTGAGACCTGGTACAAATGTTCAAATGGCAAATTAAGACAAACAAAAGTACATTTACAATTAGTTCCCTAGTATTAACAAAAGCACAGTAACAATTAGTTCCATAGGAGTGAATGAATGTTTTGGTGGAGAGTACATATGCCCTCCTAGAAGCGATGAACTAGAAAAAAAATTTTACAAGAAAATGAGTCTCGTGGTTTTCCAGGCATGTTGGGAAGCATTAACTGTATGCATTAGGCATGGAAGAATTGCCCGAAAGGTTGGGCCGGCATGTTTACACGTGGTGACAAAGGCGTTCCTACTATGATCCTCAAAGCGGTGTCATCGCAGGATCTTTGTATATGGCATGCTTTTTTTGGTACCGCCGGGGCCCACAACAACATCAATGTCCTAAATAAGTCACTACTATTCATTCAAGCAATAAAAGGAGAAGCTCCTAGAGTAGAATACAACGTAAACGGGACACAGTATGACATGGGCTACTATCTCGCCGATAAAATATATCCAGAATGGGCGGTCTTCATAAAGACAGTAACGGCTCCTCAAACGGAGAAAGACAAATTATTTGCATTGAAGCAAGAAGGGGCGAGGAAGGATGTCGAGTGCGTATTTGGCGTGTTGCAATCCCGTTTTGATATTGTTCGTTGACCAGCACGATTATGGAAGCAGGGGGACGTTATCAACATAATGCAAGCTTGCGTTATCCTTCATAATATGATAGTTGAAGATGAGAAGGAATTGGTTAAAATTCCCTTCAACATGAATGAGAATGCGAGTGCAACGATAGTGCTGCCACCTGAAGTGCATACCAGCAATAATCCTAATCCATGCTTCGTAGAGGTGCTTCGGAGAAATTCCGCTATCCGTGCTCGGCCAACACATAGACAACTTAAGAAAGATCTAGTCGAGCACATATGGCAGCACTATGGCCACAATGGAAATTAGACCTAAATGATGTAATTGTATTATATTTTATTTGATTTATGAAAAAAAAACTATTATATATATATATATATATATATATATCATTTATATTGATGGTTCTAAAAAATATTGTAATTATGTTCATTTTATTTATCTTGATCTGTTTTGTATCAAGAAGCAACACAATGGTATACAGGAATCATATTCATGCTTGATCATGGCTGCATGCATGCATTAAACAGTTTGCAGATAATCAAATAGACGACCCATTGTTCAAGCTGTCTGTTCAGTTGTCTGTGTGTCAAGTGGAAAGAACTTGCAGACAGCAACCCATCTGTGGCTTGTACATGCCCTTAAACATGCACAATATTTTATTACACTTGAGAGGTGATACCTAATCTTGTGAACATTTCACATCACTACTTCCTCAATGGTTTTTTAATTAGATTTGAAAGTACTTTATAGTGATTGAACAAATGAACACTATTATGATAAAATAGCAATTCATATCTGCATTTCCAATTTTTTTTTCAAGAATTCATTTGTAATATTGGCAATTTACTACCGTGGTTTTTGAAAATACATGTGGACACTAATATTTTATTCACATAAAATTAAAAGTCTTTCACAAGATAAAATTCAGGATTTATTCCTCTCGGCACCGTCTCATTCCGGGGATAAGACAGAGAGTCACAGATACATCACACAACCCGCTCCTCTCACTCCCGCAGGGTCATGGTGGTGCTAGGGGTTAAGCAGTTAGAGTTTGGTAGAGGTTAGTAGCGAATTGGAAAATTAGGGCTCATTAATGTTTTATAGTTACGACAATAGAATGAAGGTCGAAGGTGGAAGAGAAGAGTGCGGGTGCACAAAGGGGTGGCTGTGGAGGTGATTAGCGGGGTTAGCAAGGCTTTAAGGCTTGCGGGAGGCGGTGGGAGTAGTAGAGCGAGATCGACGGTGCTGGCATGTGCTAGCTGTGGTGGCGGTCGAGAGGATTCAGTGGGAGCTGTCACGCACTGATGGCAACTCATCTCACTAGAGAGGGTGAGGTGCTAGACTTGCAGGGCATGGCACGAGGTGCGTGTGTCAGCAGTGCAAGGCTCGGGTGGTAACGCTGGCTTGGTTAGAAGCGCGACACATGAGGCGAGGATGGTACGAAGAAGACGATACTTTAATGCGCAGTCGTCGCATTGGCCAGGCAACGATGTGGTGCGGACACCAAGGTGGTGAGCTGGAGTGGTGGCGGCAATTGTGGGCGTGAAAACGGCTGGAGCGGTGCACAGGGAAGAAGGCTGGATGGGAGAAATGCACTGGCAAGAGGGAAAACGGAAATGATGAATAAGAAAAGTGTAAAGTCAAAGGTGGTTGCCAAATTGGGAAAGAAAAAAGAATTCACATGAAATTTCAAATTTTTGAATTTTTTTTGGTTTGTTACATTATCCATCGCATGGAAGGAGTTTTCTGGAAGTCGACCCTCATACTAGTTCATGATATTTTCAAGTGGGCTCCTGGTCGGATAAAGCATATTGTAGTTCTCTGACCAAGAGTACTTAGGGAACAACTTTGGTAAGCTTACAACCAGGTGGGTCTTGAGGACGTAATAAGTATTAAAACCGTATTTAATTGTGATGAGGATATAATAATCCTCAGATTATGACATCATTACAATCCTCAGATTTTGTAGGGTAGTAATAAGCTATTCTACAACCACCCTTTACTTGTAAGATTTTCTATGGCCATGTAGTTGTAAGCTTTGCTACGACCGCTCAGTCGTAAGTTATTCTACGATCACCATCTAGTTGTACGTTTTCCTACGAGTACCTCGTGGTCGTGGACCTCCATGTGGCCTATCTACCTCTGACTAGCTTGTCTATGATAGTTTACCACATCATGAGTATGTCTAAAAGGATGGTTAGAACATGCGCTTATTCCTAATAATCGCATGTGAACTCTCTCTAACAACAACCGCTGCATGAAGAACAGGCTATCATGTTTCTTTGACAATAACTTCCATCAGATAGTTCTCTCCCCAAGTGTCAAGGCGTCTTCTGGCACGGGACAACTGCTACCGCTTTGTCATGCAGCATCATTAAAGCACCGACAAATGGATTACTTAATCCTTGTCAAGCCCTAAGTCGATACTTTCAATTTCCACGTCTTAATAATACTTTCCAAACCTTGAAACGCTAATTGGCAAAATTTGGTGCCAACAAACTTGTTGTAGTCTCACCTAAACTTTACATTTAGGTTAGCCCAAGCAGCACTAACCTGGAAGAAAAATGGATTCTTTACACTCAGATGTTAGCATATGCAACATTATGCTCTCGCAAATGTTATACAACACTCAACTAAACTTTCTGGTGATTTCAGGCGAATTTCTAACCTTTAAATGCACTTAAAGATTCATGTGGCACCCCTCTTCGGCGAGCTGGCGAGCCCAGTAATCTCTAGTGAAGCCAGAGCCTGCTTTCAGCTCGCTTGTGCCTCTAGTGAAGGTGGCCCTAGCTCATTGCCACCCTTTGCCGAATGCCCCTCCTTCTTTCTCTATACATTAAATTCTTTTAGGTGTCTCCATGTCTACAGTGCTGGAGATGATGGTTCTCTTTTTTCCAACGCTGAAGGAGGCAGAGGCGTATGCCAATGTGAGGATATGTGAGAGGAGGAGGCAGTGGTGATGGAGGCGGAGGGCCTCGTTTGCGTCAGGGTGGAGGGGTGATGGTCTAGGAGTGGTGGCAGTACCATGCCTACACATCAGTAGTAGGTAATGAAGTTGAACCAACACAATAGGACCATGGTGAGGGGGAACAGAGGGAGAGGGCAAGGAGCCAGGGACACGTATCACTGTGAGAGCCATTAGGATATGAGTAGGATTTTTTCCAATATTCCAAAATTTGACTAAAACCCAACAAATATTTAGTCTTGCATAGACTATCTTGTGTGAGTTTTTTTTTGTCATTTTGCTAAGACATCACATGGAGGTCTTACGAAAATACTACTTAATTCATCCATGTGCCACAATATCATTATTTGACCATTTTACCCCCTCCTCCTTCCCACTTGTCATCTTCCTCCTCTCCGGCCATTGATCACATCACCACAACCTCCATATTATATCAGCTGCCACCAAAGTCGTCCTCTCATTGTGGGTTATCACCGCCGCCGCCCACCTTCAACAAATCTTGCGGTTGCTTTGCCGATCACCAGAACTTGCCTTGCTGCCGCCAATGAAATCAACGTCATCCATGTCAATTGGGAAGGCCCCAGGAATGGTACAAAGAGGAGCAATGACACCAAAAAGGTCATGTCCTTTTGCCTTCCTTCGACAAAGCATGCCAACCCTCGCTAGGTCCAACCTAGACATTCCAGTGAAATCGATGTCCTTCTTCACCAAGTCGGGAATTTTAAGCTCCCAATCAAGGTCTAACGGGGAAGGAAAGTCTGACTAGACCAGGAGTAGAGTCGAACAGTGGAGGTGCTCAGGCACGAGCTCACTAGCACAATAATAAGGAGACACGAGCATGAATGGTGGCAGCCATGGTGAAATCTCACCAAAGAAGATGAAGAGTAGAGGACAAGAGAGGTAAAATTGTCAAAGTTGTATTGTGGCAACTTTTTCTGCTACTATATTGGTATTTTTGGTAAGCAAGAATCTATAAGTGGTATTGTAGCAAAATACAAAAAATATAACTATTGGAAGTAATTTTCATTTTTACATCACAGAGCAAGTCACCGATCTAATACCTTGTTCGTATTAGCTTCTGTTTCTAAGTTATTCTTAGAAAAACCCAAAGACAATATGAACACCTAATTTCTCAAAGTGGCTTCTTCACTACTTTTGCTACTGTTTTGCTCCAAGAATAAGGCACGGTCATAGATGTATCATGGAAAATACTGCTCTTGCTCTCGTTATGTGATATCTCCTAAATTGGTTCTAAAGTCTAATCGAAACCAACATCACATGTGGACCATTAACTAACACAAGGTAACCAAAATCCACTCGAAAGGGAAAGCAACCACACAACGCCACAATGGCAAGGAGAGGAGATTGACTGGCCTTTCCTTTTTTGCTGTGGTTTTTGGTTGAAATTTTTAAATTTTAATTGTTTACGGCAGATATTACGGGGAGAGATATTCGATTACGATTTTAGATGGTATAGATGTTGGGTTTGTAATGTGTACTATAATTAACTTATAGACTCCGTCTTAAAAAATACTTTATTTAAAAGTTAAGTATTATAGCAAAATCTAAAAACCATTTTGAGAAACAGAAAAAACATGCCCCTTGCAAAGCAGCCGCTCACGCCTCCTCTCCACTTTGTTTGTTGATGTTCCAGGCCTACGCGTCTCAGCCAACCACCCCCTACCGGAGCTAAAAGGCTTACACGCCAGAAATTCCATGGGCTTCCGCACAGGAGATTCGATTCGGCCATGTAAGTATGTACAAATTGTAGCTTTAATTTCATCGTTTGACCCTACCAAGGTGTGCGTTTCTTGTTTCTGTAAATTCACTGCCCAGTTCTTGGTTTCTTGAGCGGAAGCCTGATTAGATTGGATCAGAAATGTGGTGGATAGTAAATCCTGGAATGTAGTAGGACCGAATCTGGGGATGGGGTAATTGGGATTTTAGGCTGGAGCGAGCGGTTCTTGGTCGCCCGTGCCGTGGCCGTTGACTCTGGGGGGATGAACGCACCCTGTTCGATGATATTACTGACCCAAGTTGTGCAGTGAAGTACCGGATGTTGGAATATGTAGCTGTACGTTAATTACATGCTTTAGTATTCAAGAAAACGAGTGCGTAGATCGAGCTTGCTTTTTGACAGAAGCTTAAAAGTTGGTGTTTCTGCGAGCACTTTTCTTGGGTCGGTGAAGAAAATTTATCTTGTTTATATTTGGACGATGGTCCAACTCCTAATTTTCGAGTAATTGGCAATATAGGACACAAGACCGTACTTCCGTTGCTCACATACTACACTTCTTTCAATCGAATCCAGTTCAGATGCGAGTAATGGGCAATATATGACAACACAAGACCGTACTTCTGTTCCTCGCACTTTATTTCTGTCAATTGAATCCAGTGAAAGTAGCTCCAATCTTAGCACCAGAGCTATTACCTTTCTAAAGCTGGAAATTAATCTGTCAGCTTATCAGGCCAAGGCAAAGCGGATGTTCCTGAGATGCGCAGCTACTTAGCTTTGCTGGTTGTTTTTGGCTTTTGTGGCTATAGGCTATATATCATTTCCTCTGGCTTAGTCTTCTAAATTTGGATACCATTGGACCCTGCTAAGTTTTCTGGATGACAATGGTCAGAAAACCTTATGTTGTATCTGTGAGCTTGGTAATTCTCAATTAATCGTGAGGGAATGGCTGTTTCGAGTTTATGTAATGAATAGCTGGTTCAATTGCACTCAGCATATTTTTGAATTGCAAAAACCTGTACGGCATCATGGTTTCTGCAGTGAATTACCTAAGACATCTATGTGTTTTAAATGCACTTTCTTCTGCGTAACTTTGCTTTTGACAGATTAGATGCCACCAGATTATATTGCTAACTTCTCGTGCTTGATCTGCCCAGCTGCTTTCTTTGATGACTAGTTCTTCAGACCATAGTTTCCAACTTTCCATTGAGCCATTACAGCAAGGAGTTATCTGCAAATGCTGAGAAGCTCCAAGGTTCTTGGTGGTTCCTTTGCCAAACAACTGTAACACTTATGGGGGGAGGTACTGTTTTCTTGAACCTGCTCATGCTCATATTTTGTGCACAATACCTGTCAGATGTTAGTTATAAGTCTCTCTCTCACCTCATGAAAAGCGTGATCAGTAAAGGATCTCTATAACGAAGAGTGTTTATTAGGTCTCTTGGAAATATTACTTGTCTGAATTTAACTAAATTCATTCTTCTGCATTTGGCAGGAAGCTCAGATGGACATAAGTTATTTGTTAGTTTGTATAGCTGACTAAAGCTGCTAAATATTAGTTTGTTAGTTATTTGCGATGTAAGGGAACATAAATAAACTAGGCCGTTAATCTATGAACTCATCGCTTAGCTTGTATAGCTCTTCAATTCTTTTTTTGGTGTTCGCTTCCAGCCAGGGATGGAGTTCTCTCTCGTACAATTCCTCTGGTTCGATGTGTGCAGGCAGTCATCTTTACAGCAGCGACTATTGTTACACTTTCTGTTTTGCTAATAATGTGTGCACAGAAACGATTCTTGAATTGCTGCGCAAGCTGACTGAAAAGATAGCTGCAAGAGATTGTTGCAGATCCTTGGTGGATGAAGAACTTGACAGAAAATATTCTTTAGATTCCTTGGTTCATCTATTCCTTGGTCCTTAGCATGACGATTTATCGGCAGGATCAGCTATGCTTACTCGGGAGTGTAGATTTACTGAAACTTGTGGGTATGCCTGAAGATTGATACGGCAATTCCTTCTTTCCCTGAGGCCTGTAATCAATTTTGTACTAACAAATTTTACCTGAGCAGAACAATTTTGTACTGTCACCAAATGGGATTTATTCATTCTGGCAGATATACGAAAGATCAACTATGCAAAGTAACTGATGGATCAGATAAATTCTGGTTTTCACCTAAGATTGCCTATCTATGTGTCGAAAATTCCAAAGCCATATGCACATATTTCGCAATTCTGATTGAATAAAATCAAGCATTTTTACCAATCACCGTTTACAAATATGATAAAACTAAAATGACAAATATGACACCGTCCCTAATGTAATAATTTTTTATCACATGATGGTATCATGATTTAGTACTACTCACTTGAGTATTGACTACAATTAACATGCAAGTACGAGCATTAATTCATCAAGCTGCCCCTCTTTTCTTGACCCTAACCATGAGGCCGTTCTTGGTGTGGAGCACCACCGAGTCCTTGGGCTCGACGACATGGCCGTCGACGAGCTCCACCCGGAAGTTGTATATGATCGCAGCGGCGGCGATCTTGAGGTTGCTGAGCCCGAGGTCCTTGCCGAGGCAGCTCCTCGGGCCGGAGTTGAATGCGGAGAACTTATAGCTTGGCTCGTGCCGGACCCGGCCGCTGCCGGACAGCCACCGCTCCGGCCGGAACTCCTGGCAGTCGTCGCCCCATATCCCCTCTATCCTGCCCATGGCGTAGAGGCAGAAGACGACCCTGGTGCCCTTCGCCACCCTCGTGCCGTCCGGCAGAACGTCGTCGCCGAGCGCCTCCTTCTCCTCGAACGGCGCCGGCGGGAACAGCCGCAGCGTCTCGAGGACCGCCGCGTGGAGGTAGGGCGCCGACCGGAGCGTGTCGCAGTCGAACACGGCTGGTTTGCCGTCGCCGGTGGCGGTGGCCGTGGCGGTGTCGGTGGGGTGTAGAGACTTGAGCTCGTCGAGGATCTTGGCCTCGACGTGCGGGTGCGTGCAGAGCATGTAGAAGAACCAGGTGAGAGCGGCGGCGATGAGGTCCTTGGCCGCAAACAGGAATCCGACGGCGGCGTCACGGAGGAACTCGTCCCTCTGCTGGTCGGTCATGCCGGGGTCCCTTGGCCACGCCATATACATGGACAGCAGGTCGTCGCCTTCTCCTTGGCCTCCGGCGACGGCGAGGGGTTGTGACTTCCGTTTGGCGATCTCGCGGTAGACGAACTCGTCGAGCACAGCCTTGGCCTCAGCCAGCCTCCTCTCGATGCCGACGTTGAGCCACCTCAGCAGCTTCCACCACCCCGACGGGACGACGTGCCGGAACAGCACGGCCTCGCTTGCTACCCTGGTCGCCTCGCCGAACGGCGGGAACGGGGCGGCGGCAGCGGCAACGGACAACGAGTCGAGGTCGGCAGCGAACACGACGGCGTAGGACACGTCGAGCGAGAACCGCATGAACACTTCCTCGAGCTCGACGGCGCGCCCGGCCCCGGCTGCGTGGTCCAGGAACGGCACCAGCAACCGCGCCGCCTGCCGCCCGACGGTGGACATGACGAATGACCGGAACGTGGCGGCGGCGAAGACGGTAGCGGCGACGTGGCGCTGGCGCGCCCACGACTCGGCGTCCGCGACCAGCAACCCGTCCCCGACGACGTCGAACATCTCTGCGAAGTCGCGGCCCTTGTCGTAGTTGCCGTAGTTGGCCGCGAGGCAGTGGTGGACGGCGGCGGGATCGCACGTGACGAGGAAGTCCGCGCCGACGATCCGCGGCCCGCGGAACATGAAGGTGCAGCCGGACTCTCGGAGCGCGGCGGTGGCGGCGTCGAGGAGACGGCCGTGGTTGCTGAACACGAAGGGGAGCATGCCGACTACCGGCCATCTCACAGGCGCATGGCCCTGCCGGCGCCGGCACCGCTCGAGGCGGAGTGCGGCGAAGGAGAGGAAGCACAGCGCGGCCAGGAGGAACTCCGGGTAGGAGAGGAGGAAGCTTCGGAAGGCGCCCATGGCGAAGTGTCAAGTGTGCAAGGTTTAGTTGCTGTTTAGTCCAAGTGGTGCACTGTTACTAATAATCAAGATTTTCCTTTGGGAGTGGGTTCACAATGTTAGGAATAATCAAGATTATTTGCATGAGTTTGTTAGTTTGTTATGTGGTGGTTGGACTTCTCATCTTTGTTGCATGCATGCAAGGAGTTGGTAAGCCACAAGAATACATCAGTGTTAGTTGAGTTAGTGGAGTCCGTGTATGTTGGTGCACATGAGCGGTCAAGTTTGTTGCTAGGCGCATGCATCGAGTGACTATATATATTCCCATGCACTGAGTTTGGGAGAAAAATGAGCAGTGAATCAAAGAAAAAAGCCAACTGTACGTGTGCCTTTTTCCTTTGCTCATTGTATCCAAAAAGGGAGGTGTGTGTAGTTGAGTCCACACAAATTGTAGTGCTCTGTGTTCTTCCGTATTGTTTTTTCTTATTCATTTTTTCTGAGCTAACATTTAGTATCAGAGCCATACCAAGAACAAGATCGATGTCGCCGTTGGGTCGCACTATCATCACCGGTGGTGGTCCGTCGAGGGTACCAGAAAGAGAAAGCAGCGTCTCTCTTCAATACCCCATGCTGAACAAGAGCAACTACGCTGTGTGGGCAATCAAGATGAAAGTATTCATGAAGGCCCAATGCATTTGGGAAGCCGTGGTGGCTGACGACGTTCATGAGCATAAAGATCAAATGGCCCTTATAGCCATCTTCCAAGGAGTCCCAGAGGAGACCCTCCTCCTACTCGCCAAAAAGGAGACGGTGAAAGCTGCGTGGGACACGCTCAAGACAATGTACGTCGGCGCCGACCGCGTCAAGGAGGCGCACGTGTAGACCCTTAGGAGTGAATTCGAGGGTTTGCACATGAAGGAATCGGAGGCGGTGGACGACTTCGCCGTGAGATTGACGACACTCGTCAACCAAATCCACGGTCTTGACGACAAAATAGAGGAAAGCTACGTCGTGAAGAAGCTTCTCCACGCTGTCCCAAACAAGTACCTACAGATTGTCTCAACCATTGAGCAATTTGGGGACTTGAAGAAAATGACAGTGGAAGAAGCGATCAGCCGTCTCAAGGGGTATGAGAAGCGTCTACGCATTCCGGGTGACAACAACGAAGACGAACAACTTCTCACGTGGGCCGAGTGGGAGGCCTAATCGTTAAAACGTGAAGACGACGGTTCCGATGGCAATGGTGGCTGAAGCCGTAGGAATCACAAATTTGACAAGACTAAAGTGAGATGCTACAACTGCAATAACTATAGGCATTTTGCTTCCGAATGCCACAAGAAGAAGGAGGAGCAGGCGTTTCTCATCGAGACAGATGCCGATGAAGAACCGGCGTTGCTATGAAGCTATCTTGATTAGGGGGGAGATTGTTAGGAATAATCAAGATTATTTGTATGAGTTTGTTAGTTTGTTACGTGCGTGAGTGTAGTAGTTGGAGTTCTCATCTTTGTTGCATGCATGCAAGGAGTTGGTAAGCCATAAGAATACATCAGTGTTAGTTGAGTTAGTGGAGTCCGTGCATGTTGGTTCACATGAAGCAGTCAAGTTTGTTACTAGGCGCATGCATCGAGTGGCTATATATTCCCATGCACTCAGTTTGGGAGAAAAGTGAGCAGTGAATCAAAGAAAGAAGCCAACTGTGCGTGTGCCTTTTTCCTTTGCTCATTGTATCCAGAAAGGGAGGCGTGTGTAGTTGAGTCTACACAAATTGCAGTGCTCTGTGTTCTTCCGTATTGTTTTTTCTTATTCATTTTTTCTGAGCTAACACACAACACTTGTGTGCACGCAATAGTATACCTGTAAGAGGGGTGTAAATGGATCGAATAGTATAGATACGACTGTCAGATAAAATAAATAATAAAAATATGATTAACGTTTTTTTAGTCTCACTGTATCGAATACGAATCGAATAGTCTGAATACAGATAGCTGATAAAATAGATAATCCAGATCTGATTAACACCTTATGATGCTCGGGTACTTTAACACTACCAGTACAACATAGCTCTTGCATATGAATTTTAGCTACATTGCAATTGACGTGCCCAAAGAGCAATGCATCAAAGGATCAATATAATTTTGAACTATAGCAATGCATCAAAGGAATAATATAATTTTGAGCTATATCACTTCTCCATCCAGTTATCTGCATCAGATATGAGCACGGTTTACTGATCTCCTTTTTGAAGGGGGAAGATGGATAGGTACTGCTAAGAGGTTAGAGTGAGATGATGATGATGATGATGATGATGATAGAGAAGTGTGAGATGAAATGTGCGGATGCAGACGGTACATGCCTCATGCAAAGTTTGTGATGGATGCCTGCAGCGTAGAAACCGTGCATTGCGGTGCGGCCAAAGGGATGCATGAATGTGTTGCTGGTTGGGCTTTTTTAGGAACTGGTACTGATAAGTTCAGTCCGAGCTATTCATCCTGAGCAAAAGAGATGGTTCAATCACAGAATAATACAATACAATAAATAATAGATTGAACATAAGAGATAGGGAAACTCTTCTTTCTTTATTGCTTTCTCTAGTATGGTACAAGTTAAATGATTGGGATCCTCCTATTTATAAACTAAGTGGTGAGGTGCCCATCATGTGACAAGGCCTCAGGCCCAAGCCTAAGTTTTCGAACACTCCCTCTTGGACACTCATCTAACATATTCATGACTCATCAAAATTCCATAAAATCCTATGGAAAAAATTGGAGAAAGAGTATATGATACATGCTATATTGTGTTGCATAAATTACCTTATAAAAATTCGCAGCTGAGAAATTTCTGGAAAACTCATCAAAAAAGAGTATAGTCCACCTAATTTTATTTAATCTACATGATTTATTCCTTGAGTACTTGATCTTCGTGATCAAGTTTTAATAATAAGCTTGAGAAAAGTCTCCCTTGAGTTCTGCACTTCTCTAAGTCTCATCATTCCAATTTCACGTATACACATTTTAAAATTAGATGTTAGAAGTGATATAGTGAATAAATTTACAAGATTTTCACATGACTTAGCATGCAGTACCTTAATTTCATCCATCTTTTGCAATTCACGAGTATAAAAGAACTTAGGGTTGATATATTTTGTGAGATAACTCTTCACGTAACCCGTCTGTACTTACACAACACAAACTACATTATCTTCATAGATAATTGTAGGAGCTTACAAGATGTTCAATCCACATGACTGCTGAATGTGGTGAATCATCCGTCGAAGCCAAACACATTCTCATACGGCTTCGTATAGTGCTATAATTTTCGAGTGATTCATCAAAGTCAATACAAGACTTTGTTTAGATGATTTTCATGAAATTGTAGTTCCTCTACATAGAAACACATAGTCTGTTTGTGACCTAGTTGTATACAGATCTGACAAGTACCCTGCATCTGCATAGCTAGTTATATTTAGATATTGGTTCTTTCTGTAGAACAGTCCAAGATCTTTGTTTCCTTGAAGGTATCAGAAGATATTCTTTATTCTCTACCTACACCTTTTGGTAGGTTCTGTACTATACCTTACTAATAGGTTTACGGCAAATGCGACGTCCGGTCTAGTACAATTTGCTAAATACATAAGTGCTCCTATTGTACTGAAGTATAGAAATTCTAGTCCTAGGACTTCCTCCCCTTTTTCTCTTAGTCTGTACATATTCTTGTCTTGCTGCAAAGATCTCCCAACAATTGGTATTTTTGAAGGGTATGCCTTTTTAGAGCCAAACCTTTCCAATACCTTTTAAGTATAGGTTGACTGATGCACTAATATCCCTTCCGGGACATGCTCAAACTGCAAGCCTAAGCAATATTTGGTTTTCCCCCCAAATCCTTCATTTTGAATTCTAAGTCTAGGTAAGAGCTCGCTTCCTTTATATCTCCAGGGTTTCGATGATATTCAGATCATCTATATATATTGAGATTATACAAAATCCATTTATGGATCATTGTATAAATACACAGGAACAATCCCCATTATTCGCATAGTCTTTCTTGCATAGAAAGTTACTTAAGCGATTATACCATATTCTTCATGATTGTTTAAGTCTGTACAGCGATTTTCTAAGTTCCACACTGTACAGATTTCTATTCGCTCTATCTTGGTTCGTGACAGGGATACCTTCAGGTACCTTCATATAAATATCCGAATCTAAGTTTCCATAAACATATATAAAGTTGTTTGAGTGAAACTTTGTGCAACAAGCCTTACTTTATATCATATAATTTTGTTTTTTTCATTTCTCTTTCGAATAAATACCCACGTATGCCTTACAGGGTGCACATGGGGAGGCATACGGCTTACAGGCCTAAACATCTTTCTTTATTCAGGGATAATAATTCAGTTTCTATTGCCTTTTTTCAATTCTCTCAATCTGATCTTTTCTTACATTCGGTGAGCGATGTACATTCTAGATCAAGATCGATGATTGTGGTAATTTTCTTTGCAAAATAAATACCAACATTGGCTGTTGTCCTATTCATAGATTCTCTCATGTGTACATAGTTTATAGCTAATTTTATCATGACTTGACTCTTCTAGTTCTTCTGCTTGCTCACTGTTCCTTCCAGTTGCGGGGCAAGTTCCTTTAGTTTTTTAGCTCTAATGTGTGCACACACATCCATACTAGTTTCTCCCTCCATAGGAATGTTCAGATCTGGTATGCCCTTTTCTGAATGTGTCATACTGGTGTCAGGTCTCAACTGGCTCTCCTGCTAGTTCTGGGGAACTTCGGTTATTAGTTGCGTCAAGTGCTTATTATCCTTTTTCATCATGTGTCCCCAGCTACTTAGGATTCGAGGGGTCGGAGTTCTCGTTCTTTTATCCTGAGGCCTATGGATGGGATTAGGGATATCTTCAATTTTCTTTGATATTTCAACCCTCTCCGGTGTATTGCGTGCAGGCACATGCGATTTGGTCACGCTTTTTAAATCACTAAAGTGGTCCGACAGTTGACTTGCTAATGTTTGCAAATCAATGATCTTCTGGACTTCTCTATTTGTTTCGCTAGTGCGCAGGTCATGTGCATGGATTTTCGTGTCTTGCTACGTAATTTCTCGATATTTTTCATCATGGAGTTGATTTCCTCCCCCTAATGTCGAGAAAGTATCATCATCAAATATACTAACAGCAAAATGGGTAGTGTGCATATCTCTTATCATTGGGTCTAAATAGCTAATTATGGATGCTATCTCACAACCCACGTATATCCCAGACTTTCGGAGAGAGCCCATTGTAGTACGCTATGGTGGAGGTATAGATACTCAAACTTTGTACCCAAACTTACGGAGATGAGAAATTTTCGATGATGACCCTTGTGCTAGTTGCATAGGTGAATGGATGTTATATGCTGATGGTCTAAAGTTGATGAGAATTGCTGTATGTACAATTACGTTTTCCCAACATGTAGTTGATAAATTACAATTCTACAAAAGTGGTCTTGCAAAAAAATTAATCATCTTAATTAATACCTCTACTAGTCCATTTTGGGTGTGGACATGCGAGACGGAATGCTCAATTTTAATTTCCATTGCCATGCAATAATTATCAAATGTCTTCGAAGTAAGTTCTAATATAAGCTAAGTACACTTCCTCTATGGGGCACCACATGCGTTCTAATATAAAGTATTTTATTAATATGTAGTAGGAGCCAATCAACACAAAATAAAATATTTTAAATATCAGAACATATCATGCTACTATTAACTGAATAAATGAATTAATGAATTAATATCATCCATTTATCACAAAAATAAATTATTTGAGTATCATTATTGCAAGTCTAACTTATTCCTTTTACACATGAAATGAATGATATTTAAAATCTAGGTGTATTCTGTGCATTAGACTGAAACTGCTACAAAATTATAGATTTTGGCCTCTATCTTCTTAGAGGTGAGATGCTCTTTCTGAGAAATCATGGCGGCGGCAGCTGCAATGTCAAGAGGGGGTGCGGTTGCAGGAGTGGAGTCCACCTCCATTGGTGTAGACAACTGCTTGGAATTCTCCCACTCGACGAACGCAAAGTGGGTTTTATGCTGTGCTTTGCCACCTTTCTTCTTTTTAGCTTGGAAAGCATCGACGACGTCCTGCAGTTCCTTACAGATCCGCAACTAGTGCCCCCACTTTCCACACTTGTAGCAGATTTGGTTTTGTTGACCATAGGGCTTGTAGTCGCTTTAGTTTGCTAGTCTTATTCTCCTGTAGAGCATTCGACTTGCCTTTCTGGGCTGCAGCTTTGCCCCTTCTTTCTCCTTTTTTCATTATAGGCTTTCGCATCTTGTAGCACCCAACGTTGGCCTCACGGCCAGCGGAACTCCCAGGTGATTATGCAACGAAGTTCTTGCAGAGAACTTCATCCTAAGCCTCTGCAACCTACATAATATTAATCAATTCAGCATACTCCTTGTAGCTGTCTTGACGATAGTTGCGTATAGACTACACTGCACTAGAGTGGAAGGTGGAGAAAGTCTTCTCAATCTTCTGCTCATATGTGATCTACCTACCACAAAGTTGAAGATTGATACAGATTCTATGCAGAGTAGAGTTGTACTTTCCAACTATCTTGAAATCAGCAAATCTGAGTTGGATCTATTCTTGCTTTGCCTAAGGAAAAATGGTGTACTTTAGCTTCACGAACCACTTCTTGAGCGTAGTCCATAATACTAGTGCGCTCTTCTCTGCCATGTACTCAATCTTGAGTGTGAGACAGAGGTGGTATCTGAGAAAGCGAAGTGCCTGATCATTTTCCTCAGGTGTGGATTTAGCATCCTGCGGTGCACCAATCCCAATGGTAGAGCTGAGCTTCTTGGCTCCAAGTATGATCTTGACATTAGAAACCCAAGTCAAATAGTTCTAGTTATGCTGGGCTAGCTCCTTGCACTCCCAATTCGTAATGCTTGTTATCTATATGTGCATAAAAAGGAATATAAAAATTTACTGCACGTAAACATGCATGAAATAAATTAGATAACGATACAAAAGGTTCTCATGATATTTCAGGATTTTCTGCGTATTTTTATGTAGTTTTACTGTTAATTTCAGTTATTAAAGGAAATTTAAATAATTATAATTAATCAAAATAGTAAATAAATACAGAAAAACATATAAAATAATAACAATAATGCTAAACACACTTCAAATACAAAAAATAACTCAAAATTTGAATCTCCAATGCCTTTTTATGTTCGGATATGAATTTTCGATGAATTCTGTAATTTTCAAGTGTCTTTTTGTTAATTTTCAATTTTGAAAAAAATTTTAGTGTAATTTTTTTTATTTTTTGAGGACCTATTTGCAAAATTCGAGACTTCCCCCTCCCCCCGGTTGGACCTCCCCCAACCTAGTTTTCGTCCCATAGCCCACTCCGGTTGGGTCAAAAGAGCAAGAGGTATGCGGTGCATCCGGGCGCGACGAGGCGGGCGGTCGGGATCGGCGCTGTGGCAAGCGATTGGGAGCCAGCGGCCAAGGTGTGGTGCAGCAAACGACCGGGAGGCTGGTGGCGCTTGCGGGCAGCCAGGAAGCCAACAGCAGGGCGAGCGGCGGCTCACGCGGAGCTGATCGGAGTCTCCATGCAACATGGGGTTGTCGTTCGGGGCCGGCGGCCGAGGTGCGGCTCGGCTACGACCAGGGAGAAGGCAGCAGCCTGAGCATGGCACGCGATGCGGCGGTGTCACATTGTGTGGCGCAAGCGGGGCTAATATGTTGCACGGCTCCGAGCCGACAACGGCTCGTGCGAGGCAGAGCGGCATTGGCAGCACGGGTCGGCTGTGTGACTTGGGTAGCGCAGCTGCGGCCATTCGGGCCAGGGGCGGGGGTTCAACATGAGGTCGAGCGGCAGCAGCCATGTGGGGCTCCGACGATGGCATCGGTGCATGGGGACTCTGCCTCGGGGTCGTGCAACGGCGGCATGATTGCAAACCGGTGCGCTCGGGCGGCGGCGCATCCGAGCGGCGCGGACGGGCGGCGTGACAGCCAGTGGCGCAGTCAGCCGCGTGCGGGCAATCATGTGCGGGCGGCGTGACGGCTTGAGTGGCCATACGGGTGGCCGGCGGGGTGCGGGCCAGTGTATGCCGATGGCCGGCCGGTGGTTCTTGCCACACGTACGGGCGGTGCACAAGGTGATTTGCGGTAGATCTAGAGTAGATTTGCATCGTAGGCTAATAATTTAGAAAGCGAAATTTGCAGAAATTAAAGCGACCTAGATGAACAATTCAATCTATGAATGTCGTGCTTTTGATGATTACCTTTCGATGCACCGAAGTGACTCATGTTGATAACATGTTGAGGAACCGTCGCTGTCGAGTTCACCCCCAAACGATTCCTCTTAGACAAAAGAGATGAATCAATAATAGAATAATGAAATGCAATAGATAATAGATTGAATACAAGAGATGAGGGAACTAACTCTTTCTTTATTGTTTTTTTCACGTAAGATACAAGTTACAATGATTGAAACCATTATTTATAGATTAAGTGGTGTGGTGCCCACCATAGCCAAAGACCAAGTTTCCCAACAGGGTTAGGCGACACCACCACGACTCGGCATCATCCTCTATGCTCAGATCAACAGAATGAAGAGGGTAGTTTCGTTTAAGGATTTCTCTCAACTGCATTTTATAAAGGCATCGTTTGAGAGTATCAATGAGGCTTTTCAAGGCAGCAGTAGCGTTCATGCGACACGGTAGGCTCCAAGCCGTCGTCAGCTTAGTTTGTTACAGCCCATCGTGCGTTGACGATGGCTTTAGGTAAGCCCAAACACATGTACTTGTCTTCCACTATGATGAAGCGGAGGATTATTAACAGAAGTACATAGGAGGCTCGCAACTTCTGAATTCTGATACTCTCGGTTCTCAAAATAGAACTGTTCATCTCATAAGAATCAAAGTTTTTCATTTCCCAATGACCAAAAATTTCCTGAATCGTTACGGATTATCGTCGATAAAAATTACAGTGAGGCCTGGGGCACCAAAACCTGAAAGGGTGCCCTTATCCTGCATCACCCAACCACCCTTCGTCAAGAAAACTGATTCAGGGGCAGACAAACCTAGGCACGCTGCATAACCTCGGTGCCCCAATACAAAAGTATGGAAAAACACCCGTTCCTCCTAGTTTGTTGCCCTACCAGACCACCAAAAGAACAAGAGAATACGATCGCACCGAGATAAAAACATCTTTGATCGACGATAAACTTATGCCGAGGAAGGATCAGCAGAGCCATCAGGGTTGTCCGTGTCCATTTGTTCGGCTGCAGGCTGCTCCTGAGCACCTCCCTCGCTGCTCAGCTCACCAGCTTCATTGGCACCGTTTGATTGTTGCTCCGGTGCTTGAGGCTCCGGTGCTGGGGTTTCGGTCGGAGGTGGGGTCTGCGGCTTCGGTGCAGGCTTTGGTTTTGTCATGATCGGTTTGCAGAACCTGCAAGACAAGATTTCAGGACGGTTGTCTCAAGACATAAGTCAGCGTAACAGGGGGTGTTAGCGTTACTGCAGGCCAGTGACTAACCTGTCAAGCCTTTCAGCTTTCTTCTTTATGTCAGAAACAAGGAGGACAGGATTAGCATGCTTTGGTAGAGCATCTTGCTGCTGCTTTGTCTCAATTAGCCAAGTCTCCACGTCCGAGCACTCGTTAATGACCTGTGTGCAAGAAAAACAGATTAGAAACTCACAACAGGATCAAGTCTATCTTCATGCACCACAATAGCTTGGCAACTCATTACAATAACAAGAACTACAAACTACAGTGAGGATTTAGCGACTGTAACAGGGAATGCAAGCTAGTGATGAGCATTTCTCAGCTACTGTGTAGTACAATGCTGATGAAGACTTGTTATCTGAGGAAATATGAAGAATAAGTAACCCAACCATCCTCTATAGTCTATTCAGTGTCAGTGTACTCGTACCTTTTGTTTCTCTGATATGTCAATGTGATCAAACTTTTGGTCATTAGACAATGCGGCCTCTCTGAAACTGTTGATGCAGTACACCAGTTGGTCAAAAGCAGGACCTCTTTCTGCCCACTCTTTGTAGCGGGCTTCAATAGGATTACCAACCTGCAGATGAACAGAGTTCAGTCATCCAAAACCTCAACGTCCAAAAACATACATTAAACCAAACAGTGCACTAAAGGCATACCTTTTTAAGTTCTTCCAGTTTTGCAATATAGACACCCTTGGTCTCGTCCTCACCATCTTCGTACAGCCAATCTTCAACCTCCTGAAGCTTAACCATCAACACTTCCTTGTCCTCAGACATGACAAAATCATTGTACTTGTCGTAGAGCTAAATACAAGAAAAAGTAACATCAGGTACTGCTCACTTGCTCAGTGCTCACAAGTTCATAGAAAATCATCAGAGCATGAAACTAAACATACCTTGTTACGCATGTCATAAACATAAGCCTCAACAGCATTCTTCTTCTCCTTGGTTTCTTCCATCACTCTGTCCTGCAGAGCCATTTCATACTCTTTCTCAACAGCTTTCTCCAACTCAACAGCCCCCAATGCACCATATACCAATTCGGTGACTGGAACATTAATTTTCGTAACTTTCTTTTTTGATGGCTCAACCTAAAATAAACAAAAACATTGCACAAGTTATTAGTCTTACCCAGAAAAAAATAGAGCGAGTCAAGAGTGCTTTCACACAATTCTAGCATGCGTGAAGAATAACTGGAATATTAGCCATTAATAATAACTTGCATGAACAAACCATGATTCTTTTCATGTAACTAAATAGATTAAATTCACTACAGAGCAAACTTCTTTAAATATCACTAATAAAATCCTGATTCAGCACAAAAAGGATGATTATCAAATTCATTCTAAAAACAGTGGGCAAATGATAGGTAAAATACTGCCATATTAAAAACACTGCCAATCCTAATAACAGGAGAAGAGTCCATTAGAGCACTAGTGAGGAAAAATCAACATAATGCAACAGTGATAATTATCAAAACATGCTGCAAACACAAAACCATCTACATGTAAACTTAACGTAAGTCAACAAGATAACAATAGACTATACCTTCGCATCAGTATCCATTGGAGTAGATTTTTGCTCAGAATCTGGTGCTCCATTCTCAGCAGCACCCTCAGCAGTATCTGTCGCCCCTTTGGATTCCTGCATATTCACATCGGTTCCAGAAGCAGGGTCACTTGGTGCATCATCTGTATCCATCTTAGTAGCATCCTTTGGCACCTCATCTGTAGCTGATACCGGAACTTCCACTTCCTCCTCCAGCATCTGCATACAAAAGTGTAGCACAGTAACAACATCAGAAAGACGTTACATGCTATCTCAGAGGAAGATGACAGGATGCAGTCTAGTGAGTTACCGTTGCTGACTCAACAGAGACTATTCCATGGATGTTGAGACGGACTTTTACTTTCAGTTTAGCCTTCTCACCTTTGCTGGACTGGAAAGGGCCAATCTGCATAGAGTTGGGCACAACATAGCAAATCAGAAACCATCAAAAAATAGTGAAGAGCCAGAATTTACATGAGGCCCTCTAGCACCCTGCAAATGTATTGAATAACAATGAGAACAGTTTATGATGCTGCTTACCATATAAGTGCTAATTTTTGGAGTTATTTGCAAATCATCTGTGTCGACATTCAAAACATCAACTTCAAATGTATTGGACCTATAGAAGGTCAGAGCTTTGATGCTAGGGACGGGATTCCCCTTTGGGAATACAACAGTTTGTTGATATTCATTGTTCTGAGAATCTGGCTTCCATGACAACGCAATTGAGAAAGGAAATCCATCATTAACCTGCAAAATATCAAGCCAATGCATTCTGTCAAAAAAGAATATATTGTTATCATGTTCTCGAGGATATAACAGTGTTCAGCTGTATGAGAATTAAGCAGCTATAACAAAATAAGATGCTACAGTAAGAACATAACTAAAGAGTCAGGACACATACTCCACAAACTACACCAACATAGATGATTAGAAGTTGTGACAACATAGAATGAGGACAACATCACAAGAATATGCATACAATTGTACACCAAACATGTATGTAACACTGATAGTGCCATATGTGCAAAACGAAATTAACTAAAAGCACCGGCATGGTCCAATGATAGGTAATGTGGGGAATATTTCCATGAAAGTCAGGAGTTGCCCTTACAAAAAAAAACAAGAGAGTAGATATGAATTATGAGGGTCATTTTGAGAAATATTTTAAGCAGATAGATTACCAAGCAATCAAAGGATTTTTTTTTTGGCAAACTGTACAGTAAATATAAAACAAGGCCTGTTCATTAAAATTACAAATCTTACAAGCAAGACTAGCAAATTTGTTGGTGTAAATGTATTGACAAGTGTGCCAACATGAAAACTGACATGCTTATTCCACCATTTAAGAGTAATAAAGTGTTTCCTACATTCCTTATTTCGACATAATCTCAGAAAATGGCAAATGTACTGAAATACAAAGTCAAAAGACTATTGCATCATTGGCTCACTAACAACCAGTGGAGGAGCCACCACCCGGAGACCCCGGGCGGCCACCTCAGCTCGCCGGCAAGAGCGCAGTGGAACTTCTCTACAATTGATGAGTTTGAAGATGTATTATCTTAGGCAAACACTCGCCGTAGTTTGGCTTGTCCAAGTGTAACATCCCAAAAATCAAGCAGTTTGAAAACACGTGAAATTTAAAACTTTTAATATATCTTGTTGATATTTGGATTTTTTCCCCCTAAATTATTGTTTGAAGTTTTTTGGAAATCAAGTTATGAAATTAACTCAAGAAAAATTATACAATTACTAAAACAAATTTGAATAAAAAGCCAAATCTAAAAAGATGATCCATAAAGTAACGCAAGAGAAATTACAATAAAATTTGATTTAAGGGAAATCAGAGGAAAAGCTGAAATCCAAATTTCAAATTTTATTTCATTGAAGCAAATCATAAGCAAAAACTTAAATGAAGAAATATTGGAAAGAAAAGTGGAAATTTAGAATCCAATAACCTAAAACTTAAATTATAAACCCTTTTCAAATTCTGGTGCAAAATTAAAATCAAATATGAGTTCAATTCAAACTTGTATTCAAACTCAAAAACTATAATTGAAATTCGAACTCAAAATAAAAAAAGAGGAAAAACAGTGTTTGGGCCGGCCCATCTTTCCTCTCCCTCGGCCCATCGACCTTTGGCCCATTCGGCTTTTCAGCCCAACACACCTCTCTTTTCTCCCTTTGCTCGGCCCATCCAGCGCCAGAGCGCGCCTGACTTGACCTCCCCTGTGCTCGCCGTGCCCCAGCTACGCCTTGGCCATGCCCTCGCTGAGCAATCCTCACCGCACTGACCGCGTTGAGCCCGTGCACTAGCGCCTCGCACGCACGTTCGCCTTCCAGCCCCACCACGACGTGCTCCGCCCCCCGCCAAGCGCCTATGTGCCCACGTCCGCACTGCGCCAGCTGCGCCGAGCCAGATGCCGCTGCATTTGTTGACCCAACCGCCGCCACGTTCACACGCCATGCCTCCCTACGTCACTACTATCTTGTCTTTCACCTGCTGCCATTACTAGCTCCATGGTGCTAGTGCTGCACTGCAACGCACTGCCACGTTGTCGTGTCGCGTGACCCCCACACCGACAACCGCAATGTGAGAGCGGCTCCGCCACTACAGCTGCACGCCTCATCCCACTGTATCGCTACACGTGCACCTGCTCCCAAGCCGACCCATCGCTCCACTACACCCACGCTGTGGTGACGCCAACGACTACTACTCCGCGTCATCCCCTCTGCCAACGCCACTCAGTCGCCCTGCCAGCTATAAAAGCCATGCCAAGCTCTCCATTTCCTCCCCACACTCTCATCATTCTCCCCCCAGGCAATCGTGTTTTCCTTCCCTGTAGCCTGTTGTCAGTTGTCACTACCATTGTTCACAACTCAAGCCGCCCGTCGCCCTCGTCGCTACGATGAGCCTCTGTCCAATTCCTTTCAGCTAGAGCATCACCATGACCTCTCACCATCCCCGTGGTCAATTTGGGTCGGCCACCCCAGCTCGCTGTTGTCGTGCTCCCTCGCCCACCGCCTTGAGCTCTCGACGCAAGCTCACCTCGTGCGTCCCCGAGTTCCGCCAACCTCTCCGATGAGCTCCCCATATCCCCTAGATGCTTTCAGCCTCCTTTAATTTCTCTCTATGCCACCGGAGCCCTAGCCGCCATGATGGCCAAGCTTCGCCACCGCTGCTCGCCGTCGCGATGCGCTGTGGCTCGCCGCCGATCACGCTACCACTGCACCTAAGATCGCTAAGGTCCTGGCAACCCATTTTGGGGGTTGTCCGAGCTCATCATCGCTCACGTCGTCGGCGACAAGCTCGATAGTGCTCTACGAGAAGGCACTTAGCGCGGTTAGGATTAATTCAAACAATTAGATTAAGTTAATAGGATTCATTAGTTTAAGTTAATTAGTCTCTGACATGTGGGCCCAAGCCATTATGGAAACTGTTTAAAGCCAGTTTAAATCAATAGTCGCTGACATGCGGGTCTGCTCTTCACCTAGGGCCACGTGTCAGCCACTCGTCACTTTTTCTTAAAGAAAATAATTCAAAAGGGACATTAAAAGCCCAAGGGCCCCACCTGTCAACCACTCAATTTTCCTTCAGAGAAATAAATCTAAAACAAATTAAAATCCATCTGGCCCCACCTGTCAGTCTCTGAAGCCTTTTTCAATAAGAAAATAAACGAGAATAGAAATTAAAAACCCATGGGCCCCTCCTTTGATTATTCTGGGATTAAAATAGTGATTTAAACTTTGGAAAGCCCGTTCTCGCTTATTTTAAATCCAAATTGAATGAAACTTATTTCTAAATTCATCTAAATTCAAGATCTTTCTAATGGAAGTAAAATAATGAATTTTTTAGTTCATTTGCACTTTCATTTGGTATTTTTGGTATTTATTTGATTCCCCATGTGATCGTTTAAATAGACAACAAAGCCCAAGAAGAGCAGCAAATCGAGTCAAGCCAGGATCCCCAATACCAAATAGTTTGTGAGCAAGGCGGGTTAATACTTTGTTCATTTACCTACATTTGAATGCAAATTATGTTGGTTTAACTTATTAAATTGCATGCTTTACTTTATTATGCAATTTTATATTTGCATTAGCTCATAGTTTATTCCTCAGGATTAATTGCATAATAATACCCTACTCATTGACTTTGGACATAAAAACCTTGTCACCCTAGGAATAATGGTACACATAGTAGTGATAAGTACGTATCTAAGCACCATGCTTAATCTTACATAGATATTCGGCAGCATTTAATTGCTCTAACATCCTTTCAAACATGAAACTTGTATTTAGTCGGTCATTGGATAGAAATGACTGGTATTTTAAAATAAAAGGATATTTTCATCCCAAAACTCCAAACTTGCTTAAATATATAGGCGGATGGTAAGAGTAGTTGTGCGGATAAAGCATGAGAATGTGACCTGTGATGGATCCACCTAGATAACCCTAAGGAATGAATCTTGTGTGGCCTCTCAAGGTAAAACAATGCAACCACAAGTCTATAATGGATATGACCTGGCTAATTAATTTGCATCGACCGAGCATGGGATGTGTCATTCGGTGGCACACGGTTAAGTGAGCTGGACATAAGCATTTGACATGATAGCGCAAGAGGGGGATAGAACCCCACGACGGTGAAAACCTTAGCACGTGTAGCTTCATTAGGAATATGCATTGTAAAGGCCTTGTGGTGACCTTGATTTGCATCTGTAAGAAAACATGTGAAATATAACATGTTGGTTATCTCTTGTGGGTAAAGTGTGCAATCACTGCATTGTGAAAACTGTTCAAACAGCTATACCTATTGGTCATAGGTGGGCTTTGGAAACCTACCGAAGTTAGTATCTATTTCTAAAAATTTTGTAGATGGGACGAAAAACAAGGATGTATAGAACCTTGAATGTTGATTTTCCCTAGGAGGATAGAACCCCGTGCTTATAAAGGGTGGATAGAACCCAAATATCAAAAATAGCATATAGTGGATAAAACCATGTAACTGATGGATGGAACCAGCACCTTTCATATTATTGCACTCTTTCACATTCTTTAAGAAAAACATGGTTTACTTAAAAATGCTAAATCCCAAAAGAAAAATCTACCTATAGTAACGTTCAACTAAAGCTTGTAGCAAATAAAAGAACCCGAGCCTTCTTTGTGAAGCCATGCATCTATATAATTGCATTCTGTGTGTTGGCGCACAGAGTACGGTTGTTTATACTCACCCTCATTCATTTAATTAACTCAGAACATGTGGATCAAAACCACTACGCCTACTATGCTACACCCAAACCAGACGGCAGAGATTCGAACAATCTCTAGTAGTGTAGTCTTTGTCTCAATTAGGCAGACTTTGATGATAATTGTGTGCACATCTATTATCCAAACTCCTAGAGAATAATAGGGCATCATTTACCCTAAATCGCTTACATGTGGCAAGGTAGTCTCACCTCTTGCTTCTTACTTCCACTTCCGCTTTTGTATAATGTAGCTTTTGTGTAATGTAAACATTTGGCTTGATCGTCCCGTATTGTAAACTTTACCAGTTATGTGTTATTCAAACTTTGACATGTAATATAAATGATTGATATGGTTCATGTTATGTATGAAATGATTCAGCAATATATCTATGAGCACTATCTACTAGTACAGAAATTAGTGCGATGGAATTACAGTGGATTCCGAATGTCAAATTCGGGTCCGACACCAAGCTCCAAAAAATTCCTAGCTTCGCCATTGCTAACAACAGTAGCATTTATTTCTGGTTAAACTGCAACATGTGTACACATTAATTCTAGCACTCGAAATGCACAGACAAATAAAATCAAGTCCTCAACTAGACACTAAAGGTTGAAGATGTCATCAAAAAGAAAGAAAAAAGGTAGCCAAAGGATGTTGCTGCTTACATGGCATACACAGGTCACACATCATAGCTAGCGGAAAGCAATTTTAGATGACAAAAACAGAGAGATAACTATTCTGCTAATTAAACTGGCACTTCTATTGGCACATTCATTAGTACCTTTTAGAAACATAAGGTAGCATGCAACATTTCAAATATATCACCAGTGGAATGCATAAAAGGCAGTATTCTGTAATTTATGATATATGTGGTCAAGAACATTAGAATGGCACAGAATTAAGTTACAACTGGCAGAAAATTAAGTTATAGAACATAAGCAGATGAGTTAGTACCTGGAACTCGCGCACTTTGAAAGTGGGGCTAAGAATAGCACACTGAAGAGCACATCCCCTGGCAACACATTCACTTGCATTCATAGTCCTCCTTGGCTCCTTTCCAAAGAACTCGGTGATTATCTTGATTATTGCAGGAACACGAGAGCCTGATCCAACAACCTCAACAAAGTGCACATTTTCTGTCGTCAGGCCAGCTTCAGCCAAGGCCTTCTCCAAGGGCCCTTTCACACGTTGTAGTACTGGGGCACTGATCTGTTCAAACTCCTCTCTCTTAATAAACCCTCGCACATCCTTCTCATCCATCAAGCACTCAATGTTCAGTGGTGCCTCTGGATTGGCGCTCAGCACCTTTTTGAGCTTCTCACACGCCAGACGCAACCTAATGCAGGCACGGGCATTCTGATAAACATCAATCTTATACTCTTCTTTAAATTTTGTCGCGAAGTGCTTAAACAGGACCTCATCAAAGTCCCTCCCACCAAGAGACCGGTCATATGCATGCGACAGCATCTTGAGCTGCCCCTTCTGGTACCCAACAATGCTGACCTGCATGCTGGCATGCCCGACATCGACAAATGCAACATTCAATTGGTCATTTTCAGGGAGATCAGTCTTGTAGATCCCGTACGCCAATGCCGTGGCAGTCGTCTCATGGAACAAGCGCAACGGCCGGAGACCTGCGATAGTTGCAGCATCAAGGACAGCCCTACGCTGCAGATCAGTAAAGTAAACCGGGATGCCGATGCAGCAGTCAACAACCGCGGCGTTCAGGTTGCCCTCAGCGATGCCCTTCAAATTGGACAGCACCATAGCAAGCAGCTGCGTGGGGGTGAACGTGCGCTCCTCCCCCAAATACCGCGCGTGGACGAGCGGGAAACCATCGGTGCCCTCTGAAACGCGGAACGGGAAGGACTGGAGATCGCGCTGCACCTCAGGGTCGGCGAACTTGCGGCCGAGCAGGCGCTTGATCTGGGAGATGGAGTTCTTGGGGTTCATGGTGGAGGACGCGGCGCCGGCGGTGCCGACGAACCGCTGCTTGTCACCGAAGCACACGACGGCAGGGGTCTCCCGCTTGGACTCCTCGTTGAGGACCACGTCGATGCCACGCTGCCGCGCCACGGCAACAATGCAGCTCTCATTGCCCAGATCGAACCCCACCACGCTCATCTTCGACTCACCCTTATAGCTGCCAGCTACCAGTGGTTAGATCTAGATCGCAACTCAAACCTGCGAACACAGAACTAGATCTACGAGTTAAGCACCTCCGAGAAGCAGCGAAATTGCATAAATCTCAACATGTAACCCTCAAAAACTCTCGACTTCATGCACTCAAACCCCAAAACTTCGTCAAATTTAATCCGATAACACCACAAACCGGGATCTAAAACCCAAGCCCACGCCCGCAAAACCGCAGCAAAACTCTCAAAATCACAACCTAATCTTCCAAAAAAACGCACCCCAAAAAAGTAGCACGCGATTTTAAACCCAAAGAAAAGACTGATCGAATGCTGAGAAAGGCAGAGATGATCGACATCGACGCGGCCGCCATGGTCGAACAAAGCGGGGGCGGAAGGGGAGGGATCGGGATTAGATCGTACCCGTGGTGGGGAGGCCGATGCCGCAGAAGCTTCTGGAAGCTTTGATTCTAGCGGCGCCGCGGCTTCGGTTGATGTGCGGGGCGTTCCTTGGCGAGACGGAGACGAGAGAGGAAGGGGGGAGGTGATGCCGTATATGCGGCGCTGTGGTGGCGGTTGTGAATCTTCTAGAAGGTGGAAACCCTCCTCCGTTCTACGGTTGTATTACGCCCCCAGCGTCGCATCTGGGCCGTCGGTTGGTTTCATGGGAAGGCTGAGCGGACGGCTGAGATGTGGGGGTTTGGGGTTTGAAACTGCGGGGGCACCCGGAGATCTAGTATGTATGGCGGACATGTGGGCCTCGATGTTCGAGTACGGGAGTCCTTTTCCGTTCTTTTTTCTTTAAAGAGTTGCAGTTGGCTTTCGATTCCCAACGCGTGCAACTATAGCCTGCCTGGTTATACTGATTTTTGAAAACTGCTTTTTTACAATAAACAATTTTTTATAATATCTTATTTTTAAATAGAATATTTTTTAAACATAGAGTTACAATCGATTGACTTCATTTATATCAGCAAAAATCACATATGATTTTTTCTCTTTTCGTATGACTCTCTACAAGTTGTTACTATTCATAAGTTAAAGTCAAAAGCTATCAGCAAAAGCCAATTGGTAGGTTTTTTGGGCTATGTCTTATGGCTTTTGAATTATGTCTATTCATGAGATATATTACGAAGAGAGACAGTTGTATACGATTTTGACCAGTATAGATAAAGTCGGTACAATATCTATTATAATCAACTTGTAAACTCCGTCTTAAAAAATACATCATTTTAAAGTAAGTTACAGTAGCATCGTACCTAAGCATAAACTATAAGTGGATTCGAACCCACATAATATGAACAGGCCCTATAGCTCAATTATCATGTGCTCCAACTTTGAATAGTGTTTCACCCTAAGGTTTTATCTTGCGTTCGCAATCTATGACTTAACTAGGGTATTTTCAATCAAGACATTGCAATTTGCAATGTTAATATCCCTCCATATCACCAAGAAATAGCCGATTCAATGGATAGTGTCTCTTCCTGTGTCCAAGAAATAAATTCACCTAACTCTTCCCCTCTCTCCCTCGCCTCACCCTCTCTCTCACCTCACTGTATTTAATATTTTGTTGTTGGATTTTGTGCCCAAATAATATCTTACATGAAACACTACTTCTATTTCTCTCTTCTTTAATTTTGTCTCCACATTATCATATTTTAGTTTGCATGCTAATCAATACTATAGATATTACTGACTAGGACCCATTGGGAGTGCCCTTAATATAGTTTTTTCGAAACAAATATGCAGGAGGGCTTTAGTGCAAAGTGCATGTAAAATAGTGTAAAAATACCCAAAATTTGAAAATGATTGCAAAAGATGTAATGTTTCATATTCTCCCATGTATGATGTCCAGACCAAAATTCATGTTTCTTTATACTAGTACATAAAATTTCTTTTAGGGACGGTGCATGAAGATTTTAATCCTCCCGCAATCAAATGGCACACCATTCTCCATGCAAATCAGACGTCAGAAATGTGGACTTAGATCCAAAAATACATTAGGCAACCTGCAAATAGCGAAACCATAAAGACAAAAAGCAAGAAAATAACTTGTTCCTTCATTTCTATCGTAGTATACATAGAACATTACAGGGGTTCTGCAAAATTAATTGCACTTGAAGCCTAAAGAAGCTAACTGTGCACATATGGCTAGCTCGACCTCTTCACACAAAATCAGAATGAAACGTCACTGCTTATAAACAATCTTCATCAGAATGTACAAAAGCTCTACGATGCTATACTAGAATGCTGCAAAGAATTGCCCAGAAAAAAAAAATACTACAAGGAATCGATTTGTACAGGCCATCTCTTCTGAGTTCTGGTCAAAAGGAAAAGAACTAGGCGGGTGCTTCAGTGGAGAACATAGGTCAGAACGAGGGCAATAACCATCAGAAGATACCCAATCCCCTGGGGTCGATCGTCTTGCCGTCAGCCACCGCTCTTGCCAGGGAGCGTACGTTCGCCACGGCATGCGCCTCTGCCGCCACCTCTCGATACGCCGCCGGCGTGAGCCCGGTGGAGAATGTAAATTAGCTAACCTAGATGAGGACTCAAGAGAATTGTCAAGACACACGACACAAATAACAGCCGTGGGAGAGAGTTTATATACTCGTTGCCAGGGAACTCAGGGAACCGAGATAACAGGAGATAGATACAAGGAGGTTAAGTAAGATTACACGGCTTATCTGCAACCTAACTTGAATACAAGTATGTTTAACATCCCCCTTCAATCTCATCCGAGTCATACAAGATTGAGATTGTGTTTTAAAACCTAGAACTGTCGAACTGCAAGCGGTTTTGTGAAGATGTAGGCAGTCTGTTCCTGAGACCCGATGAAACTGATCTCCAAGAGTTTCTGAGCTACTCTCTCTCCATGTACAAAGTGAAAATCTACTTCTATGTGCTTTGTCTAAGGATGGAATATCCTATTAGTAGAGAGGTATGTAGCGCCCAGATTATCACACCACAAATTAGACGGACGAGATTGAAACACACCTAACTCATGAAGTAGAGATTGCATCCATATTAATTCAGTCGTTGCATTTGCCAAAGACTTGTATTCCACCTCCGCACTGGATCGAGAGACAGTAGCCGTTTCCTCGAGCTCTAAGAGATGAGATTGGAACCAAAGAAAATGGCATATCCCCTATTGATCAGCGATCATCTACATGGTCTGCCTAGTCAGTATTAGAGAAAGCACTCAGGAGTGTCTACAAGGACCACTGAATCTTTAGCCCTGCTAAGACCGTTGCTTTCAAGTATCGTAGGATGCGCTTAGCAACTGTCCAATGAAGACTTGTTGGTGAGGCAAGAAATTGACATGCCTTGTTCACCAAATAGGCAATATCCAGTCTTGTCAGTGTGAAGTAATGCAATCCCCCAACAATACTGCGGTACTTGGTCATCTCTGCCTTTGAGAGAGGATCACCCGTCACTCTAGATAGTTTCTTCAAATTAGATATGGAGGTCATCTCTGCCTAGTCATAGCAGGTTTGCAATCCTGCATGCCAGCTTTATGAAGTTACTCTCTCACATATTTCTACTGAGTAAGAACTAGGCCATCTTTTTTCTTGAGTAACCCCAATACAAAGAAAAAAATGGAGGTCACCAAGATTCTTGACAGCAAAATCCTCACGCAACTAGTGCAGAAGCTTATCCACCTCTCGACTCGGTGAACTGGCAACAATGATGTCATTGATGTACACGAGCATAAACATTGTGACACCATCCTTGTTATATATGAATAGTGACACATTTGTCTTCGATGGAACAAAACCAATCTCCTACAAATTGGAACTAAGATGAGAGTACCACACACGAGGTGCTTGTTTCAAGCCATACAATGCCTTATCAAGACGGCATATAAACTTTGGATGCTAAGGGTCATCATAGCCATGAACTTGTCACATGTACACTTCCTCTTCAAGGTGACCATGCAAGACCAGCCCTTCGAGACTGCAATGGATAGCACAAGCTGGATGGTGACTGCTTTCACAATGGGACTAAACGTATCCTCATAGTCTAGACCATACCATTGTTTAAGGATAGCGACCAAGCAAGCTCTGTACCCATCAACTGTGCCATCAGCTTTGCGTTTTACTTTAAACAACCATTTGCAATCAATAATTTTGATGCCTTTCTGTGGTGTTACTAGTCGCTAGGTAGCATTCTTGAGCAAGGCATGGAACTCATCATCCATAGCCTGCTTCCAATGAGCATGGGCGAGTGCATCATGAAGATCTCTAGGCACCTCCTCCAATAGTTAAGTGTGACCAAGTAGGCCATGTTTGCCTATTGGATACTGCATTATACCATCTTTATATATTTTTGATTGCTTGATGTTGTCCTTTAGCCAAGTGACCATGGTATGCAAAGTGGGTGCCATGCTTGGCACAACACCAATAGCACTAGGAACACCTTGAGTCACAGGGACATGGAGCCTCTAGGAATCACGGCGGTAGCAATCTCGTCCACAACAGTTGCCACACTGGTAGCAGCCGCGACAGGCCCAAAGGAGAGTTGTAGGCAGTGGTAGCCTGTTCAATAGCGGCAGTGGCTGTCATGGCAACCTATGCGACAACAGTATCATAGCTCATAATATCTTCACCTAAAATTGGAGATGCCTCTGCATGGATCAAGTTAATAGGTACAAGTGTGGCAGCATGCATATGTTGGTCATTAATAGTTGCAATCAAAGGAAGAAGAATATCACTTGGAGTGAGAGAATGTTTAGAGTTCCTATGGTTGAAGGTGAAAGGAACAACTTTCTCATCGAAGATAACATCGTGAGAAATACAAAACTGGCTAGTGGAAGGAAGAAGGCATTTGTAACCTTTGTGAAGGTCACTGTACCCAAGAAAAATGTAGTGCTGAGATCAAAATTGGAGTTTGCGGGAATTATATGGGCAGAGGTTGGGCCAGCACACACATCTAAAAATCTTTAGAGAGTTGTAGTCCGGTTTAACACCAAAAAGATGCTCTAAAGGTAAAGAAAGGTTGATGGTGTGGCTCGATAATCTATTGATAAGATAGCTTGTAGTTTGTAATGCCTCATCCCATAACCGTAGTGGCACCTGAGCATGTGCAAAAAGAGCAAGCCTCGTCTCAACAAATATGACGATGTTTATGTGCAGCTATGCTATTTTGTTGGAGAGTGTGTGGACAAGGCACCTGATGCAAAATGCCAATGCGTTGGAAGAATGAGTGGAGTTTCTGATACTCCTCCCAATTAGTTTGCATACTTATAGTCATCCTATTAAGTAAGCGTTTAACAAAAGATTGGAATTGCAAAAAAAAAAAGACTTGAAAGACATTAGATTTTCTCTTGATTAGGTAAATCCAAGTAAATTTGCTAAACTCATATATAAAGCTTACATAATATTTAAAACCTCTTACTGATGTTTGGGAAGGACCCCATGCATTGGAACACACAAGTTCTAAAGAAGCAGTTAAGGTGTTATTTGACAAAGGGAACAACAACTGATGGAACTTCGCTTGTTGACAAGCATTACACACTAGGCTATCATGTTTCTCAAAACATGAAAGTTTATTTATTTTAAGAACACGCTTATAGGATCAAGAATAACTAACTAGAGGGAGTGAATATAAAGTTTTTAAATTTTCTTTGGCTAAACCAAGTTTTTATGCAAAAACGTAAGTCAAAAAATTGTTTTTCACAACTAAGGCCTAAATAATATTGTTTATCTATGTGCACTAACAAACTAGGTCTAAGCAAGATACAATCCTCAATAGACAAGTAAGCAATTAATCACTAGAAAAGTAAATGCACAAAGTAAGGAGCAAGACAGTAAACCACTCGATGAACACAAGAGACTTTTTTCTATGGTCTCGGAGACTAGCCGATCTCCCCTAATCCATGTTGAGAGAGCTTGAATGAATCAAACTGCCTTCGTGCACAATTGAGTCTTTTCTTAATCCACTAAGGTAGCTCTTTTCCATTCCGGGTAGATGAGCTCTAATCTCCACAATCTTCTTAAAGAGATCACTAGATCAACCGCTTTCAAGCCATCTAGGAGTCGGCAAACTCTAAGTGTAACAAGTTGATGACACTTGCTTAAAGGTCTTCAATTGCCACAAAGCTCAAACAATTGATACAATGCACTTGAATGCTCTTAACAACACAAAAGATGCACTAAATACTTTAGAGTTGAAGCGAGAGATGCAAGGCCTCAAGATTATTTAATGGAGGTCGAAGAGAGTGCCCTTGCTGCAGGTAGGGAGGTATTTATAGTCTACACCAACCAGCATGACTATTGGGGACGAAATCCCTAAAAAAATCGGGTCATGTAGTGGCCAGTAGTACCGGACACCCTGTTCAACGGTTATTTATTGATCATTAAATGCACTGAAAGTAGCCATTAAACCAAAATCTGGTCATACCACACTCACATGCCCCGATCGTACCGCTACGAGTAGTAGTACTGCTTTTATGCTGATGTAGTATCATTTTCCAGAAGGAAGAAAAACTCCAAAAAAAAGTCTCTCTGAAAAATAGCTATCGTCAACATAAACGTGGTCATAATGCATGTGCAGTAGTATCGGGTTCACACCATAGTCATACCGCTGTGATAATACTGGAGTGGTATATCGGAGAAGGATTGCGGTAGCACCACGCCTGAAGAACTTCAAAACAACACCTCTCTGTGAAAAAAGCTACTGGCGTGTAAAACTCGATAGTATTGATACAGTGATACTACCGCCATGATAATGGCGGTCATACTGGTTTCAAGAAAATAGGATAGAGAGAGCTACAATGCAATTTCAAATGTGAGCATGTACAAAGATTGAGCTATGTGAAACAAAAGTACTGTTAAGCTACTAGCCAAGAACCCCTCTTAATAGTACTGTATCTAGCCTATCAATTCGGTCTTAAATCAACAAACTCCAAGACCAGTAAAATTTAGAAAGTGGTATCTAGCCTATTTTTATATCTTTGCCTTGAGCCAAGTTAAACCATAGCCATCTTACATGTTTCTCCATATTCTTCATCATGATATCTTCTAAATCTAGGATTAAACCTTTCAATCATCCCAACAACACATGTTAGTCCCTTAAACATGGTTGTCATTAATTACCAAAATAATTTTTAGGGGCCTAGATGCTTCAACATTATAGTGTAGAGAAATTTGGATGACCAAGCCAGTCTGCCGACAAGAATTTAGTAGTGCCAAGAGCATGCTTGAGCGAGGAATCAATGTTTGATGGAATTGGATAGAGGCCCCCTTTGCAGCAACTCTAAAAAATGTTTCCTTCATGGCCAGATCCTTTATAAGAAAGAATCAGAATAAAACTCAAAAGAAAGACTATTATCAAATGCAAATTTTTGTATTGATAAGAGACTTCTACTAGCTCGAGGGACATGAAGAAAGTTTTGGAGTTTTAGGGAATATTTTGATGAAGGAAACTATGAATGACCAACATGTGCTATAGCCATACCTGCTCTATTGGTAGTGTAGACCTAAGATGCATTCCTTTTTGTTGTGACGTATGGTTTATAGCTTTTGGCCTTAGTGTGAGTGCTCGTATGAACAAATTAAAAGCCGATAAGCTGTTTCTAAAAGGTTATTCTGATAAACCATTTCGAAACGGCGATGGAAAAGTCATATTATTTGTTTGTTCGAGAAAAGTAATAAATTATAAGCCATAAACTGAAAAGAATAAGGCCCTGATCATTGCCATTGTACCTTTCCTTGACACTCAGCCTGTCAAGATCCACGATGATGTGGTCCGTCGCGTCTGTGTCCACATAGCAGTTCATATCAGTTGCATACGAGGAAGTTGTTGTAGCTATTACTCATACATCATCGACCTGGTAGGAGTGGTTGAATCTATGGTAACACTGAAGAGCAGAGTGCCCAGGCTTACCACAAACTTGGCATGGTAGGTGTTTGTCATTGTTGCACTTGACCTGGTTTGAACTAGATTGATTCTGTTTGGCCGATTGCTACTACTACATCTTGCCACATGAACAAGCTCGCCCTCTCCAGTCTTGTTATTGTTGCGAGAGGCAAGGTTAGCCGAGGGCGCTTGGAAGCTTGCATCTTGTTGCTCCATGCATATCTCATAACTCAGGAGATGTGCATAGACATCATTGAGCGACATGGGCTCAACTCTAGTGATGATGGAGGTGATAAGTGGATTATAATCTATATCTAGCCTAGACAGTAGATATATAATTATCTCCTCCTTCAAGGGTTTGCCAATCATGGCCAGCATGTCTATAACATCCCACTTAGGGAGCTCAAATTTTTTTGAATAAAAATTCAAATTTGATTTTCAAATTCAAAGTGCAACTCAAATTTCAAGTGAACTTCAAATTTTCAAAACAAAAATTCCAAAACTTCAACTCAAAGTTCAAGCACCGCCTGCCACATCCGCTGCACCTGCCTACGCCACAATACCCGCCTGACTATCCTTATGCGCTACTGTACCTCACCAGTACCGTGCTGTCCCCACCCTGATCCCCCTCTCTCTCCTCCCTCCTCCCGGTGCCACACCCATGTCCGCAATACCCATGTCGACTTTGATCAACTTGGATTCTATATAGAGTAGTATGACATATGCTATCAACTTTGATTTTGTTAACTTCCCCGTTAATGAATTTCAAGATTTGTCATGCCACACCATATACTCTAAGTAGGGTCTAACTTCACATGCAAACGATCTAAGTCACGAAGAATCATTTCCCACTACAGATGTATTACAAAAAAAAACATATTTTGGATAAGGAGACGATGGAGGGAGGCTTCCAATTTTGGAGACTGAAGGTATTTACAGAAAAGTGTGCCACTCCGCCTATGTGTGCGTGTGGTATGCATGTGTAGTGGTGTATGTATGTACGTCTTCTTTGTAATTACAAAAAATATATATATGATTCATCCAGCACTGAAAGCCTGAGACAAAACACAAAATGGAGGAAGTCACAACAAAGAGATGCCACAGGACTTGCTCCGACAGAAGGAAGCTGACCCTCACTCTCGTCTTCGCTCCACGTGTCGATTTTTGACTGGCCCCAGAATGTTCATTTGCACAGTCACGTAAGCTCCCCTCTTTTTTCTCGAGATTGGAATAGTCGAGCAAGCGATGACAGTGAAGTGAAATTTCCTTTTGGACAGGGTAAGATAAAACAGACTTGGACTGGTTCTTCTTCTGGCCCGATCGATGGTGACCCGCGAGGAGTTTGCCAGGCGCATCTCTGGAAGATTATGCAGGGTTTCCACGTGTAACCGGTGAAACACAAGCATGCGTGCCACGCCAGGCCAGGCCGTTCGTCGCTTGGGACTGCGTGGTTGACTGGCTTTGGCTCGCCATCCACAAGCTGCCTGCCTGCGTCTGCGGTCCACCGTTCATATATATTCGTTTGGAACTTGGACCGCGGACCGAATCCATGGCTGCAGACTAGCTTCACGCGGCGCCTTTGGGTGTTTCGTTTCCGCGCATGCGTAACCGAATGTTCCATTCGTAAAGCCCTGGTGCAAACTGGATGGGGGTTATTCGGAGTATTATTTGTTGAACCTTGTGCTGTCCAACTTTTGGCTTCATCTTTCTTCCTTTCATTTGGATAATTGCTTTTACCCAAGCTGTGCTAAAAGTATACGCAAGCAAACTTCGCTACTCCGATTAAGGATTTCACCATGTGAATCTGTATCCTAATTCGGCTATGGCAGAACTTTATGCCTATGGTGCATTAGTACGACCGTGTGGACCTGTATGCTAATTCGGGTCTGTCAGAACTATATGCCTATTTCTTTGAGAGACCATGTGTTGGTCTAAGATATGTTTGTGATAAATAATTGGCACTTTGGTTAAATTAAATTTGAATTTTACAAGAGTTTAAAAAATTCAGATTTGCTATCAAGTGCTGGGATCAGACCGGTCAAACTGCATGGAGGAAGCAGTCTGACCGGCCTAGAATGATAGTCTGACCGGTAGTTCGGTGTGATCGAAGTTTAGGGTGATATGACTGATTCCAGTTGTCAGTTGCTTTATTCTAGAGAACATGATTTTGGAGTTAGGTATATATGGTTAGATCGGGGAAGTTGGCCGATGTGACCGGTATTGGAGATACGGTCACACCGAGTGATCGGTCAAACCGGCCAGTGGTCGACGGTCTAATTGGGGCGGTCTGATCACCATGGTAACATCAGTCAGACTAGTGGCTGCGATCAGAGATCAGGGGAGGGGGAGCTAAGTTGGTTTGAGGTCAACTCATCGCTTGCGAACCATGAGAGTTTGTGTTGCATTGCATAATGTATGGTTTAACTAATGTGAGTGAAGTGTATAGAACTTGTGCTTGATCTAGTTACTTGGTCTTTAGATGTACAGGTGTCTTGAAGAACATAGTAATTGGTGGTAATAAACCAAGACTAGACAGGAGAGTTAAGGTCTGGAATGGTATGTAAGTTTGGGTGAGGCTATATGGGTCAAGTAGGAGCATAGAGAAGACAAAGATTGTGGAGATGCGAGTTGGTATGTGGTGTGCCAATTGATGAGACCGATGCAAGTAAAGATAGTTTGGAGGAGTCCGAATACATAAAGACATAATGGTTAGTTATTGGGTACTACGGGCTGCGTGTCAAAATATATAGAGATGCTTTGAGGTGGATATAAAGACAGAGTCAAGAAAAAGTGCCCAAAAGCTTGGTCAAAGGTGTTTTGATAGTTAGCCAAATACCAGGGTGATGCCTTGATTAAAACCATGGCGCGGAGAGACGCCAAGGAAGAGTGATTTAGGGCAAGGTAAACTAGAATTGATAAGTGGATCAATTGCTAAAGAGTTAGCTGGTTAAGTCTCGTAAGTACTTTGAAAAGCTTGCGGTGTAAAATCAGCGTTAGTGGGGTTAACAGATTTCCCTGATAAGTTTAATGGTTAGACCCATTTAAGAAATGTGCTTATTATTTAAAGGGGATAAGAGGAGGTGATAGCTTCAATAATTCTAAGGTTTAGTTTTTCCTATGCTATCTTGTCTCCTTCCATAATTGTGAGTAAGAAATCTTGAGAGAGAAAAGGATAATGCTTTGGCTGCGCCTTGTAATCATCCATGAGCATGTAAACTTCATCTTTATTTATAATAAATCAAAATTTTATCTCAATCATGTTCTTACTTGGTTTCTCTTGTTCTTGAGCTTGATTTATGATTTTGGGTTCTTGGGAGTTCTAACTTAATTTCTTGCTTGGATTATCTTGCTAGAACATGTGGGAACAGATCTGAAAGACCTTATATTTTTTTATCATCACGAGTAAGAAGTAATATGATAATTAGGGTTTTTGATATTCTTGTAAGCTAGATTTGATTCTCCTCAATTTGGTGAACTTGATCTCAAGAACTTTTTGATTCTCGATTGGTTTAGGTTCTTATTGCTTTGAAAAAGTCTTATGCAAAACTTAAAAGTATTTGAATGAGATTTGAATAAGTTCTTCATATTTGAGTTTTTTTCCTAAGAGATTTTAGGTCTGAGAATAGAGGAACAGTTAGACCGGCCCCAAACATGTAGTCAAACCAGCCAACCAGTGTGACTGATCATAGGTCGGTGGTCAGACCGACCCATCAATGGCGGTCTGACCCGACGTGTGAAAGAAGATGATTTTGTTGGCTCTTGTTTCTAGATTTGATTTGCATAGTCGTGTTGGTATGATCTAGACTTGATAGCTATCATAGCTATTCATGAAAAGATTTTGAATACTTTACGGAGAAGTTTCAGGAATCATTCACCCCCTCTGATTGTCGGTATCGGTCCTACATACTTATTCCTCGCAAAAAAGAGAGAGAAGGAACTATATACCTATTTTGCATAAGTATGACAAATTTTTGACATGTCTATTTTGTGACCGTAGGATGTGCCTTGAGATTTGTGCTTTGACGGCAGCGGCGATAGAGTGCTCTCTAGCAAGCTTGGCAACCATGAGGTTCACTGAGATTTAGGTTTTAGGGTTTAACATTGCTCAACCTTAGATTTAAAAGAGGGGCAGGGAGAAGTTCCCAATGGTTGGCAACCATCGCTATTTCGAACGCTCTCTTAGTAAAATGCATTGCGATGGTTTATTGTGTTGCATGGAAGGATGCAACTATGTAAGCTGCTTATTATTGAAGTGAGTTTGGAAATATCAATCTAGTCATTTTTTTCAGTTTGGCCTCCGAATATTTTTTTTGCAAATCTAGCTCCCACCTATATACCTACTGCACACGACAGTATTGTAGTAGACATATTTTTTTAAAAAAAAATTGGCCCCAAATGTTTTTTTTTTGCAAATCTAATCCCCCACATGAACATCCAACTCGAGTTCATATTTGATGCACATCCCATTTGTACGTGAATACGAGTACATTCGAATTAGCCTTGTAATCCATTTCGAGTGATTATGTATGAGCGTAAATATGGTTTGACATTATCCAATCCAGATTCGATCTGTTTTCACCTCTAGGCTAACCCAGAATCCTATGCGTTGGGATCTAGCACAAAATTGCCAAGACGGCGTTAATCGCACACTCGCATTGATTAAACATCGAGTACAAAATCACAGAACTAACAATAATTAACTTCACAAGCTAGTCGGTGCTCGGAGCGCGGCCGGTCCAACTGATCAGTGCACGAGGTAGGTGACGACGAGCGCGGCGACCAAGAGCGTGCACGCGACCGCCTGGTCGACGACCTCGCCGTCGACGATCCGCCGCACCGCCGTCTCCGGTGCCCCGCCGTGCGCGAGTTGCGCCGTCACGCCGGACACGAGGAGCGTCACGCGCTCCTTCACGGACCTCATCTGAGCTCGGAATCGCAGAAGATGGGAAGGTGGAAAAAAGGGTGTAACAGCAAGCTGCTGTTCTCGCTGTCGTCGTGTACTCCGCTTGAGGCTTGGTGCCGAGGTCGAGCTGTGGCTTGTGAGACGGGAAGCAAATTTTGTGCCTACTTATACAGGCAGTGTATCGAGCTGGGTTGTGATGGATTACCAGTCAAACATGACTAGGAAGGAGCTTTCCTGGTGCGTGTTAACTCGGGAAGTTGGCTTTGCTTCGCCGCGTTGGTTTTGTGGCGGAAAAAAAGAAGGTTCCGTTGGATTTTTTTCCCCTTCTCGTGGTAAAGTCGTAGAGTACAAGGTGCTCTGAATTGAAAACTCCATGGTATCAAGTGTGGATGCATACCCGGGCAATTCTGACTTTCCCGGTGCCACCTTGATATGATATGTTTGTGATGCTTTCTGATGCAAATGCTACTTCCACCGATCCTGCTGCTGAATAACGCAAAAAAAAAGGTACTGCCCCAGTAGAAACCAAGAATCCTGAAAACATAAATTGGATATCTGAAAACCTAGAATTCTAGTAATACGAATTCGCGCGATCGCGGCGAGCACCGCAACGAGACGGGAGGCCTAGGGTTTCAGGGGGGCCGCGTACAGAAGAGGAGCGCGGAGAGCTTGGACTCTCCGCCGTCCTCCGCCGCCGCCCCGACGAAGGCCTCCTCCGCGCCGCGTGCGATCGCGACGGCGATGCGACATCCCTCGCTGTTATGCGTTGTGTTGGGTGCTGGAAGCGATCGTAACCGTTGGTATTTACATGGACCGCAGGCCCACGCAAGTGGTTCGTGGGGAGGAAATCCGCGAAAAAAAAAAATACGTCATGGGCTTCAACTTTTCCGAGAGATTTTGTGTTTTATTTTTTAAGTCGGTGGAGCGACGAGGCCTCCTTGCCCCGGCCCAGTAATGCCCCGGTTGTGGCAAAAAAAAAAATATTCCGAGCACTTATTCGGCAGTTTTTAGTAGCAGTAGCCAGTAGGCAGTCCACTCCATTGTGTAGAACACGTGTCAATGTCATATGTTGGAGGGGTGGAAACATGGAAATCCTGCTCGAGGTTCTCGTTACCGGCACAAAACCGGCGATTTTCGGGTTTACCAGTCCCCGATAGGAATGCATATCCTGTAAATCTTTAGCCGGCGAACACCCATATAGGAAATCTTTAGCCCCCAACAAAAGGATTCATGTCCTGTAAACTTCTCTCTCTTTCTTTATCCATTTCAAGCAAGAACAGCCTTGAAAACTTCTAAACACAATTTCAAGACTGCTAATCGTGTAACATACCGAATATTACTATGGTCCTGTTCATATACGCCTTTGCATTGGCCTATGTTTCTAAAAGCCAAAGCGTATTCGAATGATCGGCTTAGAAAAGTAGCTTTTGAAAACCACTTGCGCGCACGCAAAAAGATGCGAAGGGTCGAGATACACATTCACTTTCTCCATTCGTGTTGCCCTCCAGCTCCCGTCCTCTCTCGCGCGGCGACTACTCCCACGTCAGCCAATCCGGTCTCCCACCTCGGCTCTCACACTCCCCAGCTTGCCCCCCCCCCCCGGCATGACCAGCCTTTTCTTAGAATGACTAGCTTACACGAGTTCGGAAAAAAAAAGAATGACTAGCTAACACAAGGCTAACATGCACCAAATCGGTTAACCATTTTATCCTTCAATTATGATCAAACTAAATGTCCAAAACCATGTAAGCTGGCCAGTGGACAAGAAAAGCCTAGGCTTGGGACCCCAACCACTGTCCAAGCCTGAGATGAGATGGGGCCATATTCTATGGAACCCCAATACAAACAAATCAAATAGGGCTTAATTGTCCACAGTGCCTTGAGCCCCCTAAACTGGCAATGGACCACCCTACTCCATGGCCTCAACCTCAACCAAGGGGCTTGGTAGGTTTAGGGTTCCTTTCCTTGTTCTTTGTATAATTGTACTGTACATGTGAGCCCGATAAGAGCCACTAGGTCACCTTGTGAAATTATGTGCCCACTAGGAGGCAAATACTTGGAATAATGTCGCGTAATTAGGTCAGGGTTGGCAAAAAAGCTCATTAAGACTTGAATCAAAATTGTTTCGATTAAAATATTTATTGGGTTCAAAATTGAAATAAATCTATTTTGAGTAAAAAAGGTTAATGAGCCTCAGCTCTGATAGTAGCTTATTAGCTCGAATTTGAAATAACCATTTAAATAATAAATAAAATAATTTTACATCGAACTATAATAATTTTAAAAAAAGCTTGATAATATCTCGTTAAGCTCGATAGCCAGGTGTCTCCAAATCTGCACATATATACATGTTGACATGGGTTACGTGAAGATTGTAGTGTTATGAACCGATCAATCGAGAGTCGAATAGTTGTGCTGAAAATTGGATGATAATTAATACGAGACCTAGGGCAACTGAATTACAAAGGTGGTATTAGTTCCGTAGATTTGAAGACAATTTGTCATAGAATTTTTTTTTTGACACTTCCTGTGATCCGCTTGAAACATAACGCCCACCTTCATCTTGACCTCGTGGACTCGTGGTTTCCATTCTACACGTGATGACATTATGATTACGCAGATCACTAAGCTTAAAACGTGATTGAAATTAAAGCTAGGGCATTAATTTACAGAAAATCACAAACCAGAGGACAGATTGCGTAATACTAAGCAAGCAATGGAATGATGGAGAGAGGGAGGGTCACGGGTTCACGTACACTACAAACTTGTACGCTGAAATGGACGTCTCTGGAACACGTGCAAATTTTGGCCAAAATATGTCACTGTCCTAATTAGAATGTCCTCAAGAGATCACCTTGTTGTACTAGTAACAAAAGTTTTGGCCACACTAAGGATTTGTCTGGAGATTGGGAACTTTGCAAGAATCCAAAATATTTATAGAGGCTAAACGTCCTGTAAATTTCTTTAGTTCAAAATAAACCCTAATCCCCTAAGCCTATTGCTCCAGGATGCAATAAAAATATAGTTAAAAACCGTTCATGCGCCGCTTGGATAGAAAGGTCTTTGGTAAGAATTTTGAAATATTTGTAATATTTCTCATGAGATTCTTGTGAAATTTGAATATTTCAAACAAGACCTCTGAGTTGTAACACAAGAATTGGACGGCAATACTCCATTGGTACTCCGCGGAGTACAATGGCATACAACGGTAGTTCTTTCTGTCGTAAGGGTTTTATTTGTTGTTTGACTCTATTTGGAATACAGAAATTTTATTAAAAAAATACATAGGAAATAGTTCACTCCGTAAATCGAAAAATTTTCACGCATTTCACATGGGTATTGAATCAAATTGCTGCAAAACAAAATTAACAGGAGTTTGATGCTGAAAGAAAATCGTTTACGTTCGTTTCTGCACTCCTGGTGAAGCAGAGCGCACTGATTTGAAACAAACAATATACTTAACACTGTAGCTAAGGCTGTAAAAAAAAGCACACTCATAAGTTGCTCGAGCTCGATTCAAGTTTGGATCGAACTCTAAACAAGCCGAGCTCGAGCTCGCTCGTTATGGTGCAATTCAAACTTGAATATTGATACATGTTAATTTTTACTGAACTAATCCAAGTTAAGCTCAAGCTTTTTTCTTATTAAAAATTAGTGCATGTTGAATTATTTTGACTGTTATCGAGCTTACTTAAGCCGAGCTCAAGTTCAAGCTTCCTTATTGTTGAAAATTAGTATATACTAAATTATTTTAACTATTATTGGCTTTACTCGAGTCTAGCTCAAGTCTACTCAAGGTTAGACTAAACCGAGCTCGAGCCTAAGATCAGACTCGAACTCTAACTTAGACTCTTTCAAGCTCAACTCGAGTTTTTATGGAGCTGCAAAGCTCACTGCTTTTTATAGCCCTAACTGTAGCAACAGCAGCAATAAACCAAGCAGGCTGCAGGCATGGCCCCACGGTCTGGGAGAGTTTTTAGTTTCTTCTGAAGAGCACCCTCTGCTTTTCACTGCAGATTTTACAGTCCCAGAAAGAAAATACTAGGACCTAGGAGGCAATCTTTTTGTCAAAAAGTAAAGGAAACGGAGGGGACATGATGATCAGAGCACACCTGCCGGCCGCCGTGCTCAAATGAGTACGTGCTTGTAGTTTTGTGCTAATCCAGTATTCTCTTCCGAGCTGGCGGCACCAGCAGCAGTTGCAGATTTATACGTCCTCGCATATCCAATGCAGTCCTACACAATGTGCGTCTGTGTATTGTGCTTCGTCCCGGCAAAATTTTTTTTTTATCCTTTATTGTTTCGTGTGCTACTGAAAGCATCTTTATTACCTTACCATCTAAAGTAAATGCTAAGACCGATATGTATCGTCCTCTCTTCAAACTACTTTTGTTAACTATTTTTTTTTACGATAACTCTCAGCACATATACAATGCAGGTGTTTAGATGGATCGTTATGTAAAACAAGCGATTTTTTTTGTGTGACGTAGGACGGTGAAGGAGCTTTTGCAGATGAAGCGCTGCTTCTTTGGGCATCGATGCCTCATCAGTGCTATACACACATGACCGCCTTTTTGTTTGGTCGCTGCTTCGATCCATCGTTGCTTCTTCTGTTCGCTCGCAAAAAAAAAAAAAAACGCTCAGGAAAGGGAAAAAAGCGGCAAGCAACTAACGTGCCGGAAGTCATTAGGAAGAAAATTGCCCAAGGTACAGTCGTCATATCAAGGGAAACATGCACGGACCAGCCACTCCACGAGCACGCCGTTGAGCTCAATCCTAGAGGTGGGAGATGAGCCGTAATTTTTTTAGACCAACCTGAGGCCCGACCAATCCGTATGGTTTAAGTATGGCACAGGTACATCATATGATGGGCCGGTATGGTATAAAAGGCAGGCCAGGCCAAGTCGGGCCTGAAAAGCTTGCCCGTTGGGCGGCATGGCACGACGAATCATGCTGTGCTCGGGCTGACCCAACACGGGGAGCACGACGGGCACGAGCGGCACGATGGGCACAGGGGCACGACTGGCACGCCAGCGCCTACGGCCGCCTAGACCTCAACCTTGCCTCCCATCGCCCTCCTGTTGTCATCCCATGGATTCCCCACAAGCCATCATAAAATAGAGAAAGAGAGAGAGAGAGAGAGAGTAGAGGGGACAGGGAAAGGAGTATACCGGATGGCGGGTGAGGTGGAGGGTGTTTTACAAGTCGTCCCCATCGTCGTCGGTGGCTTTCCCGCTGGCTGCCGGCTTGGCTTGGCGATGAAGGCAAGCATGTCGTTGTCTCCCGCGACCACCTCATCGGCTCCCACGCGCGCACTCACCTTGGCCTCGACGCCTTTACAGGGACGTAGTCGATGAGGATCTTGACCGTGCCTCCCCACCCATCTCGCTTGCAGAGAAGCTCAACCGCCACCCCTACATCTGTGGCACTAGCCGCTGCGCTTCAGCCCCGCCGTTGCCGACCGAGAGCGCCGACAACCTCATCGCCACCCTACGGCTCCTCATCGGGGGAGGCAGCTAGGGGGAGGGGAGGGACGCTGAGGGAGGAGGGGGCGCCGGGGTAGGAGGAGGGGGTCTCCAAGGGGGAGGGAGGCGGCTGGGGGAGGAGGGGGTGCCGGGGTTGGGGGTAGGGAGGCAGCTAGGGGGAGGGGGTGCCGAGGTGGGGGGAGGGAGGGGGAGGGTGGCCGGGGGAGGAGGGACCGCCGGGGTGGGGGAGGGGAGGTCGGCCAGGGAAGGAGGGAGGTCAGGGGAGGCGGTCGGGGGGGAGGGGAGTAAGGCGGCCGAGGGAGGAGAGGGAGGCCGGGGGAGTCGACCAGGGGAGGGGAGGGAGACTGGGGGAGGCGACCGGGGGAGGGGAGGGAGGAGAGAGCGAGAGGAAGAATTGGGGAGGCCGAGTGGGATAAGGCTGAAAGGCCAGAGCTCGGTCGAAGAAAAAAAGAAAAGGAAGGAAGAAAAAAAGAAAGAGAAGAGGAAAAGAAAAGAAAGGAAAAAAGAAAAGGGGAAAAGAAATTAAGCGCGCGGCTAATAAAAATTATTGTTCGCAGTTATTTAACAATAAGTATTCTGTTGCAGGTTAAATTATTTAATAAAACCTTGTTAGTTGTATTAAATTACAAACCCCTACTAACAAATATTTATGATTATGAAAAATAAATTTAGTGTCATCAATAGATTAAAATTTAATACGTACCGATTAAATATGTGAATAGTTGTTTAAATAATTTTGATGCTACTTTAAATAATTAATTAATTTAGTAGTCACATGTAAATGGTAGAAACCCCATAAAGAATGGTAGAAAATGATGGTGGAGGCACCTCCAAACCCTAATTTTAGCCATCTGCACGTGTGGAGCAGTTGTCGAATGGAAACTGTTAGAGACAGAAGAAAATGATGTGCAATTATGTCAACAAGACAAGGATATATAATTTCTTTATCTACCACACATACTTAGTTATCGTAAACTTGCTCTCCGATCAGGGGTTTAGGCTCACGTATCTGATTGTAGACATCTCTAACCAGAGGAGTGGTTGATGCCCAATATAATTGGAGCATATTCTCCCCGACCAGGTGTATATATAGCGGCTATTTAACTAAGTTATGTTTTGACTGTTACTGTAGGCAGCAAGATATTTATTATGAATTATTTAATCTCATCATTTGTAATTATGTATAGATGCAAAAGTTTAAATGCAATCTGTATGTGAAAGCGTGTAGTGTTTTGGAGAGATCATGCAATGAATTAATTAATGAATCAAGGGTTACATATATAGGCCTCTTCCTTTTATATCTGAACAACCGGTTTATAAAAATAATACCTGGGAGATAAGAAAATTTCATTTTTCTCTAAAATATTTACATCATTGTGCACCTATGTTTTTATGCAATTAATTCAATTTTAAATAGTTTTTAATTAGGCGGGTACGGGAGAAAGGAAGATGGTGGCCGCCGCCACTATCGTTGCCACCACCTTCGTTGTGTATAGTTATTTCGAGCTGGGCTTGGGCTGGCACGGTACGAATGGCGGCACAATGGGTTTTGGGCCGTGCTTTGGCCTAGCCGAAGACGAGATGGGCCATCATAGCACAGTACGGTGGGGTAAATGGGTCAAGCCGGCACAGTATGAAACAGCCCAAAGCACAGTGGGCCCAGGCCATGCCAGCATAACACGGCCCAACTCCCAGCTGTACTCAACCCCATGCTTGCAGGGCTGACGCAGTGGTTCACCTTCCCCACTGCTAGAAGAGCCGGAGCTTCACTCGCCACCTGCAGCTCAACGACTGTTGAGAGAGAGAGATAGAGAGAGTTTTTGTGTGTAGGTAACAATAAGAGCAGGAAGGGTGACTTGTGTAGCTCATGAAACACCTCGTGTTCTTAATTATATTTAGCTACTAACTTCGAGAATTAAATACAAAATTAATGGATGATGGCATAATTAAAAAAGAAGTTACAACACAATTCAATTTCTTAAAATATTCAACTACTAAATCAAAGCAAAGGAGCAACTAATTAAGAAGATACAACCACAAACATCATTTCTCTAAAATATGCCTCTAAGTTCATAAATTACAAATTTCATACAATCCACAAAAAAACCACCAAGTTCACTATTTATACATTCATGTGCATGCATACAAATGAATGCAATGTACACAATTACCACTGATCAGATTCTGAGACCTTTAGTTTTGGGCACGAGCCAGAATAATTAATATTAATACCTACAGGAAGAACCGATGACCAGAAGCAGAAAAAGGCCAAATAAACTAAATGAACAAAGCCAAAACGACTATGAAAACCCTCTTTAGAATAATATAGTGGGCAATTCACTCATCGAGATACCAGATTGTCCAGGGCCAATCGGCACCTCTCACAGCCATAGGGTTTTATCATTTGGCACTAGAACCAAATCTGAATCATTCTCGAATTCTTTTTTTTACACTACCAGCCAATCCAGTAAAAATGGTTTACTGGAGTACCAATAACCCACACTGTTGTGGTAAAAACTCTCACCGCACAACTCACACGGTGCATAGGTAAAAGGGGATAAGACCAAGCAAGAGACCGACAGAGAGAGAGAGAGAGAGAGAGAGAGAGAGTTCAGTATTCACCCATAGCCATAGCCCTAACCACAGTAAGCAATCTCATTGCTAGATCCATCCACATCTTCCCCAAATCCCCAACCCATTGCTGCGAAGGAGAAGAGGGAATGGAGTGAACCACTGCGGCCAGACCATAGGAAGGCAGTGAAGAGAAGGGCAGAGCCAAGAGGAGGAGAGAATAGGACCACCCGCATGCCAGGAGGGAAGGCTAGTGTAACATCTTGTTTTTCTGAGATTTTTAAAGCCTGGATTTTAAAAATGAATTTTCTGGAATTTTCTGAAATTAATTGAAGCTTCAAATGAATTTTTAAAGTTTTAAATGATTTAATATGATTAAAATAAACATTAACATAAGTGGAAAATATTTTATTTGTGTTCCTCAGGTCTCAAGGAATTTTCTGGTATTTTTGGTGAATTTTTGGGATTTATTTGCTATTTTCTAGAGCTTTTAGAAGTTTATTTGAATTTCTGGAAAAAGAAAAGAAAAGAAATTAACCTCAACCGCCCGATCACCCTCTCTCCTCCACGCGTCGCCCGATCCGCGCGCGCGCGCCAGACCTTTTCCCGCGCGCTTCGCTGCCGCCGCCGGCCGATCCGCTTCGCGCCACGCTGTCGCGATCAGCACGACGCGCCGGCGCACCCAGCCAGCCGCGCCGCGCGCGCGCCCGGCCGCGCCGTCGCGTGCCGCGCGATCGCAGCCGTCCGCTCCGCGCCGCGCGAACCCTAACCCTAACCCTAACCGCGTCCCGCCGTCCGATCTTGCCACGTGGCGCATCCTAGCCGTCCAAACCGTCCGCGTCGCGGCCGTCGCCAGAATCGGATCGAACTCCTCGATCGCGTGTTAAAACCGCGTTCATCCTCGGTTCGCATGCCCGTCCCGCCAACCCTCGCCGCGCCTCCGCTCGCCCTCGCGCCGCGCGCCGCCGAGAGCCGTTCGCCGCCGCCCGTCTTGCGCCTCGCCGTCGCCGAGGTCGCCGGGCGGCGGCGCCGCCGCGTCGCCGCCGGTGAGCTCCCGCGCCGTTCGCCGCGTCGCCTCCGTCGCCTGCGCCCTCCGCTCGCCTCGCCTCGCCTCGGCGTCTGCGCCAAGCGCCCGCGACCGTCGCCGCGCGCGCGCGCTTCGCCACGCGTCGCCGATCCGCCCTCGCGCCCGACCACGCGCCGCCTGCGGCGCGATCCCGCCGCCCGCGCACCGCGCGCGCGCCGCGACGCTTCACGCGGCGAGCCGCCACGCTCGCCGATCCACCGTCCGCCGCGCCGCGCGCGCAATCTCGCGCGCCCGCTTCGGTCGAGCCGAGGCTCGAATCGCCGCGTGTCGCGTCCCCGCCGTCGGATCCGCCGACGCCCGCCGCGCCGAGCCGCCCGGCTCGGCCTAGCCACGTGGCGGCACGGCGCGTGCCACGTCAGCCCTAACCCACGTGGCATGACACGTGGCATGCCACGCCGCCACGTCGGCCGAGCCGCCCCGAGCCACGTGGCGGCCACGGTACCGCCACGTCGGCCGGGTGACACGTGGCGAGATATCTGCTTCGCCGCGTCACCGCAGCCCGCCGCGTCGGCACCCTCTCTCCCCGTGCATCATTCGTGGACCGAGTCCACGGTGGACTCGGAATTTCGTGGACCGGGTTCACAAAGACAAGAACTTTTCTGATTTTCCCGAATTAATTTTAGAATTAATTTTCCGGAGCCCGTTCTCCTCCGTCCTAGCTCCGATTGACCCGTTCTTTTTCTAAATTCATCTAAAATCGAGCTCTAGCTGTTGGTTCTGGTTTTGTGAATTTTGGAGTTCTTTTTCTTGTCATTTTATGTGTTTCTTTGTTTTGGTCGTTTTCTCTCGTTAGATTCGGATTCGGAGGAGCAGGTTTCGCGCTGAAGACCGAGTACCTCACGAGCATAACGAAGGCAAGTCGTGTCCCTTGATCATGTTGAACCCAATTTTGCAAACTATTATTTAATTATTTTGCTTTAAATTACATTGCATTGCTATTTTTATTCAAACCTTTGCACGGTAGCTATTGTCCCAATTGCAATTATACCTCCTTGACACTTTGAAATACCATGATGCCTTTGTCACCATAGGTTGGGAAATTTATTAGTGATGCTAGTTTATTTATCACATGGGTCAGACGATTAGATTGCTTCGCTGTTTATATTTACGATTGACCTCATCGCACATGTAAATTATTAATTTGAATTAATGACATATGGAATCGTGGTTGGTGCCACGTGTATTAAAATTTGTGCCACGTCATTGGTGTGACGTTGGCTTGGTTATACAAATTGGTTTTGCACTCGGGCGAGTGATCGTGCGATAAAGGGGGAATCTGGTTGTACTTTGGGGATGTGGTAGTCTCGCCGGGTAATGTTAAGGACTTAACTTTGTGCGCCATTGATCCGAGCTTAATCGTGCAAACCACATGTCTATTATGGGATGGACTGGTGATTAATTTGTAATATTTCAATTCGATTACGCCATTGTGATGGACATGGTTGCTGATTTCCATGTGGCGCAAGGGGTGTGATCACGAAACCCTAGCGGGCAGGATTGCATTGAGATAGAGCATTGTAAAGGCTTTGTTGTGATTTCCTTAGGCCTAGGCTAATCACATCGTGTGGGTACAGTTGTGCAACCTCTGCAGAGTGTAAAACTATTCGAATAGCCGCGTCCTCGGTCATGGACAATGCTCGGAGATTTCACACGAGGGTTAGTGTTTCATTTATAACTTGGTGGTTTATGTTGGGAGTGGACAGGTAGTTCACTGTTGGTTTAACTTGTGAATTGGTGTTCACAAGTGGTTCATGTTTATTCCTTTGGTTATCTATTATTACTGTTTTCAGTTAACTCTCGCTTTCAAGTTATTTAATATTTTTCATCAATAAATGCCTTTATGCAAATTAACCTTTCAGCCCTCCTTTGGTAAGCCTTGCATATTATATTGCATTTATTGTTACAAACGACTTGCTGAGTACCAATGTACTCACGGCTTTACGCCTATGTTGCTCAGTTGAGAGAGAGGAGTACTATCAGCAGGAGGTTCCAGAAGGAGAGTTCTACGACGACTTCACGGATTAGGCTTCGTTCTCCACTCGATAGCCTGTGGCTTGTCGACTGGTCGCTACGCTTTATTTTGGATTTCCGCTGCTATTTTGTTAAGCCCTTCCGGCTAGAGTTATTGTAAGCTTGGCCATAAGGTCGTACCTTTGATATTTTATCGATATTCGAGTTTCCCTTTATTATTGTCGTGTGTATGACTGTGATGACATTTATGTTTGACTGTGTGCACTAGCGTGATCCTGGACTAGTGCAGTTTACACAGAGAGACCGAGTTTGCATATTCGGGTCTCGACAGCTAGGACCCCCATTCCACCCAAATCAAGCCGACAACATCAACCCAAGGTGTCTGCACATTCCATTCCAATCCTTGCCATCACCATCACAGGACCACATGCATACGCAATCTCACATACACATGCACCACAATAGAACAGTAGCATCCACACATATAGAACACAATAGTAGATGAGGGAAGGGCATGGGAGAGTAGACTATACTAGATAGAGAGCTAGTCATAATGTCGGTGTGCTCACCATCGGCCACCGCACTCACTCGATGACCATATCATGTTCCTCGACGCATGAGGAGATCTCAAGCCCCGTCATAGCATACCAAACTAGAGCACTCAAATGCACCACATAAGCCTTAATAAATGAATAAATCAAACCCCAAAATAGAGGTTCAATCAAAACTAAAAGAAGAGATTAAAAGTAAATCAAAATGGGAAATGAGAGAGAGAGAGGGAGGGAGGAGTGTCAAATCCCAGCAACCCAGGCTTGGTCCACAACAGCATGGTGAGGATCTAGTCGATGGAAAGCCAAGGCGATGGTCGAGAGACCGGCAACAGCCGATCTGGACCAAAATTGAAATAGGTGGCAACTAGGTAGAGGTCGGGGTAGGGACGTAGTGAAAACGCGAGAGGAAGAGAGGGCTTGCATGGGGAGAGGATGGCGACACTTCACCAAGGAGCCAGCCACTTGCCAACTGGGAGTCGGTGAAGGGGACGACAGTGAATGGTGGCGAGATGGCGTCAGTAGGATGAGGGAACAAGGCAGAACAGAGGGAGGAGATAACATGAGAGAGAGAGGAGTGGAGCGAGTAGAGTGTGTGTGTGAAAGAGAGAGAGAGGAGCAGCGGGCTAAATGGGTCAAGGCCCATTTGGCCTCCTAGGGGAGTGTAGAAGGATACACGTATATGTATAGGTACCGAGGGAGGAGAGAATGAGAGAGAGAGAGAGAAAAGAGTGGTGGGATAAATTGGTTGGTGCCTATTTGGCTGGTCGAGGGGAGTGTAGAAGGATACACGTATATGTATGGGTACTAAGGGTACAAGAGTATATATATGTAATAGCCTAGCTATTTTTTTAAAAATAAATTAGTAAAAAATTAATTTAGAATAAAATAATTGCTTTTGGCTGCCTGGATTTTTTAAAAAAATTTCAGTTGCCTGATTTTCTATTTTTAAAAATGCCTTTGTTGTAAAACTTAATTTAAATAAAAACATAAAGTTATTATTAAATAAAAGATATTTTAAATTTCTATAAAAATATTAATTTAAATTAATAATTTTAACTTATTTGGCTTTATCTGGATTTTCTGTGTTTTTGTAGAGTTTAAAATCTATTTTAAAGTTAAAAAATATTTTTAGTATAAAAATTTAATACCAAAGTAAGTTTAAAATATTTTTTCTAAGTCCAAAATGATTCCAGGAACTTCTGTGAATTGTTTTGGAAATTTTGAAGTTTATGTACTATTTTTTGAGCCTTTATCCTCTTTGTCAAGTTTTCAAAAAATCAAAATTAAAAATTAAAACTTTAAACCTCCCGCCTTCACCTCTGTGCGACGTATGGACAGCCTGGATCACATCCCCGTGCCGGCTCACTTGCATCGTTCTCCCCTTTCCTTTCCCCTCTTCTCTTGCTAGCAGGTGGGCCCATCCCCTTCGTCCTCCTCGCGTCCATGCCCTTCTCTTTCCTTTCTTCCTACTCCCCTCTTTCCTTTTTTCCACCGCCGACCAGAGCCCTGCTGAATCCTCACCTTCCTTCTTTGCTCCCTCTGTGGTTTTGGAAACTGTGCGTAATATGGAAATGGATCCCCTAATGCTCACGCCCCTTCCTTCCCCGCCTTGCCTTTCCTTCCTTCTCCCTCTCTCTTTCCTTCCACTGGCTACCAAATCTGGCAAGAATTCCTAGCTTGTTCCCCCTCCATCCTATATAAAGAGGTCCTCTAGCACCTCCTTGTCTCACACCACCCCTCCCCGCCTCCAATCACCTCCCTCGACATTCGCAATGACCTTGCGTCGTGTTCCCGACTCCGCCAAGCCCCGCCGAACTCTAACAAGCAATCCTTGCCGCATCGGCCACCCTCAAGGAGCGTAGCCGCCTCCATCAGCTTCCCCATAGCCCAGTGAAGCTCGATGACCCCTCCATCGCCCGTGGTTACCGCTGGAGGAGCCACTTCATCATACAGCCGCCGCCCAACCTCACCGATGACCCCTTTTCAGCCACTCCCGGTAATGCAATTATATACCATTGTATTCCTCTCATTTCCCTCTTCAATTTGAGTGCCTCACCGGCCGCCGCCGTACGCCATAGTGCTAATGAGCCCTCAAGCTTTGAGCACCGCACCACCGTCCCTGCCTGTTGCCGATCGGATGGTCTGAACATCCTTTATCCTTTAGACAGTCCAAATATTCATTGCCGATCAGACGGTCCAATGTCAATCAGATAGTCCAAAAGTCTATTACCATTCGGATGGTCCGAACGTTGCCTTGACTGATCGGACGATCTGTTGCTGATCGAACGGTCTGAACAATCCTTCACCATTCGGACTGGTCTGAACTTCTCCGTGATCACAGCCGCCCATCCCCATCCGACGGTTTCCTCTAGCCTTCCCTTCTCGGCCCACCTGTCAATCACGTGACAGCCACCTCAGCACATCTACTGAGTCAGCATCACGTACCAGCCACGTCAACACTAAAACCCTCCCATGCCACGTCAGTGTCACGTGTCAGACACATGGTATCCACTTCAGCAAATCTAGCCACGTCACCTACCACGTGTAGGACTGACATTAGCATGATGTCATAATTCAGAATTTCCTTTAGAAAATTAATTCGTTCGAAAAGAAAATCCCTTGCTGACATCATAATTATGAATTTTCTTCGGAAAAATAATTCCCTAAATTTCTTACTGATGTCATAAATCCTTATTCAGTAGAAAAATAATTCCAAAATTATGGGTTTTCAATTTCTTTAGAATTCAAACTTTCGAAAGCCCGTTCTCCTTCATCCTAATTTCGATTGAGCTCATTCAAAATTTTAAATTCATCAAAAATTCCTCTCTATCTATTTCTACCCTCCTTTTTAATATTTGGTGTTTATTTTATTTTATTTGGATTTCATTTGAGTTTGGTGAGCTATTTTCACGTGTAGACTACGACGATTCCAGAGAATTTTATGTCGATGATTCGCATTCAACTGCAGAGTAAGGCAAGTCACACTCCTTGATCATGTTGATCCCATATTGCAAAATAAAATTATGTTATTTTAAATTATTCTGCATGTATATTTTTATTCAAAGTATTTCAATTCTAGTTTTAAATTTAGTTAATGCCTATTTATTATTACTTTCTTTGACCTTGATTCCTAAATATCTTATCACTCTAGAATAAAACTCTGGTTAGTACACTAGTATAAACTAGAGAATTTTGTATCAAATGCTTAGACCTACTTAGACATAATTTTATTTTAGGATAACTTTTTCACATGAGATGATAAGTTTTTCAAATGTACTCTTGACTTCGGTAAGTCAAGAAAGGCTATGAATTATTTCAAAATAGAATATAAAACCTAGTCTAGACTTAGGCTAATGGATAGGTGGTGGGTGCTGGTATGCATGTTGTTCGGTGACACAATATTGATTGTCAGACACAAGGGGTACTGCTGCAAAGCCTTTATTGTACTACCACAAGGCTGCTATAGGGCAGTCCTGGCTGACTAATTTGTAGGTCCCAATCTGAGTCTCGCTGTAGGTTGAAAGTGAGCGTGACGTAGGCCATGTAAAGTCTCACTCGGCTCAAGAGGTGGTTCCGGTCTTGTGGATTCCTTACTGAGGTGAAATCTTAGTGTTGGGTTGGCTAGGTTGAGGGCTTTGCTTTGTAAAGGCCCCGTCATGATCTCTCCGCCACGTACCAAAGGAAGTGTGCTAATCGTGTGGCAATATAAAATGATCTTGTCTTGTGGGTAAAGCTATATAATCTCTACAGAGTGTATAAATTATCCTGGATATGTGTGCCTACGGTCATAGGCAAGCTGAGTAAAGTTTTTCATGGATGAGGGTTTGGTTTTCAAAACTCATTTCTAAAAAGGCTTATGGATAGATGAAATCCATAGAAGATTAAAAAGAATATGGATGGAAGGAATCCATATGAGAACTTGTGAAAAAGATGGTCCGGGTAGGATGCCCATGGTTAGGTTAGTGTGGAGGATGAACCTGCACTAACGGTGTTAATTTCATTTACAATACTATCGTTACTTACTGTATTAAATTCATCAATTTTAATCTATTTATTGTATTTCATTAAATGATGTTTCATGCTCAAACTAATCATATAAGCCTTTCTTTGTTGCCTTTATTATTATATTACATTTTTTCATGTGACTTGTGGAGTACAAGTTTGTACTCACCCTTACTTTCACATCTCAGATAAAGACGACTTCGACTATAGTGAGAACCAGGACAAGTAAGCTGCCTCTTACTGTTATTTGCCTGTGAACGGGCTCAGTGAGCTTTTTTCGCTTCAATATTTTTCTTCTACTGTTTATATTTAAATTTGGCCTTTGGGCTATAGATGTAAACTTTAGCATTATACCCATATTTAGTTAATGAATAAATGTCATTATGGTTGATAAATATCTTTGTTGTCCACTGTGTGCACTAGCTGATCCTAGACTAGTGTGATTTACACAGAGGATCTAGAAGTTGTTGCTCCGGAGTTTGACAATATATAGGTACATATATATACATGTATATCTACGTATATGATTAATTAGATAGTATGTAACCTGTGAGAACCAAGTATTGACTATTCTGAAATACTAAACTAGAATAATCTAACATAAGTAAAATAGCAACAAAAGTCAGGCATAAGATATGATTTAATTATAAATACTACAATCCATTTAATTGACAAATGAATCATTGTAGGAACACCTCGATATAGTGTATCTTCTATGTTTGTAAATTAAACCTTAGCCTATGCAATAAATGTAGGTAATGAACCGGGTCCGAAGGTAGCATTTCATTAGAGCGCACCCGAGACTAGAACCTACTACCAAATCCCAGGCAAGCACACTTTTGACCATTTTGATTAGATTATCTTCAGATTAAACAAATTATTTACCTACTAAAGCACTATCACCCATGCATCAAATGAAATTTTGTTTAACTCGGATGAATGATATGTGAAAATGAAAGGACAATTACAGGCTCAACGGACGGAGCAGTTGACCTGTAGTATAAGTAATCAATAGGCAGATGGTGCCTCTGGAAGGGTGATATGGTAAAGGTTGGGACCCTCTATATATGGATAAGATATAAGGACTTGCAAGATTTCACTCATGTAGTGGACTGTACCAGTCGTATCCACCATTGTTCTGTCTAGGACAGGTAGAATCAATAACTCTATCGAAGTTGTTATGCACTCTACAATGGGTATGCAAATTTATCTAGGGATGATCACGAACTAGGTCTCAATTGTAATTAGGGCCTTAAATGATAAGCCCAGCACATATATTTAGTGCAGTGGAGTGTCGGATGAAGGTGAGTCCGATCCGACCAATGACTAGTTCATAGTCTAATAGGTGTCGAGTAAGGGTAAAAGACCACATCGAATCAACAACTATGAATATCCAGGTGGAGGTATAATATACTAAAATAGAAGGAAGTATTTGATAAACTAATTTGAGCATCGCATCTAAGAAAATATGAATATCCATTGGCAATAAAAATAAGAGTAGCTATAAGTAAAGTGGTACAAGCCTATGCAGTGCTATATAAATTGTGAATTCACCCACATTGCCTAGATTGGAGGCTACGAGAGCCAAATGGGGGTTCTATCTTGTTATGCTAGTGATCAATAAATTTATAAATTAACAATATGAAATTCTTTATCAACATAAAAACACTTATTTTTTAGATGATATGGGGTGAGATTGGATTCATTGGGATATTGATTCATGATCATAAAAGCACATCTTTGCTATTAATGCTTGTTGAGTACCTTATACTCACCCTTGTTATTACTCTCCTTTTGTTTAGATGTTAGCCAACTTGGGATTCCACTTGGTGCAGAGGATGCCTATCCAAAGGAATATTATACCCAGTGGGAGAGAGTTGATCCTGAATATGACCCGTATGAGGTGGATGTCATATATGAGATGTGAGATGAGTAGAGAGTTACTAGTAGCTCGTGCACGACACTTAGGGTATAACATTATGATGTTATCTAGTATTCCTAGCATAGGTGTAACTATTAGTTGGACTACTACTATTTTTATTAACGTTGTAATATTCAGGCTACTATTAGCCTTGTTAAAGACTTTAGTATAGTGTGGCAATGTTATTGTAATATTATGGATACATCTCTAAGTATTGTCTATTGTAACACTCTGATGGGTTTATTATGGGACGAAATAACATTTTATCGAATAATAATCTGTTGACTAGTATTATTACCATGAGGTAATAACATGGGTCGTGACACAGTGCTTATCGAGTGGAAAAGGGTAGAAGCTGTAAACCTGTACCATTGACCTTAGGAACAGTTACGCTCAATCTTTTTAAATCCCATATTACAATTTACCTTTTCTTGCATCGGAGACCAGATGTGCATGAAAGAGTGCTAATGAGGTAATTGAATAATTTAATCACCTGTATAAAAGGGCCTATTCATGTTGGATTTTGTTGATGGTTTTTGGTTGCGGCTGATGGATAGTAGTGGCTGATAGAAGCGACTGATGAATAGTAGCATATTATGTAAAAATATAGTGCAACGAAAGCACTATAACATTTGGACCACTATACAACTTACGGAATAGTGATACAGTAAAATATAAAGTACATTACAATATGTGAAAGCAAAAAGTAGTGGCTGATAAAAGTAGCTTATAGAAGCTAGAGCATTCGTATTGGCTTCTATTTCTGGAAGCAGATGCTAGAAGCAGAAGTCAATATGAGCATGCCTAAATTTGCTTGCCTCATTTCATACAAGTGCTCAATGATGTGGCAATATTCTTTCTCTCTAAGCACTCATGCATAACCATGTTGCATTGCACATGTCCTAAGTGTTACAAAATATTTTAAAATTTATTTTTCCTTGTGAACAGTAAATGAGTTAGTAGTAATAACTAAATTTAGCTTTAGGCTCCATTCCAAACAGTGACGATTTCTGGTTTCAGAAGCCAAAAGCTGTTTGTAACATATTGACTTCTTAACGTGGCTTTTTTCTCTCTCTATTTTTCCTTTCTTTCCTTTGTATTATCTGCGAAGATATAATAGTGTTTTCTTTTTTTACTTTTCTTTAATTGAATACCTATCAAGACCCGAATTTGTAAATCTAAACTCTGTGTATACTGCACTAGTCTAAGATCACGCTAGTGCATACAGTGTAAATATAGATGAAATATCGACCATATGCACAATTAATAAAGAAAAAAACTGAAGTATTATTAATTATCAGAGTACGACCTTATGGCCAAGTTTACAACTTACTAGCCTGAAGGGCTTAATAAACTAGTAGCGAAAAATAACAATAAGTATGGTAGCCATTCGACATGCCTACAAGTAATCGATTGGAAAGTGAAGTCATAATTCACAAAGCCATCGAAGCATCCTCCTTTTGGTACCTCTTGCAAATATGGTTCCTCCTCTTCAATTGAGCAACAGTAGGTATAAAGCCGTGAGTACATTAGTACTCACTAAGTCATTTGTAACAAAAATACAATATAATATGCAAGGCTTATCAATAGACGACTGAAAGATTATTTTGCAAAAAATAATAATTTAAAATAAATACAATAGATAGATCGAAAGGAAACTTTGAATAAAATGATAATGAATAACTAATTAAAGGAATTGAATGAACTCCAAGTAAACTAACTATCCACACAATGAACCACAGTTGTAGCTCGGCAAGTGGCCAAGGCAACAGGCAGGCTAGCATAGGCAGCGAGCAAGGGCCATTTTTGCTGGCCAGCTTGGCTACTGGCATGGAGGGAATCCATGTCGCATGGGTGATGACACGACGCGACATTAGATTCTTGTTTTATTTTTCCAAAGATTATGCTATCGTTCGCACGTGCACTCGTGTGGGAATATTTTCATGAACACATTCCCACACAAATAAAATGGGAGGCCTCGTCCTGCCCTCTCAACCGAACCACACTCGATTTGTTTCCTACTGAGCGAGATTGTAGGAGGGAGGGGAAGGAAAGAGGGACTGAAATATGAATTTGTAATGTAATTTCAAAGTGGTTTAGTTATGATGTACGATCCTTCGTAGTTAAAAATATTGTGGAGTTGGGTGAAGACCTTCAAAAAAATGTATGCTTTGTTCGCATACGAGCAATACGCTTAATCTATTGTTAACATTTCATTAGCATAATTGTGGTTTTGTAATATGGAATGCACTAGGTAACCATATTTAGTTGACAGATGTGTTTATGTAATTAGCTATGTTTAGGACGTTCTAGTGATGAGAACTATTATTTATTGTAAATGGCTGCAACAGTACGGGGCCAAAAAATAGCTAAAATATTTTTATGTATGTCCACATGTATATATTTGTTGCTCTCGTGCGATTATAGAAAGTTGTAGAAAATGGTGGTTTGGTACACACTATTTTTTGTAGTGTCTGTCGGCAGGCCGCCTACCGAGCCCCCTACGCGGTAGCAGCCAATCGGCTATTGTGCATGCCTAATTAGCATTTTTATTAACCCTAATCATATTTAATTAGTACTAATAACTTTAATTAGTACCAATTAAAGCATAAAATTTATCATATTTTATTTAATTAGTGTGCCTTTAATCACAACAGCCTTTTTTCCCTTTTGGTCTAGAGACAGCATCGTTCTCTTGCATTAGGAGAGAGAAAAAGAAAAGGAAACACTCTTTATTCGTAGGTCCAAAAAAAGAAGCTCTTTTTTCCTTTGGTCCAAGAAACTTTTATCCATTGGTCCAAGAAAGGGAAACTTCTGTAGTGTTCCCGGTGCGTGCACAATTTAGAAATATGTACGTAAGTATGTGACGTGATTATTCTCGATTATGGTCAATTGAATTTAGCACTGTTGAACACCGACACATTATTTTCAGTATTGCAGGGAATGGTTGTTGGTGGCAATTACGAGCGCGGCACGTTGTTGGACCCATCTTGGGATGGGCAGGTGATGGATCGCCCCCATTTGTTCTCTGGGGAACTCAGGAGGATTGGCCTCTTGACAATCAGTATATTCCAGTTTTGCGGCAGGCCAGGTTGTTGCCTATAGCGAGGATGATGCATATTGGGCGGTCATCCACGCTGACACTGCGCTGCTTCTGTCTTTGTCATGGAGACAGCCCGACACCAGACCTCCCTCACCAAGGGAGCGGGATGAGGGACCACTCTACGTACGATGCTCCTCGAACAGGCTAACCTTCCCTTAGGGATAGCTTCACCGCCAAAGGAAGCGAGCAGTAGGCAATCCTTGACCCAGTGCTACATTCGGTTCTAGCTCTTTAGTCCAAGCAGGTTGAAAATCTGTTCCACTGACTCTGGGTTTGCACCCCAAGTGTCGAACTTAAGTATGTACTCGTTAATGCTTTATTCCCGTTGTAGCAATCAAAAATGCAATTTGTCGATAAGTGTTGTGCAATTTTGCAACGCAAAGGTTCACCCAATGATTTGACAACACACATCAGCATTTTCCTATGATTTGACAATTATACAAGCTTCTCTTTGTGAGTTCACAGCACACACTAGCTTTCTCTAGTGATTCGACAATACAAACCAGCTCTGCTCAGTGAGTTCACAGCACGCACCAGCTTTCCCAAGTGATTTGACAATACGTATCAGCTTTTTGCAATGAGTGGACAACACATATGAACTTTACTCCTAAACAATGCACACCGACCTCTTATAAAATCTAGCTAGCCACACAATCGGATCCAAGACTCTAATCAAACTGATATCAAAACTAGAGGAAGAGGAGAGGGAAAAGCAAAGAGAGATACATAATGTCACTGCACCGCTGATAGGGATGTTGAACTACAAAGATATGTTTCTCAAGTGGAAGTGGGTGGCTAAGAAGGGATTATACCTTGATAATTTTTGCAAGGATGCACCCGTACCGCCTGAGTCCACACACCCGGTAATCGCTGCCCAGGCGCACTACACGTGTGGCGAAGCTCTTGTAGCATGTATTGGCATTTCACATTATATGTTTTATTTCGCACATCTCTAACCCACTCCGTCTATGCCAAAAGACCATGGAGCGTTGCTACTTCTTCCAATAAATCTACGACCCATATATATATGACAGGGCATTCATTAAGCAAAAATAAATGCTCAACTATCCGGTGGCCCGGAAGTGATTCGCACGCTAAAAATCTTACACCCCATATGAGAATGGCAATGCTAGGATGGTGGAGGACAAGGGTAAAGTACTTTGTAATGGAAGTGCGAATTATATGACGCTTAAGGTCAGGTTAGTGGCGTATGTTTGCCTCAGTACTCGTATGTTACAAATGACAATATGCGCGAACCGTCAACCCCAACTACAGCTAAGATACATGTGCACTTTTTGAAAGTCATGATTGTAGGCATTCGTCGAACATATTTGAGTCCATCGGTGCCTTTTCCTTCTCTCCTTCGTGGGCTTTAGCCCTCGCGACCCAAGCCCATACTCGGCTTCCACAACTTATGTAAGTTTGTTCCAATCAGAAAAAACCTAGTGTTCAGCAAGAGCTTCGGAGACAACTGTTTGCAATAACATATCTCTACTAATTAACATGGGAAGTTGGTGATGATGGTTCATCTATCCATCTGAACCACCTTGCACCTTCCTAAAAAGTTCTACACACATGAACAAAATGGTGTAATAGCATTTATTAATATGTATCAAATCGTACGTTTTTAACTAGTTTGCATGGGTATTCAACTAGTTACAAAAAATTAAGTTTACCGCGTGACGCTTTTGTGCCGGTGCTACAATCGAGCGCCCCCTCCCTTGGACCCCTGCTCGCCAGCCTGCTACCTCGACTACCTGTTGAGCTGTAGCTGCTCAGCAGTGTCTTAGCGAGTAGGGGTGGCTCAGCAGGTTATTGCCGAGCAGCTGTAGCTCGACAGCGCACTCGAGCCTACCAGCTATCGCACCTCGCTATTTCCTGTCGCGCGTCCCATCCCTGCCGAGCTCGTTAGATGCGGTAGGTAATAAATGTCGTGTGCTGCAGTAAGCTTAGAAATAAGTTTATTTTTATAAAAATGAGTGTAGGGAGACTAAAATTGACAAAAAAGTGAACACTGTGCTAGGTACGGTTGGTCGGTTCGTGGGACTCGAGTGTGGGAACAGCGCGGCGCCTCGCTCGAGTGCGCTGCACGCCTCGGGCCGTACGACAGCAGTAGGATCTCCCTTCTTGCCCGTGAGATGAGTTTGGAGATCCGTGCGTGGTTACAGACGCGATGTTTTTGGGATGGTGGATGTGACGGTGACTGCTCGCCCTTCTCGACTTTGGAGCAGTACAAAATTTCAACTCTAGGTTGAATCTATGTATTCCCTAAAAAAAAGGTTAAATCTATGCACTTGATTTTTCAACAAACTACTACTGAATAAAATCAGAGAAAAATTATAGATTTAGTTAGCAGTTGTAGCCTCTACTAAAATGAAGTTACTATATGAAATATTCTTCTAACTCAATTTACAAATCTCAGTAAAAAGAACGAGAGAGAATACTGAATACCCCATCTAACTCTTATTTAAATGGAGTGGTACATTCCGGAGACCGGATCCAGGCATGCTTTACGTGTGCCACTTTACCCAAATTTTTTTACCGTGCCCAAATCCTAGTAAAAAAAGAAGAGCGGAAAAATTCGTTTTTAAGGTGAATCGCAGAAAAAAAAACAAATCAGGAGAGGGGATAATTAAGAAACAGGAAAGGAATCCGAGCCCACCACTCGTGGGCCCGTTGCAGGGTCAGCCTTGTCATGTCGGGACATCGTTGTCAACAGTGCAGTTACTACAGCTAAGTTGAATTCTTTATAGTTTAGCTTTCTAAAATAATAAGTTTTTAAATAAATTATCTTTTTAAATAGAGTTTATAAGTTAATTGTAGTAGATATTATTATAATATATTGATTAAAATTACAGCGAATATATCTCTTTCCGTACTCTCTTTAGAACAGCTATAATTTAAAATTTTAAACTAAAAGTCATAACCCAAAAGTATTCACCCTTAGTTATCATGAGCTGAGGAGAGGTTGTCTGTTTCTTGTTTCCATTTAAAGAAGTTAGAAACTAATATAAACATATGATTTTTATAAAATGGTTTTCTCACACTCTTTTGTCTTGTTTCAGAGATAAGACAATAAGTTATAGGGTATCACACACCTCACTTATCTTACTTCTGTCTTACGCACATATATCCCTCTTATTTTACATATCATTCACATCTTTATTTTAAAAACACTTCTTTTATTATTACTATTCATTTCAGTTAAAACAGTTAAAAAGCCATCGCATATAGCCAACATAATCAGACAATGTGATGAGATCTCCCCTCTGCCGTTAAAAAGCCATCGCATATAGCCAACATAATCAGACGATGTGATGAGATCTCCCCTCTGCCAGGTGGGCCCCACCACACCGGCAAAGGTCGTCGGCGCTGGTACTCTCTCCATTTTGTGCAGCACTAGTACTGGAGTGCTCTTCAATAGGCTTGTTTGTGATCGTATTGTACCAGGCGTGTGGTCCGTCCGATCGATCCATCGATCCACGCCTTTTCCAGCGGTGCAGCCGCAATCATACACCGGGGAATGTGAGGTGAGGATCATGAGGCATCGTGGACGTCTATTAGGAAGACTCAAAGGGTGATTGTTTTAGCGATAGCTTCTGGTTTTTGGCTGAAATTTCACTGTAGTTGGTTTTTTTACTGTAGCTGATTTAGCTTTTTAGGTATAATTAAATTTAAAAAAAATATAAAAATAGAAAAAATATATTAGCCTATTACGGACAATGGAAAGGAACACGGGAAAAAAAGAAAAATACAAAAAAGCTTAAAAAATCTAAAAAAAATTCAGAAAAAGATAAATTACTGAATAGTGAAAAAAAAGTTGAAACTAGACGCTAAAACTGAAAAAAAAGCTGAAACGAGTGGGGCCAAAGTTCAGCTGACCTTAAGCATGCAAATTAAGGGCCGGTTTAGTTTGATGTGCCGTGCTACGGAATCTAGTTTGGTAACTTGAATCTTTACTAGTTTCAGAAGGATTTTGTTGCTATGACATTGGAATATATATATATATATATATATATATGTATATATGTATGTACATATGTATACATGTATATATGTATGTACATATGTATACATGTATATATGTATGTACATATGTATACATGTATATATGTATGTACATATGTATACATGTATATATGTATGTACATATGTATACATATATATATGTACATGTATATGTACACACACACACACACACACACACACACATATATATATATATATATATATATATATATATATATATATATATATATATGTAAAGCCTCTTTTCTACACCTAGATGTAATTACACCCTATATCGTATCTTACAATGTAGAGAGTATCTTGCGTAACGGAGAGTATGTACGTATAATATACGAGTATTTAAGACCATCTAGGTAGTATGAATAATTTTTTAGAGGTGGTATGTACATTTTTTTTATATACTCCTTTTTATGTGCGTATATAAAGGTATTTACAAAATACGCTAAAAACTATGGACTCTCTTGCAATTTTTTCATATGGTTCACATTACAATATCTTATAATTAATATACGAGTATATTCAAGATGATAAAAAAGTATTTCAAATTTATTTATGTAATTACACCTACCTCTAATATACCACCTGAACGAATTTAAAATACACCCGGGATCTTGATCATGAGCCATCCAAAACAGGGCTTAACTACCGTTTTCGAACACTGGGAAAACAAAAGAGGAATAGCGAATGAATGTTCAGAAATTTGGAGGGCAAATGCTTGAGGTAAAAGAAAGCGAAAGCGAGAGATTGCCTTGAGCGAATCAAAGAAGATTTTCCATGAGGTGTGAAGAGATGTTCAGTTTCTGCCAAAATATTGTGTTGGATATCAAAGTTTCGCGAAAAAAAAGGAAACATCGAGCTAATCCTTCAATCCAAACGCCATTCGTAGGCCATATACGCAATGTTGTAAATCCAAAGAAATTCTACCAGAATTACATTGTTTCCTTCGCAAAAATTATAAGTTTCAAACCCGCTCTAAACAATTAGACTGTATCAGCTATGACGGGAGAGAGCTTGTGTGATAATCCTCAAACTTAATTAACCAAAATGAAGCGCCTCAGAAATAAATACTAAATCAACACAAGAATTAAGGTAAATCAACTCAGGAATAAATGTCATTATACAATTATTCATATAAACAATTATTTATATATATATATATATATATATATATTACAATGCTATAGTCCGAAGTTAGATTTACAATTACAAGTTTACAACACAGCTAACTAAACCCTAATTCTCTACACCATCGACCAAAGTAATGTGAGTACCTACAATTCAAATGTAATCCAGAAACAACAACCGTCAAAAGCAAAAGTAAATGGATAAAACAAGAAAACTAAAATGAATAGAATTGCCATTTGAAGTATCTAGGACCCTTAAAATAGTTTTAGTAATTAATAATAGCTATGCTTAAGGGACTAACATGTTTGTTAAGGTGATTGAAAGGTTTAGTCTAAGATTTTAATGATATCGTGGAAAAGGCATGCAACGATAACTATGGATTGCTATGGCTTAAGGCAAGTCTAAGGACCTCTTTTATAGATTTTATCGGTCTTAGCATATAATAGATTAAGACTGGATTGGTAGGCTAGATGTTATATTATTAATAGGGGTCATGACTAGTATCATGAAGAAAATTTTGTGCCACTTCAATCAATTCTAATACATGCATGCATTTGGAATTCATTTGTTAACACTTTGTGAATTTTCTTTGAAAACTGGTATGACCGCCTTTGTAACTGCAGTAGTACCTGTCAGACCCTGATTTTACCAATCTAGAATTCTCTGTAATTCCACCACACTATTCACTAGTTCAGTAAATAGTGCTCACAGATATATTGCTAAATTATTTCATACATCGCATAGAATATACGATTCATTAATATTACACATCAGAGTTTAAATATTCCTCATTAGATTGTTTTTACATGAAGGGTCGATCGGGCCAAATACTTACATTATAAAAGTGGAAATAATTTTGTTATGCAGGAGGTGAGGTCATACCCTACCACAAGCAAATGATTGGGGGTAAAAACTATAATATTAGTGATTGCTCTAGTTTTCTCCATATTCTTCTTCATAAAGACCTAGAGCATCATGATGAGCATAGGGGTCTTGCTCCATCACTTTTGAGTTAATTGAGAGTAAGCAAGTGTGAGCACAATCAACCATGGTCCGTGAATCAATATACATAATGCATTAATATACATGCAGGGCTAATCAAGGATGGCTAAGGTTCTTTTGCTAAATGCTTTAGTACACAATTACAAATAATAGGAATTTCTGGGACTTAGCAATTTTCTAATTGAAGCATATTTTCTAAAGTATGTAAAAGATTACAATAATAGTGATAATGTAGGTTCCATCAACTGTTACATGGTTACTTGCATCCCATGCTAGTTTATTAGTGTTATATCCGCCCATTATTATCACTAGGTCCGACCACCTAGGGCAACAAAACAGTTTTCATTCCTCCCACAAGGTTTTTAGAAATAGACACTAACTCCAGTAGGTTCCCAACGCCTACCCATGACTGTAGGCATAACTGATCGAATAGTTTTTTACTCTATAGAGGTTACACATTTTACCCACAAGAGACAATCAACTTGTTATCTTCCACATGTTTCCTTAGACATGTAGATTAAGAAGGTCACCACAAGACCTTATAATGTATCTTCCCAGCTAGGCCACATTCGATAAGGTTTTCACCGCTGTGGGTATGACCACCCCCTCTAGAAGCCCCCTCTTGCGCTGTCACATCAAAGGCCCTTCCATTCGGCTTACTTGCACGTGTTCACACCAATGGCGCAACACACACTAGGTCGATGCAAATTAGTTAGCAAGATTGCACCCATTATAGACTTGTGGTTGCACTATTTTATACTGTGAGGTCGTACAAGATTCGGTTCTTAAAGTTGTCTGGGCGGTTCTACCATAATCCATATATTTTTATACTTTCAACAGCACCCGCCCCTCTTACCATCTGCCCAGATATTTAAGCAAGTTGGGGGGGTTAGGAGTGTAAAATAATCAAGTTACAATATACTAGCCACCTTTTACTAGTGACTGCCCAAACCGTATTTTCATATTCGAAATGATGTCAGGGCAAATCAGTGCCCTCCAAGTATCTAAGCAAGACTAAGCATGACACTCTAGATATGAACTTATTACTATTAAGTTAACCATTATTCCTAGGGTGACAAGGTTTGACGTCCAAATACAAGGAGTGAGGAATAATTAAGCAATTATTCATAAGGAATTAATTATGAGTTAATGCGAATATAAGTCGCATAGCAAAACTGAAGGATGTAATCAATAATTTAAACAAATATAACTTGCATTTAAAATATAGGAGCGAAATGATCAAAGTATTGACTCGCCTTACTCACAAGTTATCTGGTCTTGAGGATCCTGGTCTTGTTCGTTCTATTGTTCTTCTTGTGCTTTGTAGTCTAATAAATTTGAACACACAAAAATTCTAATAATACTCATGTCGGTGTTTTAATACTGATCTTACGTATGATTTATTTGGATTTGGGGGGAACTCTCAAGGACTTGGCTGTGAGCACACAGAGAGAAGACATAGAAATTTTATACATGTTTGGGTTTTCTTCTGGGAGAATAATAACCCTACTTCCTTTGTGGCTATTGCTCAGACAAATGATTACAACTGAGGGAATAATGTGAAAAATGTCTTGCACCGTATCTTGCTCTAAGTGGAATCAATTGGGGATCCCCTTTCTTATCTGATATCAACTCTTATATAGTTGACGAAATGATGGCCATTTTCCCACTCCAAGAGACACCTCAATGTTTTGGGAGATAACCACCTGACGAAAGTTATTATTAGAGAGACGTCATGGCCCAATCGTTGTGCAACAGTTGTTGTTAGAGAGACGTAATGGCCCATTCATTGTGCAACAGTTGTTGTTAGAGAGAGATCATGTGCGGTTATTGAGAATAGACGCACGTTCTAACTGCCTTGTCAGAGAAACCCACGATGTGGTAGGTTGTCGTAGACAAACCAGTCGAAAATAGGTTGGTCATAGGAAGGTCCATGACCAGGGGTGGTCATAGAACAACTTACGACTAACTCATGCTTATAGGAGAACTTACGACGATGAGATAGTCATAGAAGGACTTTAGACCAGGTAGTCATAGAAGAGCTTACGACTATGAGACGATTGTAAAAAAGCTTACGACCACTCTGTGAAATTTCTACTTTATCAGTAAGGGATATACTTAAAGAATATAATGACATAATAATTTAAGGATTACTCTATCCTTGTCATCTAGCCCCCCTAACTTCAAGTGAAAATAACTTACTTGAGCAAGGAAGTCATAGACGATAGATGGTCAAAAGTAAAGCCTTTTCAAATCTTTTCGACCAAAAATGTGCTTGGTCAAAAAAATAATTTTGCTTTAGTTGTGAAGACAGACAGACTTCAAAGAAAATTCCAATCGACTCTCACAAACCTGTCCGCTGGAGAGGTTCATGAAAAAACCGTTTGGTTCTCGAGACGAGTAACTAACACATGGCTATAAAAGCTTACCTTAGGTAATTTTTGGTCTCCTTACTTTTCCCTATTTCTTCGATCTATTTGAGCTTTTCACCACCGACTAGGTCATCTTCTTCCTTCAGTCTCTTCCAAATCTAAACCAACAACTCAGGAAAATGACTAAGCCCTCATCCAATTGGCCGGCGTCAGAGATAGACAATGAGAAATTGAAGGCATTGCAGGATGCTGAGAAGATTACTCCATGGAAGTTTATCAAATGGATTGAAGCTATCGGTTAACATTGGCTAATAGGAGAAATAGGATTGATCCCGGTGTTTCAGGCCCACTGTGAGTACAGACTTCGTCTCTCTGCTCAACCCTTCCTTATTGTTATACTCGAGTACTTTGGGGTTGAATTGGTGAATTTGGTTTCCAATTCAATCACAATGCTCAGCGTCTTTGTGTACTTGTGTGAGGCCTATTTGGGCATCCTTCCGGACCTTGAGCTCTTTCAGTACTACTACGAAATGAGCCAGCAAGCCAAAATTATCGAGAGCTATGGTGTGAAGCTCCATGATGGTAAGACAGAGCAGTACATCCAAATGTTCACCCGGTCCTTATGGCCAAGTTGAAAGGAAAGATAATTTTACTGGGAGACGACCAACGAAGACAACCTTTCCTTCGTGGGAAGGCTATGAAGAAGAACAATTCTTGAAATTCGATCTCCAAAGACCTCACCCGGATAGCCCTATACACCTCAGCCATTAAAGAGCTAAGGGACAAGGGACTTACTAGCTAGCACGTGATGAAGGGTTATATCACGCATCACATCAGCCCTCTGAAGTGACGAGCACATCTCATGTGGATGTACTCATGTGCCACAGATATGGCCAGACACTGCGAGAACAGTAAGCAGCAATTGTACTCATTTTCTAAATTATACTCTAGATTTTGAGCACCATGTATTGATCACTTTATCCGTATGAACATATCTTGATTTGGAGGAAATCAACTCCTATGTCAAGCTCGTTTGCGAGAAGGCTCCATCACTCGAAGTGGTGGCTCCTTGTATTCCAGTGGACATGTCCGCCAAAGAGAAAAAAGAACACCTAAAGGTAATAAAAAAATAATCTCATCTTTAGGACTATGTAGTCATAGAGAATGACTAAATAGTGTTTCTCATTCTTTTGCAGAACGTAGGCATGAACAACTAGCAGGACGACCAGGGGGTCGAACTGATGATGATTGGAGAGGAGGCGGAGAAGGCTAAGGCTCCTCCAGCCAAGAGACGTCGGCTGACAAAAGCCATCGATAAGAAAAAGCGGGAGCACGAGTGCCACTATTCCCCTTACTGTTCTTCCTCCTGCTGCTCCAACCGGCCCCGTTCAGCAATTTCTTGTGGAGACAATTACCACAAGCGAGATAGGGGTAGCTGTATTGGAGCAGTCGACTTCCAAGATTAAGGTACCATTCTATTACGATACCAAAACTTTCTCAGTTGGTGCTTCTTAAGGCTTTACCAAATAACTCGAAAAGAAAAATTGGAAGAGTTTCATATCTTTTATGAAGGAGACTACTGCAATAGTAGAATCTGTGATCGAGAAGGAGACTGCTCTTTAGGTGGTCGAAACTGATCTCGACTGCTAGTAGGGATGGGAAGGACAGCAAACAGTGGTTCTTGCTCAATATCTTTGACTAGACATGGTCAAAGATATCCTCATTCCTCCATGACCAGACATGATCGAAGAGAATCAGGCGAAGAAACTCTCAAAAAGTTTTTTCTAAGTTCAAGATTAAAAGTGCAAAAGCAAGGTATGAAAATAAGAGCATAAACACAGTACTTTACCTCTATGTCTTCTTGAATGCACTTACTTTTGTGATTCCAGCTCGGCATCTCCATCGCCCGGATGCTCCTACGGAAAAGCCCCCTGCGGCTTTGCTCGCAGTCAAAGAAGCATTGGAGATGGTGGTCGAAGAAACGACCATCGCAGCAACAGAAGCTGCTATCGGAGCTGCAATGGCTACAACCACAGAAATGGTCATATCAGTAGAAGTTCAAGTAGCTGAAGACTGGGTAGAAATACCTTGTCAAGAGGTTCGAAGATGCCCCTCCTCGACCACAAGAAAGTACAGTCGGAGGAGAAGAAGAACAATCTAACTTCTTCTCTGGATATTTTAACCTCGTGTTTGTAGTGGGATGCTCCTCTGATCGACCTCAGAACCAAGTCCCACACCCAAGAGACCTTCATGACAAGGGAAATATCTTCGATGACGAGCGTCTTGAGAAGGTCTGGTGGAACAAGGTCGGCGATCTTGATCAACTCAAGGATTCCACATCGGTGCTTGCCAAATTTGTTCACAGGAGCATGAATGTAAGTATCAATTACTTAGACATTCGTACTTGGTCTTCCTAGTTTCTTATTGCCCTTCTGTTTTTAGAGAGCGTTGGAGGACATGGCGACTGTGGTCGAGTATCACAAACAACTCACGCCCTTTCAACAAGAAAATGTTGAACTCTCTAGGAAGGTAGAGGCATGGTAAGTCACTGGCTCTCATAGTCGAACTCTGTTTCGACCACTCGTCCAATGACTCATGTTTGTTTTTATCCTTTGCTGGCTTAGGAGCGACGAGAAGTTCTTAGCTGCTGCACTCAAAAATGAGAAAATCGAGTCATAGAGGCTAAAAAAGGAGAACGTCGACTAGTCATTAAGCCTCGTGAAGGCCAATGCTACAATTAAAGTATTAGAAGAGAAAATGAATAGTAAGTTCTAAACTTAAGACTACTTATTTAGATATCTTTCTTGTTTTTCTCTAACTCTTTTCTTATGATTAGACTACAAGTCAGAGCACTCGAGAAGCATCTATCCACCTTGAAGATTGAACAAGCCAACTCGATTTGGGATGCAGTCAAAGGCGTTGTGAGCTACGCCTTTGCAAAACTCAAGGTATACTACTAGAACCTCAACCTTCACCCGATCGATCATGACTTCAGTTGCTCTAAAGTAGAGGTAGTGCATCTGATCGAAGAACTAGAACCAATCGGAAGAAGGGTCATAGGGGAGATGCTACTCGACTTAGAGTAATTTGTAAATAAAAGACTTGTAAAAAAACATACCTTTATCAATGAAAAGTATATTCCTTTTTTTGCAATTCATCTTGTTGAGTAGTTAGTACTTATAAGACAAAAAAAAGTAATGAAAGAGAATGAATTTACGACTAAAAGATAAAGTTATATTGATAACTCTATCCTAGCTGGTGACTATTTAACAAAGCAAATAGTACAGAGTAGAGTATGTAGAGAGCAGAGCAGTTCATCCGACCATCGTTGTCGAATTCAATTGTCATGTTCTGGTAGCAAAAGTGAGGAACGAGTCGATGTTAGAAACTTCCTTCTATTAGGCAGGACCACATGCAGAGAGGAAATGCTTCAACTAGGTGATGTTTCGTCCTTTAGATTAGGGTAATCAAATTGAAGACTTAAACGATGACAGGACAAAGACTCAGAATTCCTTCCCTCATGTTTGTTCAACATTTTCGTAGACAACCCAATTATTTTGCGCTAATAGCAAGAGTTAAAATTGGCACGACACTATGAAGCTCCTTCTAATAGGCAGGACCACGTGCAGAGAGGAGAGACTTCGACTAGTGGTGTCTCCTTTGACCAGATAAACAAATTGGATGTACTAGAAGTGGTTGAATAAATATAAAAGAAATTCTACTGAATATACAATAATAAATATTTGAACTAACTGAAAGCTTTATTGAAAGAGTAGAAATATTACACATAAAATTTACGTAATTAGTCGATGTTCCAAGAGTTTGAGAGAATCTGTTTGTCTTCCATATCAAGTCGTACAGAGCCTGGTCATATGACTTCGACCACAGTATAAGGACATTCCCACTTAGGGAAAAGCTTGTTACGATTAGACTAGGATTGGATTTTTCTCAATACCATGTCACCTACAGTAAGACTACGAGGTTAGACCTTATAATCGTAGTACTTATGTATGGCTTACTGATAGACTACTAATCGGATTAAGGCTTGGTATCTCTTCTCTTTGAGCAAGTTGATGTCATCCATTCGAAGTTGCTCTTGGTTGGAGTCGCTGAAGTTCTCGATTCTTGTCAATCGGATCTTTAGTTCTGGAGGAAGCATGACTTTTGCCCAAAAAACTAGGAAAAATGGAGTCTCTCCTGTCACTTGACTAGGAGTTGTGCGAATTGCTCATAATACTGAAGGTAATTCTTGTACCCAATCCCCCGAGCGCTTTACGAGCTGGTTAAAGACTTGGGTCTTAATTCCTTATATTATCTAGCCATTCATATGCTCGACTGCACCATTGCTTTGAAGATTGGTGACTAAGGCATAGAAAAGTTTGGTACCCAACTCGTCACAAAATTCTTAGAATTTTGCACTCAAAAATTGCTTACCATTGCCTATAATTATTCGACTTGGAACTCCAAATCGTGTAATCACACTTCTCATCATGAACCTTTTGATGGCTTCCGTCGTTATCGTAGTCACCGATTCAGCCTTGATCCATTTTTGAACATATCAATAGCCACAAAAGGAACTCGAAGCCTCCCGGTGCTCTGGGGAATGACCCTAGGATGTCAAGACCCCAGGTTGCAAAAGGCAAAGATAAATAAATTGTCTGAAGAGTCTGGGTTGGTTGGTGTATTTGCCGGCTATGAAACTGGCATTGTACATACTTTTTAACCAATTCTTTGGTGTCATTAAGGGCTCTTGGCCAGAAAAATCTTATTGAAAGGCTTTGCCGACCAGCGTTCTGTAAGAGGTATGTGTTTCACAGATACCCCCATGTATATCGGTAAGGAGTAATAATCCTTTTTTCTACGACATGCATCGCATGAGAACCCCCTTGAGTACTCCATTTATATAGTACTCTATCTACCAAAGTATATATTTTGGCCTTGTGGGCTAAATGATCTGCTTTGAGATCATCGTTGGATACTGAACCCTTATGAAGATACTCATAGATGGGAGCCATTCAAGTATCCTCGTACTCTAGAGAAGTTACCTCATTAGGAGTTGTCTCTGGTGCTTCGACTAGGGATGACTTCTAGAGTTGCACCGACAAGACTTCTGGTGGTACATGTGATCAGAAAGAAGCTATTCGAGCTAACTGGTCCGCGACAAAGTTATTCTTCCAAGGTATATACTGTAACTTGAAACGAAAAAAATGCTTCTCAAACTTCTTGACTTTCGACAAGTACTAAAACATGGTCGAATTAGAGCATTGGTACTCTTTTTTGACCTGATTCATGACTAGTTGAGAGTCTCCTCTTATGAGTAGTCGATGAATCCCAAGTATTTTTGTGGCTCATATGACAGCCAACAAACCTTCGTATTCAACCACATTATTAGTGGCTGGAAAGTGTAGTTGAATAACATACTTTAATGTCTCTCCCACAGGGGATTTCAGGACGACCTAACCCCCGAGCCACTTAACGTAAGTGACCCATCATAGTATATTATCCACTAATCATGGGAGTTGTACTGGGGATCCTAAAGAGGTTCAGGGTTTATCCATTCGGCACTGAAGTCGGCCAAGATCTGGGATTTCATGGCCATTCGAGACATGAAATGGAGGTCGAACTCTCCAAGTTCTACCGATCATTTTGCCATGTGCTTCACTGTTCCCCTGTTCAGAGGACCTCTCCTAAGGGAAAATTAGATGGCACAATAATTTTGTGCACTTGAAAATAATGCATTAGGTTCCTCGAAAATATGAGGTGGATATGTAAGAGTTTTTGGACCTAAGGGTAAAGCTTCTTAGGCCTATGTAAGACTTTGCTTACATAGTAGATTAGTTGTTAGATATTTTCACGCTCTGCAACCAGTACTGTGCTTACTGTCTGTGGCATGGTAGATAGATATACTAGGAGTGTCTCTCCTAGCTTTGAAGAAACTAGAACAGGAGCACTCACAAGATATCTCTTGACATCCTCGAAGGTGTCGTTAGCCTCTTTTGACCACTTGAAACCCTCATGTTTCTTGAGAAGCTTGAAGAAAGAAAATCCTTTCTCTCCCAATCGTGCGATGAAATGACTTAGAGCCACTATGCAGTTAGTGAGTTTTTGAACTTCTTTTTTTGTGGTCGATCGTAGGAAAACTTACAACCACTCTATAAAATTTCTTCCTTATCGATATAGAGTATACTCAAAGAATAAAATTACGTAATAGTTTGAGGAATACTCTATCCTCGTCAACTTGCAAATAAAGATATATCAAAATGAAGATTCAAATAAACCCCAAAACTCATAATTTTAGTTCCATTGGAAAGATCTTGATTTTAGATTAATTTAAAAATAAATTTCACTTATTTTGGATTTAAGATGAAGGAGAATGGGCCTTTCAAAGTTTGAGTGTTAAATTAATTCTAGAAAATAATAAAGGATAGAGAGTCTCTCACTAACAGGTGGGGCCTAGGGATTTTAATTTTGTTTTCTATTTTTTCTGTTGGAAAAGCCATAGTGTATGATAGGTGGGGTCCACAGGGTTTTTATCTTCTTTTTGAATTAATTTTCAAAGGAAAGTCCCTAGATGCTGATAGGTGGGACTCTTACACTGTAGTAACAGTGGGTCAGGCCCACTTGTCAGTGGCTTATGGCTCACTTAACTGGTTTTAAGGGTTCTTAAACGGTTAGGGGCCCACGTATCATAGAGACTAAGCTTTAACTAAACGGGGAGGGCCCGCATGTTAGCAGGTGCTTAATTAATTAAATGACAGCTATTAACGTAATTTAATCTCATGTTTAAAACTTAATCTTTGCACTATAGTCTTCTTCTTCCTCCCACAGAAGAGAGCGATGCTCGTCGCTGGTGAGGAAGGCACAAGGGTCGGAGGGGAGGTGAAAAACGGAGTTCTCACCTCAGCCCGCACCTCTAGGCTATGTCTCGTAGCTTAATTTGGGTTGCGCGGTGCTCAGCGATGTGCTTGGCGGTGGTACCAAGAGCACAACAACACGGTGAATGATGAGGAGATAGGTTAATTCCTTGAATTGAGAGCATCAATGGGCTATGGGGAGGCTACCTAAGGGGTCAACGATGCTCGAGGAAGACCGGGGTGGCACGGAGATGTGGACCCTTGGTAGTGAAAGGTTGGACCACGGTAATAGCTAGCTACGATAGTCGTCATCCTGATTGGTGAGCCAAGAAGGTAAGAGGACGTGCTAGGGGTGTCCTGTGCCAAAAGAATCAAAGCACGACTTATCGTAGCGGTAGGGATGACAATCGATGGAGTTGGAGAAGAAAGGTGGCTCCGGCGAGCTTCAGCTGATGAGGGAACAATTCCTTGAAGGGAAGGGAGAGTGAGGTGTGGCAGAGCTACTAGGGGCTCAGTAGGGTATTTATAGGTGACCAGGTGATGTGGGCAGCTCATGGTGGTGGCGGTGAGGTGGCACAGCAGGCTTTAATGGCCATTGTCAGCTCAGTTATGGCCATAGGAGCACTAAGAGGATGGTTGTGCATGATGAGGTGGCTCGGCAACGCTTGGTAGAGCGATTGCTTGGTTGGCTCTCATGGTCGATCGCTAGGGTGACATGCGCCGATGCGACCGTGTGTTAGGTTGGGTGCCAGGGTGGCGGAGCTGGTGTCGTGGTGCAGTTGAAGGTGCACAATGACAATGGCACGATGGTCCGAATGCAGGCGAAAAGGGTGGCACTGTGGCCAAGAGTTGTGGTGGTTCTTGGCACATACAGCTGGCGCGGGTACACGCACGATGTGGCGCATGGGGAGAGTTGGGCTGGCACAGGTGAGCACAAAAGCAGGTCTACGCAGGTTGGGCAGTGCACAGGCATGTACCGGCACAGGTGGGCATGGCTGGGTTGGCGGGGAGCACTGGGTGTGACGGGGCTAGCTCTGCGTGGGTGTGGCTGTCGTAAGGACTTGGCATGCGTTGGCGCCAGTTGGCCGGGTAGAGGCATGGCAAGAGGATATTGGACATGGGCCAAATGAGCCAAGCTCAAGAAAATGTGATTTTCCATTTTTGAATTAGTTTCATATTGTAGTTTTGAATTCCCATTCAAATTCTCAACGCAATTCAAGGATAAGTTTGGATCATGTTTGAATTTAAACATGGAATGGGCATGTGTTTTGATTATGATTTTTCCTAAGTATAATTTGGCTTTTGATTGGCAATGGGATAGGAATTCCCCAAGTTTGAATTGGTCCCCTATTTTAATTCAATTGGACTTGATTTACAATTGGCTAGTATTTAGGATTTTATCTATTGGGTTTTTTATTTTAATTTCCACTTCTCCTCTCATTTTAGCTCATGAGTCTTTTTAATAAAACATTATTTTATTATTTTATTTAATTTAATTTAATCATGTCAACCATACTTTCTCCTCACTATTTTGCATTCATGTACTATATCCAATAGGAACTTAAACAAAAAAAGTCAAGGAAAACCAAATGGCAAAGCAATGTAAGTAAAAAGTTTTAAAACTTTCACATTTTCAATCACCAGGCTTTTTGAGGTGTTACACTACCGCTGCATCAGTATTACCGGGTTTTATATGCTAGTCTGCTATTTTCAGAGAGGTGCTATGTTGGACTTCAACTGAAATGGTACTACCATTATTCTTGACCGGTAGTAACGCAACGGTATGACCGCTTTACATGACTGGTACTACTGTATTGCAGTATGATCGTATTTTAGTTGGCGATAGCTAGTTTTTTTAGAGAGGTGCATTTTTGGGAGATTCTCTCCCCTTTGGAAATGATACTACCGCAACTTAAGTGCGGTACTACTGTGGTATCAGTATGACCGGGGCATGTGAGTGGGAGATAGATAAGGCCAACAAAGGGAGAGGGAAGCATCACTACCAAAGCCACCACCCAAAACCTCCATAGAGCAACCATGTTCACTGCACAACAGAGCTCACAAGCCAATAGAGAGCCGATGAGATGGAGTGTGAGTATTCAAATCTACTCGACCAACGACTATTTATAGCCAAGTGGAGATATTTTAATAAAAGTGAAGAAAACTTTTGTACTCTAAATTTGGGATCATATATAAGGAAATGCGAAAGACCCAATGTCTAGAAAAATTCAAAATAGCTATGGGTAAAGTGATATAAGTCCGTGGAGTACTTTAAATAAATCATGAATTCAAGCCAATCTCTTGGATAAGAATATGTGGGAACCAATTGGGTCTTTCTCTTCTCTAGAATGATTGTTAGAACAATTTTGAACATTTAAAACATCAAAATAACAAATTATGTTTCTAAATAAGGGTTAGGTAAGAATTTGAGTAAAATGAAGATATATGTGCATAATTATTTAAAACTTGATGAGTACCTTGTACTCACTCTTGCTATTAAATCTCCCCCCTTTCAAAGCCAAACATAGCTAAGGTATACTTGGGGACCAACAAGGATGGGGTGGAAAATAAAGGCACCTAGGGAAACGAGGTTGACACTGACTGGGAGATCGACGAAGCGAAGGCCATATACAACAGTTAGGACAACTAGGTGACTTGTAACTCTTCATTATGGCTTGGACAGGTACTAAGTTATCTTCTTTTCTCCTGTTTAGCCTATAAGTATTGTGTATAATTAATTCATAAAGGACAACTATTATTGCAATATTATTGGGTTGACTTGTGCACTCAAGACTATTAGCTTTGCATGGCTTGGCACTATAATAATGAGAAAGTAGCCTAGTCTCTAATTATTATTTAGCTGCAACACTCTGGTATGATTATTATTCAATGAGGCAGCGTCCTTATTGAGCAACAATCCGTTGACTCATGTCAGGTTCTGAGTATAATAACACGGGGAACCACAACTTGTAAGCTAATGCCTGATTCTTTTGAGTTGTGGCTGATGGCTTTTGTTTGTGCTTTTTGAGACAACGGCAGACACACGAAGATGTTGACATAGGTGGCATAGACATTTTAGGTTTGGGAAGCTGTTTGGAGAAGTGGTTTCGAGAAGCGACTTGGAGAAGCCATCCTATTTGTTTTGACTTTTGTAGAAGTAAAAACCAAAAGACAGAAAAAAAAAACCCAAAAGAAAAGGTTCATTACCATGGAGAGGGTCATGGCTCATGGGCTCATGGTAGCAGTGGTGGACCTACCGAAGGGTTAGGGGGCTGGCGCCTACCCTACCTCCGACCGAAGAGTAGGTACCCCCAAGCTTCATCTGGGGCACCACCGATCACTGGGCGACCACCGCCATGCGCCATGCGGCCATGCCTTGTCAACCTAAGGATGAGGAAGTAAGAGTAACCGAGCCCGAGTAAGGCATGTATAGATAGATGCACTTGGGCCAATAGCAACAAGTAGCATTGCATTGTAGCAAAGCGCCAAAGGGCAAAGGCCAAAGCAGCAAAGCCAACCAAAATGGCAAAACGAAATACCGAAGTGACAAAGCCCACATGTGCAAGTCATCCAGATCCAATTCACCAATTTGGCAACACTACTGTAGCAACATCAACATAACAATCGATTTGATTTCATCCCCTTGACCCCTTCTCCTCTTGCTGTTGGCGACGGGCAGTGTTGGTGATGGGCAAGTGGGCGTGGCCGAGCACACAACAGGCAGCTTGGAGGCTGCTGATTCTTGTGCGGCGCTGATGGCAGTCGGGCAATGGGTCGATGGGGGTGTGGGGCATCAGATATGGAGTAGGAGAGCTGGCCCAGAGAGGTAAGTCACCGCCTCTCCGAGAGGGAACCAGGGAGGCAGGGAGCCACCGGCCACCCAGCTCACCGGCGTCGTGTGACGTAGTGAGAGAGCCAGGAAGGGGAGTATCTAAGGCTAGGAGGGGCTACGGGGAAGAGATCTATGGCACCATCACTGCCATGGCTCGTGGTGGTTAGCCAGCAGGAGGGATTGCCGACTACCGACTACCGAAAGAGCCGAGGAAGCGAGGTGCGATAAACAACTATTCCCATTTGCGGTCTGCCTGAGACTGGAAGAAGTGGAATGAATATGGAAGAAGTGGCTGTGGTGTTCGACTCGGTCAGATGCTAGATGGAGATGGTCTCCTTTATGTTATTATGTATAATGTATTCACTTCGGTACTTCACTATTTAGACTTCAGTATTCATGTATTAATGGTCTCCTTGACACTCGACAGCAATAGAAATTCCTAGTATGGAGTCGGCTGTGGAGGCCTGGACACCTGAGGGGGACTGTCGGCTGCGCTTTGTATTAATAGGTATAAAACATAAATTTACTTTTCTATTTACGTAATTATGATTGATATGGTATTTTAGTTTCATGTATTGTCATTTATCGATTCATAGAGTTGCAAGAAATGGAGAAAAGAACATTGCATAAATATTTTTCATGCAATACAAGTAGTACTCTTCATACTAATGAGAGTTAAAGAAGACTTAGGTGGATTTTAGTCCCGATGAAATCATCGCTGATCCGGTGAATCACATACTTATTAGTTGGTATCACAATGAAATTAGAGATCAAGAGAGATGAGCATATTTGTTGAGAGGTCCAACCCAATCAAAAGGCCATAATTTTCCACATAGAATAATAAATGATTGTTCAAGAGCATTTCAACAATCTTGGTACAATAAATATGATTGGTTGGAATATAGTGTGAAAAATGATGCTGCCTTTTATTTCTATTGTTTTCTTTTCAAGAAACCACGAAGGCCCAAAATATATGGTAGTGATGTATTTACAACAATAGGGTATTCTAACTAGAAGAAAGCTTTAGGAGCATTTGATAAACACGTCAGTGGACCTAGTAGTTATCATAACATTGCAAGGGGGACTGTGAGGATAAGTGTGTTTCAAAGACTTTCTGATCATGCCTAAGAGTTAGAAATTGCATATAAAATTTATTTGACTGTTTCTTTAGATTGTGCAAAATTTCTCCTAATGTAAGGTGAAGCTTTTTGAGCACACGATGAATCTTCAACTTCCATCAACAAGAAAAATTTTAGAGAATTGGTTGAGTGAAACAGATATAAGAATGATGAAGTGAAGAAAATGGTCGATTAAGCTCCGTTACATTATGTGATGATTTCTCTAAAAATTCAAAAGGATCTTACGAAAACTTGTGCACAAAAGGTCACGAACGTGATTATGGAGGAGATTGGAGATAGAAATTTCTTCATGCTTATTGATGAGTCACGAGATATATCAATAAAGGAGCAAATGTCCGTGATTTTGAGGTAGTTTATTTTACATTTTTACATTGTGTTACTTATTCGTATGATTATGTGGTTGTGTTTTAACTTAGCATAATCTGTAGCATACAAGTTTGTGAATGATCAAGGGAATATTCTTGAAAGATTTCTTGGTATTAAACTTGTGACAAATTGTACATCTGTTACATTGAAGGAAGCTTTGTTTGTTTTGCTTGGAGAGCACCAATTATTAATTTCTAGGCTACGAGGGCAGGGTTATGATGAAGCTTCAAATATGAGAGGAGAATTTAGTGCCTTGCAAAGGCAGATCCGAGATGAGAATCCATATGCTTTCTATGTTCATTGCTTTACCTATCAATTGCAGTTAATGGTTGTGACTATTGCAAGTTATAGTAGAGCTATTGCTGATTTCTTCAACTATGTTCCCTTGATAGTGACCACTGTTAGAGCATCTTGCAAGATAATGGATATATTACTTGCAAAGTATCAAGATACCTTGTTGGAGAATCTAGAGACTGGTAAGGCTGTCCCTGGCACAGGGTTGCATTAAAAAAATGAGTCTAGCTAGACCTTCATATACTAAATGAGGCTCTTATCTAAAACCTTACAGCATATTTACCAAATATGGGAGGCGGTGTTAAAGGTACTAGAGATTGTGAGTAAAGATACATGTCAACCATCAAGTCATGATGGAGCATCAAGTTTGATACAGAAAATGAAAAGTTTTGAATTTGTTTTCATCTTGCATTTATTGATAGACTTGCTAACCATTATAAGTGAGTTATCACTTGCTTTGCAAAGGAAGAATCAATATATTGTTGAACCGATAGGTTTGCTTGTCGATGTGGAAGTGCGTTTGCAGAACATAAGGGATAATGTGTGGGAGCCATTATTCCAGCAAGTGAAAAGTTTTTGTGAAGCAAGTGATATTCATATGCCAAATATGAAAGAACCCATTTCAGTTAAAGGTATATCTGAACCCATTTCAGTTAGAAGTATATCTGCACGTGGGAAGCGTACGGTGACTTACTTTCACTATTACCATGTTGAGATTGTCATTACTGCTATTGATGCCCTTACATTAGAGATGAACCATCGGTTCAATAAAGTTTCTTCGGAGTTACTGGTATGCACGTCTTGTCTTGATCTAAGCGACTCTTTCTCTAAGTTTGATGTAAATAAGTTTATTCCAGTTGCTGAGATTTATGCTGATGACTGCAACATATGTGACCGTTTGTTGTTAAGAAATCAGCTTCAAACCTTTGTTCTTAAGGTCAGAAGATGTGTAGAATTTTATGGATATGATGATATTGTAAGGCTAGCTTAAAAGATGGCTGAAACAGGAAAAAATAGAACATTCCCATTGGTCTATCGCCTTATTGAGCTAACACTGATCCTTTCAATGGCAAGGCATCGGTTGAAAGAGTCTTTTTGGTAGTGAATATTATCAAGACAGATTTGCACAATAGAGTAGAAGATGAGTGGTTCAATGACTTGATGATATACTATACCGAGTGAGAGATTTTTAGAAACCTTAACGATGATAGAATCAGAAAACGTCTTCAAAGTATGAAATCTCGTAGAATGTTATTGTATCGTACTTGTACTACTACTACTACTTAATCTTAGCTAGTGGTATATTTCATTTTTTCAATCTTTATAATTATTCACAATCGTAATTTCTGATTTTATCACTAAGTTTGCTAATTTTGGTGTACAAATATTTACGGATTTTGGGAGACACATTATATATTACTGAGATGTAATCTTCGATGTATTTTGCATTTCTACTATGTTCTTGCTTTAATTATGTATATTTTTAAATTACAAAAAATAGTTTGATTTATATTTAGTTTATTTATCTTTTATTAGTAATGTCTCACTAGTTCTGTTGAAATTTAGGTCCTGTTCTTTTTGCAGCTTCTAAAAGCCGCTTTTGGCTTTTGCTACAGTAACTAACTTTTAAACGGAGTATTTTTTTAAGAGGGGGTCTACAAGTTAATTGTAGCACACGTTAAAAAACTAATATTTGTACCATAAAAAATCGCAAATGAGTATCTCTTTTTCCGTAATCTCTGTCGTAAACAACCAAAAAACCATCAGTCGCAGCCAAAAATCATCAATCGTAACAAAAAAAAAATAGATCCTTAGTTCCAGACCTGCCGCTGCATGGCAGGAGAAAATTTGCACGTATTAACATATAGTGTAGATACCACGGCACGTATGTCGTATGTACCCCTGGCAAACACGAAATGTACTGTTGGTAGTACACATTTCTGAATGTACCACTGGCCGTATTCATACGCGCAAGTCGTAACAGCCGCGGCTACGCCTACCGTCCTCTGTCTCCGGCTGACATCCATGAATGAGGGCGGAGGAGTATTTCAGAAGCAAGCCCATCACCTCTCTGGTGAGCCGAGCAGAGCAGAGGCAGAGCTGCTCTCCTGTGATTTTGATGCACTGGACGCCAAAGCGACGCCTACGCAAGAGAGAGAAAGGAGAGGAGGGAGCAAGAGCAACGCTACTGCTCTAGTGGAGGATGGAGTGCTAAAGACTGAGTAGTGAGTGCAGTGACGCAGTGGCATTTTACTGCGCCTGTGCGCTCACAGGCTCCATCTGAGGAGGGCTCGGGCTCCTTCGCTTCCTCCCTCCTCGCACCATTGTTAGAGAGAGGGAGAGGGAGAGGGAGAGCGAGGAGGAATAAACAGGAACGGCGTTAATTAGGTGGGATGGGATCGAGGATGCATGAGTCGTGTTTTTTTTTCTTGCAAGTTGGAGAGATCCCTCCTCATCTGGTCATGCTTAGCTTGTCTTGTGGCGCCGTGCTGTTCTTGAGGACCTGCAGTTTCTTGTGGTGGTTCTTGGATCGTATCTGGTGTTGGAGTTTGACGTTTCTTGATGATTTTTTCTCCTTGGTCTTTGGGACGTCTTGCGGCTGATCCGTTTTCTCTGAATCTTGGTTGTTTGGTTTCAACCAGGGCTCGAGGCGAGGATGCTGAGGAGGGTGGTGGTGTCCGACCAGGCCGCGGCGGGGGACGCGCTCGACGGCGCCGGGGCAGGCGCCGGCGCGGGAAAGCCCCGTGGCGCGGCGTTCTTTGCGGTGCCGCGGCTGCTGGTGGGGCTCGCGGCGGCCAAGTGCGCGCCGCCGGAGTGCGACTCGCCGGTGCGCAGCCCGACGTCGCCGCTCGACCTCAGGGCCTTCGCGGCGCTCGGGGGGTCGCTGCTCCGGTCGCCGCGGTCGCCCAGGAGCTGGGACTCTCGGCGTGTCGGGCTCGGTGGCCTCGTGGACACCCTCGCCGAGCCCGCCGCCGACGCCAAGAACCGCCTACTCGGGCCCCAGATCCGGCCGATCAAGCCGCAATGCCTCACTAAATCCTACACCTCCCTGCCGAGAGACTGCGGCCATGCGCAGCCGGAGCTCGGGAAGGTAAAGGCCGCCGCCGCCGCCGCCAGCGGCATGTCGGTGCCGTGCAGTAGGTTCTACGGGGATGTGAAGTCTGGTCCAGAGGTCATCTTGTCCGGTGGTGCTCACCTCGGTGCGAACAACCATTCGGCCGATCTTGGCAAGTTCCCGGCGCCCGGGTCGCTGCCGGTGTCGATCGGCGACCCATGCCGGTACGTCGGGTCGGTGTCGGCGACGGAGGTCGAGCAGTCGGAGGACTACACTTGCATCATAGCTCACGGCCCCAATCCGAAGACCACCCACATTTTTGGGGATTGCATCTTGGAGCCCTGCACTGTTCGTGTTTCTGATGGTGCGAGCAGGGAGACCGATGAACTGAAGGAAGGGGCTGAGTCCTACTGGCTGGTGAAGTGCTCCGCCGACGCCGGCGAGGAGTTCATGCGCTTCTGCTTGACTTGCAATAAGCAACTGGATGGCAACGACTCTTGCATTTATCGGTATGTTGATGCAATCAGATGTTTCTTCAGATGTGTAAGATCATGGTTCTGCAAGTTTGGTTGTTTGGGGAGTTTGCATCAGTTGCATTAGGATGTGTTCATCGGTAGACGAACTTTTCTTGAAATGGACAGATTGGAAACAGTACAATTTGCTGATTTGTTTGTCAGACTAGGATTGCATTTCTTTAATTGAACAAGTTAATAGTAAAATGGGTAGCTGGGTAGTATTGCTTGACTTAACGTCATTGAACAAATTGTTGAATATACTTTGCAGAGGTGAGAAAGCATTCTGCAGTGGCAACTGCAGGGACCAAGAGATCCTAATTGAAGAGGAAGAGGAGAACAACACTGAGGTCTCCTCCCCCAGCTCTGCCTCAGCCGGCTCATCGTCGTCATTCCACGATGACATCTTCATGGCCGGAATGGTCGTCTTGCAATGAACTCCAGCTCCCCGGTACCTGACCAATGCACAGTGTGCCGGGATAGATGGTCAATAATGTATATCATCATCGTTGTCGCCTTCGTCGTTTTCATCACCACTATCATCAGTTTGCTTGTTTTGTAAGTTCTTGTTTCAGCAGTTGAGAAAAATTCGGCGGCATTGGTGGGTCATTGTGAATTGGGAGCTGCATCTAGCTCTACAAATTTGCCTAGCTTCGGGCTCTGGGCTTTCAGAAAAGAGAGGCTGCCTGCCTTTAGCCCTGTAGTTTTGGTCCTAAGGCTATTGGCTATTGCAAGTTCCCTTTCTTCTCGCTTCTTTGGTTTCCTCTTAGCAGCAATGACAATGTTTGCGTGCTGTAAGTTGCGACAACTTTATGAGATAATGGCATTGAACTGCTTTGGGTAATTTTGTGCTTTTGCTTTGAGCAAATGAGTACTTAAGTGACGTGATGTGATGATGACTTACTATTGTTTACAAGTTTTTTTTGGGGAGGGACTATTGTTTACATGCTTGTTCCACGAGAATAAGGAAAGTGTTGTTGATTTGTCAAAAGAGTTGGGAGCTGACTGATAGGCGGCCTATAGAAGCTGGAGAAAACTTGGTAGGGGTGATGGACTGTCAGTAATATCAGTGTCTTTTCAGCCTGAATTTTTCATGATCTAACAGCAGCACTGTTGCAGGACAGCCAATGGAAAAAAAGATGCATGTGAGATTAGTTCTCATTGTTAAGGAATTTAGTCTGTAGTACATCATTTGATTTTGTATGCTTCATCAAGAGATGAATTCTTTAAGGAGTTGGAAGCAGCGTCCAAAACCTTTGGTGGACTCTAATCACTCTATATTCAGACTTCAGAGCAGAATTTCTGCATTTCTTTTTATGGGCAACTGTACCTCTGAAAGATTGAATAGGACAACAGAGGGGTGAATACCAACTCAGAATTTTTTCTTAAGTATTTAAGATTTTACACTCAGACATTTATAGAGATGTAGAACAAAAAATTCTTAGGTCAAAACCAAACCAACTAGTCTAAATTAATAAAACTTAGAATCTAACCTTTTCCAACGGTTTGATCGGCTTTCAAATGGCGGTTTGACTGGCTTACGCGGTTTGATCGGCCTTATAATGGCTGTCCGACCGGTTGCTACAGTAAAATCAGGAAAGATAAATAATGTTTTTAGCCCAACTTAAAAAACCAAAATCGAGAGAACTTTTAATCCGTAAATTCAAATGATATGAAATTTTGCATTAATCTTCTCTAGGTTATTGTGAACCTATTTTAACAAACGAACATGAAAATCATAACCAAAGTTGGGACTTTTTTCAGTTTGTTGGAAGGTTGCACTAAAACCGAGCCAAAAGCCCAAACGGTGAATACAACTAGCTTGTGGGTAGATGATAGCCAAGATAGTTTTAGATGTATTCTCATATATCATAGTAAGCTAGAATACCGAAGACCATGACCAAAAAACTCTTAAAACAAGAAGTTACTTGATGAGGCTAAAATTAAGCAAAACCGAGTTTTTTCGTCAATCTTGTTATCAAAGTACCTAGATAGATAAAGATAGATTCCCAAGAATTATCTCCATCTCTTACACGTTTTTGACACAACAAGACCACAAGAAGAGAAAGAATAGAGATCAAAACCAACTAAAAGATAAACACATCAATCAAATACAAGATAGACTCAAGAGATACACAAATATTGATGTATTGATTGCTTGAGAAGGTAGGTTTACAGCCACTCTACCTTGAAGGATAGAGAGCACACTATGCACTCAGAATCCTAACCTTAAAACATCAAAGTACAAGAGAAGTGGGTTGGATGATTAACAACATGTCTCTATCCTAACCCCTTTTATAGATGGGTTAGACAGCCCCATTCCTAAAATATCAAAACACAAGAGAAGTGGGTTGGATTGTTAACAATATGTCTCCATCCCAACCCTTTTTATAGATGGGATAGCTAGCTCTATCCATCTCTTAATAGATACTATCTACTTAGCACAATAAGGAAAACCCATTAACCTCCCACACACGGGTTTTAACTTACAGATGTCACTTATGCACGTTTTTCAAAATACATAAACCTGAATCCATGTAAGTCCTTTGCCTTGATTTGTCTTGATCAAACCAGCTCCACCTTGACCTAAATCACTCTCCAATTTATCACCTATGCACCGTGGTTTTGATCCAAAGTGGTTTCTGATATTTTAACTAAACTACCAAAATACCCCTCGTTGACCTAGTCATCACTATTTATTGTAAGCAATCACCATACTTATCACGTGTAGGTGTACCACTAGCTTGCCACGCGTCACGAAATCTCTCCCATCCCGGTTCCACCGAACCACGGCTCACTTGGCCCATGCAAGCCACATAGCGCCGTCCCGCCGTTCAAACTCGCTCTCAATGTTTCCTGCCTTTCTCGTACCATGCTTGAGCTCAACGTCTTACCTGGTATCATCGATCGTTCTGGGTCTCAATTCTTCCATAAAGTCTAACACCGATCCTTACTGTTGACCATAATTGACTCCAAGCGACTCTGCATATTCAAATATAAAGAAATCATTTCCGGGCACAAGTTCTTCATAACACGACCCACGTTAACTGTAATATAGCTCATGCAGCCTTAATGCAATGACCCAAGCCACATCAACTCAATCTATGACTTAAGTCCCAAAATCCTCAATTTCTGCCCGTAACTAATCTTGACAAAGTGCGATCTTTGCAAAAACAAATAACTACTCCAAAATCATTACAATGATTCATCATAATATTAAACAGGACATTCTCACATGATCTTTCAACCTCTTTGGAAAATGAATCAGTATATATATCGAGAAATGGTGAAAATAAACATCTTACTCATTTCCTATAAAAAATGGAGGAGGATTTTCTCCAGAACAAACATGAAAACGGAGCTGGTCCTGAAAAATAAGCATGGCCGTGGTGGGGAGAGCCTTACGTCAGAAAATGAGAGAGAGAGAGAAAGAAAGAGAAGTAATGGAACGGGCCCAAGCCGATCTAGTTATGCTTGGGCCAGGTCCAATAGGACAATTGTTTGAGAAATTATACGGCCTAACGAACAGGTTCGCAGCTCCGAGTTGTGCCCTTTCTGAAGGCCGGGATCTCCTACTCAAGCCCATAAAGCTCCCCTGGAGATACCGTCTTAGAGGCCGGATGGCCGAGAGCGGAGAGGCCTTACCGCTGTTTCGAGCGCGAGATTCTCATATCAAGCACGAGTCTTGGATTTAACTAAAATTTGGTTGAATCATTTTTTTATTACGAGAAAAATGTATACGCACACCATACGTGTACACACATAAGTGCTTTCTTAGCACATATCTAGAAAGTACGCACACCATACGTATACACACATAAGTGCTTTTTTAGCACATGTCTAGAAAGATTCAGGCTAAAGATAAATCTACGACCTCTTAAAATTTCAACTGAAAACATATTTACTTGTACATAAGGATGGACACTATGATTTGAACCATGGTGAGTGGAGTAGTACACTTATAACTCCACTCACCAAGAGGTGATTCTTAAATTTAAGCTAAATAATAAACCAAATGTGCACCCAAATAAACCTTAATTTTGCAAATATTTTAATTAACATTTTGCTATTGACAGATACTCCATCCTTTGATTTTTATAAGGCGTTTACGCATTTTGAGATTTAGACTTTGTAATGTTTGATCAACAATTAGATAAGCAGCTAGTTTCGACACTTCTGAGGGTGGAGTTTGCCGTTGTGGGTAGGGGTGAAAACGGATTCAGATTTGGACCGATTATCTGGCTACCGAATTCAGATTTGTCAAATCTAGATACTTAATATCTAAATCTGAATAGAAATGGATCCGAATTCGGATGTTAAACTGCCAAAGTTCCGGATGTTGGATGCGAATTCGATATGGCTTGATGCGGATTTGGTGTCAGATATCCAAATAAGATCCGGATCTGGAGTCGGGTATCCGGATTCGGTAGATATAATAGTATCACTAGCTAACATGTATCTTTTGCATTTAACCTACAAATTAGGCATATTATATATGCATTTCAATCATCTCAATGAGGCCATCGTCATGGTGGACTCCAATTTAGTATATCATATTTTTTGTTTTAGTATATCCCCCAATAAAACATTTTGCGTGCTCTTTTTAGCAAAATTTGATATGCTTATAATTGATTTATTTGTAATATATCTAGAATTAGTTAAGATAAATGATAAAATGGCACCAAAGATCAATGATTACATGATAAACTAGAAAAAAGAGGCAAAAATAGTATTATAAAACCGATATCAATTTGCTAAACTTTATTACGCCATAGAATACGAAGATGTCGTCAGAGCTGCACTATAAAAATATGTGAGATGAATGAGTAATTTATTACTGTCAACATCTAATGCACATTTACATGTTAGAGTCAACTATTTATCAATTTAAAATGTTAAAACAATTCGATGCCATGTTTTAAATAGGAGAGGCTATAAATAATTATGGGAATCTAAAAAATAGTCAAATCTGATCCGATTTTGAGTATGATCTGATCTAAATTTGTATCTTATATTTGTTCGATCCATATTCATATCTGATATTTGTCCAATTCATATTTGAATCTGAGTAAAAAATATAGATATAAATATGTTTTGAGTACTATCCGATATGTATTTGATCCGTTTTCGTCCCTAGTTGTGGAGAGAGATCAGAATAAAGTGGTTTTATGATTTAGCACAGTTTACTAGAGTACCGAGGCAATGCATGGTTAGCCTAGCTCAGCTGCCAATTAGCATTTTGTACTCTTTATGTAACGATTGGGCTGTTACTTAATCAATAAAGCTCTCCTCTTTTTGTCACAAAAAAAGACAATGCATAGGTCTAGTGACATTTGTATTTGTATTTACTTTTATTCGATTACAATTTTGTAGTTATTAACAATATATAATAAAAGATATGAACGGTCCAAGTTTTAATTTTGAAGACGGTCGCAAGTTAAACCATAAAATGTACATTCAGCACTAACTATAGATACTAGAAGCGTAACAAGCAGGGGCAATCTACCAAGCAAATTGTGGATACTACGCCGTCCTGGCTCGACAAGGCATCGGCAAAGCTTTAATTAAGGTTGAGACCCTTTTTAGTATATGGGCTGAAATACTATTTTTAGTATATGGGCTGAAATACTACTACGTTCGTACAGTTAGTCTAAATTTTTTTCAATTGCTAGAGGTGACTAAACTTAGATATTTACCACTAGAATGGTAACGGGGACATTCCCCGCTGGAACCCTAGGAATGGTAATAGGGACATTCCCTGATTACCGTTCCCCACCCCTGATTGCATGATTGGGGAGTAATTCCTTCTGGTCCTAGCCCCGGTAGGAAATGAGGACCGGATGGGTCCCTTCTCTGGTAAGAGTAGCCACTTTGTTTGTATAACTAATCATAATCAACAATAATACGGTGTTATATTAGTAAAGGATGCAAGAGTCTATCTTAAATCTCAAGTAAACATATGATATCATCGTATAACGTTAAGATGTAATGTTTGTGAGAGGATATATAAGCAATATATGTTTAAGCCCCACTTATCATATACTTATCGGTCCTTGATGGGGAACAGGTATTGGGGGTGGGGGAATGCCCCTGTCCCTGCCAGCCCCAACAGAGATTGATTTCCACCCATTTCTATCCCTACGGGGAAAGGTTTTCCCATTCTTGTTCTCTAATAGGGGACTTCCCCGATGAGGAACAAGGAATGGGGGTCTATCACCATCCCTATTTGGAACCATCACATTGATTTTCCGGCAATTTCTTTTAAAAATAACTTCTCATCACAACATGTACCAACAAAAATAGCCAACCAAAAGTCTCCTTGGATCCACACAACCAGGCCAAGCCTAGGCTGGATGGGCTGTACAGGCCAAGCTAGAGTGGTGCCGATGGCCGAACACACCTGTAGAGGCATAGATGACATGCACCATTCAGCACAAATGTACACCATACTCACACACGAGTGTGCCCTTAAGAAATTAGTGTTGAATAACTAGTATTGCCAATCGATCCAACAACCAATCAACATAACTAGTAAGCGAAAATAGTATAAACAATAGCAATAGTAGATAAACAATAGACAAGATATGTGAGAGCAATCCGACGATCTTCTTTATTGATATAACTTAGATGTGCAAAATAGATAGTCTCTCTCTCCTATATTTATAGTCAACTAGGCTAAAGAGTCATTTTGGTAAATGCCCACATCTCTTCTTGGCGACAAGTTGGAGGGGCTCATGTGGGCTAGCACACACCCCTTTTAGGGGGGTGCCAGTTATACAACACTTCCCCTTGGGTGGATACCACCAATATACACATGCCTCATTAAAACTTCTGAAAAAAACTTAGTGAGGAAAAAAGGAATGGAGAAAAGAGTATATTACACACACAATATGTATTGCACTAGTTGTCTGATTAAAAACCTTCATGAGAAAATTTCTAGTAAAAACTCACTGGAGGAAAAAGAGTACAACATTTTGATCTTCATGATCACATTCAATCTTCAAGATTAAAGGATAGATATCAATCTTCAGGACCTAATACATGTGGGTTTCATATTTAGGGAAGTGCTCCCCTTGAATTCTACACATTTCTAGGTCACCTCATTCCAATGCCACATACACATCTTTTAAAGCTAAATGTTGGCAGGGACTTACTAAATAAATCTATAAGATTTTTACAAGACTTAGTGTGTAGTATTTTCAGTTCATCTTTCTTCTAAAGTTCATAATCAAAGAATATTTTAGAAGCAATATGCTTCATGAGATTACTCTTAACATAACCCATTTGCATTTATGCAACACGTGCAACATTGTCTTCATAGATAATTGTGAGGGTCTGGATAGTGTTCATGCTATATTATTGATGGATATGGCCAATCATCCGTCTGAGCCAAACACATTCACGTGAAACTTCATACAAAGTAATACTTTGAGTGGTTCGTAGATGTAGCTACAGTGCTTTGTTTTACTGATCACCTAGAAGACAGTTGTTCCACCATAGAGACACAAACCCAATCTATGATATCATTTTATGGGGATCAGAAAGATATCCAGCATCTGTATATCCTATCATTGTCAAGTCTTGGTTCTTCTAGTAAAACAATCTAAGATCTTAAATTCCTTTGAGATATCGGAGTATTGTCTTAATGCCAGTCTAATGTCTTCTAGTTGGAGCCACACTGAACCTTGTTAATAGGTTAATTGCAAATGCAATATCAGGACTGGTGCAATTTGCAAGATACATCAGTGCTCCTACAACGCTTATGTATGGAACCTCATATCTTAACAATTCCTCCTTTTCCTCCCTTGGTCTGAATGGATCTTTTTCTACTTGGAGAGATCTAATTACCATGGGGTTCTCAATGGATATCATTTATCCATGTTGAATTTTTCTAATACCTTTTTGGTATAAGCAAACTAGTGTACTAATATTCCTCTAGGAAAATATTCTAGTTGCAAGCCTAAACAAAACTTAGTATTACCTAAATCTTTCATCTCAAACTCTGTCTTAAGTTAAGAGCTAGCTTCTTTGATGTCTTTTGTGGTTCCAATAATATTTTGATCATCATCATATATAGAAATAATACAAAATCCGTTCTAAGACTTCTTGATGAACATGCAAGGACAATCATCATTCTTAGTGTAATCTTTCTTCTGAAGAAAGTCACCCAGCCGGTTATACCATATCCTACCAGACTATTTTAACTCGTACAACGACTTCTAAAGTTTGACGCTACATATTTTGTGATTTGCTCTATTATGATGTAGTATTTCATTCCTTCAGGAACTTTCATGTAAATATCCATATCCAATGACCCATACAAGTATACAGTCACTACATCCATCAATTACATTTTTTAGATTCATATTCACTGCCATATATATCAAGCACCAGAATGTGATCCCACTCATAACAGGAGAGTAAGTCTTATCGTAATCAATGTCTGGCCTTTGTGTGAACCTTTGTGCTACTAGCCTCGCTTTATTGTCCTCATTTCTCTTATGGAAAAATACCCATTTATATCCCATTGGAAATACTTTGGGAGGAGTGTGAGCTAGTGGTCTAAACACTTCTCTTATTTAGCGAATACAATTCTGCCTCAGTTGCTTCTTTCCATTAGACCCAATCTAGGTGCTTCTTGCACTCTACCATGGACTTTGGTTCTGGATCTCGATCAATACTATCAATAATTTTTTAGGTAAAGTAAATGTCAACAATAGTAGTCTTTCTATTAAATAATTCTCCTGAATCCACATAGTTAGTAGAATTTTCTTCAATTATTTCTTCTTCCTTCTCTTCATGATTTCCCATAATGATAGAGTCAAGTATATCCAATATCCCAACGCATATATGTGCACACAATGTCTCATTGGGTTGTTCATCTACAAGATGATTCAAATCAGGTATTTTCTGTACTTCTGGATGAGCTTCTTCAACTGTCTTATGGAGTCAAGTATTTTGTTCAGTCATTTTGTTTCTTTGGACGTCCCCGAGAACCTTGGACGGGAGTTGTCAGAGCTCTCCTTCTCTTCCTAGGATTAGGGGCAAAAGTGGTATTAGTATCCTCTTCTCATGGTATGTCTACTCTCTCCGGTGCATTAACTACATGTACATGTGACTTCATCACACCTTTTTGATCAGTGAAGGCATTTAGCGGGTGATTTGCTAAAAGTTGCAAATTAGTTATTCTTTGAACCTCTTGTTTAGCTTCCTTAGTATGTGGATGTAATGCATGGATCTTTGTGGGTTTCCATGTTATTTCACGGCATTCATTTGAATCTAGGTACTTTCTAAAGGAATACGCGTAGGCTACGGAAGCAGAAAACAAAACTTTTCTACCGCGCACCCAAGAACATCATGCTAAGGAAGGATCATGGATCGTTACCACTTAGACGCGCAGCGCAGCGGAAGAAGAATTGGAAACCGATCCAATCACGCGCGTTGAGGTAGTAGTGGAAGTAGCCGATCGTCCCGAACAGATCGTCTCCTCCACGCACGCCGATCAGCACTGCAACGAGCAGCGCCTCCACCGGTATCCACACGTCCGGGTGGGCGCCGATCGCGAGTGTACTAGCACTCGTGAGCGCCTAGGGTTTGGCTCGGGAGGTGGCGGCTAGGGTTTTGCTAGATGTTAACAGCACACATCCCCTCCGCCCTCGCCTCCATATATAGACCTCCTCACGTGGGCCTCGTGGACCGAGGCCCAATAGGAGTCTATTCGGATCTCTATCCGAATTGAGCCCATATCCGAATCATATTCGAATTAGTGTTCCAACCCGTTAAGCGTGCGACCACAGCAGGTTCACGTATACTTGGTCGTGACCCGAAACGCCTTTCCGGTTACCATGTTAATAGCGGTCTCTAGTAAGACATATTAACCCCAAAGTATATGTAAAGATCATATCGGCTGAACTCGTAATGTCCTCTCATGTACGAATCCCTTTGCCTCACGATATAGATTGAGCTCAAGGCGAGACTGTGTCATCCTCTTAATAGCTCAATCACTCTCTCGATTCCGTGATGGATTATAAACTCGTGATTGACTCTCAATCACCTTGGCATGGCCATGCACTTTCATAATCCATTACATCGAGGCCCAGAGATATCTCTCCCATAAGGAGGGGCAAATTCTATCTTGATCATTCACATCCCACTACATGTTTCATGGCAAACCCGAAGACTACTTTTATGACTACCCAGCCTGGAGTAGTGATTAGTAGTCCCAAAATAAGCTACTACTCATGTTGGGAACCATGATGACCTCAAGTCTAAGGACTCTACATAAACACTACTTGAGACCAACTGATGACACATGGAATCTCTGCAGTGTCTCATGGCAGGTCTATCCAACATATGTTCACTAACACATGTCCATATTATTGATTTGGTATCACCATACCATGATCCATGAGACATGATCATCAATCAATACATATGCTGATCTTTGTCTTTGAATCATATTTGTTCCTCATATGATATACGACCAGGGATCATTTAGAAATAGCAACATCTTAGTATTTAAGAGTCTCATGAATAAGTCACATACTCATTGATCAATAATGATGATGTCTATTCCAAGGAACAAAGTAATGTATCATAAACATAGTATGTGATATATACAACATCTCCATGTTGCCTCTAGGGCATATCACTAACACTTTCCTACCCATGTCAGGAAATGATCCTCATTAAAAATACTATCCGTGTACCGAGCCATATGAAGATCCCTAGTCGTAGGCTCTAAATACTTAATTATTGATGGAGTTTTAAAACCTACATAGATCCCTACTTTCCTATGTGTACCCATGGATGCATGCTATGTTGGTGGAATCGACACATATACAACACAACCGAATTTACACAGATAAAAAAATACTTAGTTCTTTACCACATACTAACTGGATAGGGGAAATTTGTGATATGTAGTTGGTCTGAGTTGAATTAAAGTTGCAGCATGCAATATTGTGTGACCTAAACAATTAGTTGGTAATCTACAATTCTGCAAAAGTGGCATAGCAATGAACTTTATTCTTTTAACTAATGCTTCTACAAGGCCATTATGAGTGTGGACATGTGGTACTGAATGCTCTAATTTAATTCACAATGCCATGCAATAATCATTAAATGCTTTAGAGGTGAACTCTTCAGGATTATCCATTCTCGAGGATTTAATATGATTATCTAAAAAGTTGACTTTCAATGGAATTATTTGGGACATAAGCTTTGCAAAAAAACATGGTTCCTAGTTCTTAGTAGATAGCAGGTATACATGACACTATTTAGTATAAGCATCTATTAGTACAATAAAATATCTAAATGGCCTTGACAGGGGCTGAATTGGACCAAAAATATCTCCTTCAATTCTCTTCTAAGAAAGCAGGAGATTCATCTTTAACCTTAAGGGAAGAAGTCTAATTATGAAGTTTCCCTTTACGCATGCAATGCATATAAAATCTTCTTGATTAAGGAAACCCTTAGTTTTTATTTCATGGCCAACAGAATTATTTATGAGTTTTCTCATCATTATCAACCCAGGATGACCCAATCTATCATGCCAAAGTTTAAATGAATCTAGGTTTTTAAAACTGTTTTCATCGCAACATATTCTTCAATGAGTTTTGTATATGTGTAGTATAATTCTGATGAGAAGGAAGAGAGCTTTTCAACCACTTTTCTTTCACATCTGTCAATCTTAGTCATGAATAGATATTCAATATCATAGTATTAGTGGTACAACTGTATACAAAACATATTTCCTCTTACTCCACCGTTGGATCTCACATAGGTTCTATAATAAAGCATTAACAACAATTAATTATTCAACAAAGATAAGGCTTTAATATAGAACTCAATTCATTAATAATATACAGTAAATGCATAAGTCTATGAGCACATCATAACTATGCTCTCATAGAGCTTATGATAACTAAAAGTTCTTCATGAACAAAATCTAAACAAAATGCACACATGTGGTTCCTTCTTGGATTTCTCCTTTCCCTAAGGCATAGGCTTTCTCTTGAAAACTACTTGCTTTATGCCCTTTCCACCTTTTGAGCAAAACTTCTTCCATGGTTCTACTTGTTCCCTTTCTTAAAAGCATTGGCATGAGTTTCAAGTGCAATCATGCTTCCAGTGGGACCAAGTGAGTAGTTTTTCATGAGCAGTTGATCCTCACTTTTTGCAACAAGTAGCACACCAATAAGCTCTGAGTACTTCTACAAGGTCAAGGAGGCTGACTAGTGGGGGTGAATAGGTTCTTTTAAAATTCACTCTTTGGCTTAAACCAAGTTTATGTATGAAAGCGTAAATTGAATCAGTTTCGCACAAATAAGGCCTAAATTATCTAGGCTCCCTTAAGTGCACTAACACCCTAAGTCTATGTCAAGATTTGCAATTCTAGGGTGACAAGCAATCAATTAAATTTTTATAAATATAAATTTCAAATATGTAAATTGATCACAAGAAAGCAAACCACAATTGACACAATCTCTTTTTACCATGATGTTTGGAGAATTGCCAGTTTCTCTTAGTCTATATTGAGGTAAGTCCAAACGAATTAGATCGACTCTACGAATTAAGCCAAATATATCACATTTAACCACTGCTACAAACAATCCTATCACAGACATTTCAGAATCGTCATCACGGACGGTTTTTGAACCGTCTGTGTTTATGTGTCAGTGATAATAGGTGGTTATCACAGATGGCTCCCAAGCTGTCTGTGGTAACTTACATTACAGATGATTTTTGAGAAAAAACCGTCTGTGATAGTCGACTTTCACAGACGATTTTGTATTAAAAACCGTCTATGATACTCGACTATCACAGACGGTTAATAACAAAGATCGTCTGTGATATACACAATATCACAGACGATCTTTGTTACTAACCGTCTGTGATATGAATCATATCATAGACGGTTAGTAACAAAGATCGTTTGTGATATTGTGTATATCACAGACGGTTAATAACAAAGGCCGTCTGTGATATCGTTCATATCATAGACGGTTCAGTCTTTGAAACTGTCTGTGATATATATATCACAGATAGTTTTCAACAACGAACCGTCTGTGATAGTAATTGCAACAACAATTTTATTTGCCGTTTTTTGGCTAACCTCAGGATATGCTAGTCATGCCCTCTGAAAGCAAACGAGCAGATTATAGATAATGACAGATAAGTTAATTGCAACTTAAAGTGAATTACGAATGTAACAAACGGCCGGCAGATCACATATATATATAGAACGAAAATCATTACACAGATTTGATAAATAAATTGTTTGATTAAGCACAATTGAGTGATTTGTACAATTGAATCCAATGTTTCAACATCTAATTATCACTATTGCCGGGGTAGAACTCTCGAGTCTTGTTTATGACCTGTGCTACTAAGAATTCGGAGAGTTTTTCATGAATTTCGATAAGTTGGTCAAGATCATATGTACTTTCGTCGAAGTCCACCCGCTGTTGCTAGGAGCAATGTTAAGTTATTAATTAGCATGTGTGTATATATATACATATATCATTAGAAAATAATAATTATTGGAATGACTTGACAAACCTCTGGATCATTGATCTTAGTATCCATGATTTCCTTCATATGGCGGCCAGTGTAGAATGCACATACGTTGCCCTGTAGCTGCTGGTGGCACTGCAAAAATAGAATTACGTACATATGTATTGTCAATTCTAGAGACATTATAACAAAGTGTGATATAGGATTGTTGTGTTGTAGCGGGTACCGAAAATCGCGTGTTGTATCGCAGCGTGTCAGTGGATTTGTTGTGTCTTCTTCCTAGTGCAACATAAGCGGTAAACGACCTACATGATTCAAAAAAGTTAGCCTCGGCCGTTGCAAACGAAGAAATATTACAATAGAGTTATGTATGGAGGAAATGAGTTTACCTGTTAATTACTTCTTGCACGCGACTGAAGTCGTGGTTGCTCCTAAGTAGGGAATCAGGCTATATTACCTTGCTCTACTTTGGTATAATTACAATCAAAATCCAGTGTTGCCTAGTCATGTGTGTCGCCATAGTTATTAATCCTAAGTTCATACTGTATGTAAAGTACAAATGAAACATGTGTGGCAACTAGTGAAGCACTTACCCTTGGTTGAAGGGTACCATAATGTATTCCTTGTCGTTGTGAGCAATCAATCCCCTCATTATGTAATCTTGCACGAA